>VXBP01007616.1:1365427-1426803 GCA_013400115.1 Rhinopomastus cyanomelas
GGGAGGAGGCGAGCGCGGGTTTCCGGACCACCCGTGTGGCAGCCAAGCCCGGGATTTCATTTTTACGAGGCAGTGGCGGGCGAGCTGGGAGGGACACGATCCCAAGAGACAGTGGACAAGGGACGCGCAGCGTCACCCCACCGCCCCCTCCTGATGTCTTGGCTGGACTGCGGTGCCCCTCGAGCAGGGCTGGGTGGGCCGGGGCGGGAGGGAAGTGTGGGTGTTACATGTGAAGTGCTCGCAGTACATGGGGTGTTGTGTGTGTTGTGCAAGGCTGAACAGAGCAAAGAATGGGGTGATAGGGGCTAGGGTGGCCTTTTGAAGCTTTAGCCACCACCTCTGGCTCCCTCACAGGGTAATCTTGTGGTCGCTGCTTTTACTTTCGTGTGAGGCGGTTGTCACCACCAGGTCTGGCATTCACTGGAGGTATTAGTGGGTGAAGCCAGTGGCACCCTGACAGCAGCTGTCCTGGTAGTGCTGCAGGGCATGACTGTGGGACTAGCTGGGTGCTGGGGTGTGGGGTGCTTAGGGTGGCTAGAGTGTAGAAGGACTGGGTTTTTAGACCTAGTGGGAATGACATGGTGGTGAGCTCTCCAAGAGCTGTTGCCTGTGAGAAGCGTTTGCACCCATGTATTGGGGCATGGCAGAGAACAACTGAGGGAGCAAGCAGGAACCCAGGTTTGTAGTGAACTGTGCAGCTTATTCTTTGCTTGCCATGAGCCTGATTACATGTTCTAGTGCACCACTGAGAGGTGTGCAGACTGCTAGAGAAAGACTCCATGTTGCAAACTAGCACATCCTGGAGCCTTTTCCTTGGAAGAGAGCACACACAGCCTGGGGCTGAGCTCTTATCTCAGCTGTACAACCTGTCACTTGCATCTTGGTGCCCTTATTTCTGTCTGAAATGTTACAGTTAAAAAAGCCTGGAAGTCGGTCAAGTGTGAAGTCTTTGCATCCCAGAAATATAGTATGAAAAACTTTGCTCAAATTCAGCTCTGGCAGGATTGAGAATAACACTCAGATCCTTGAAAAGGTAAATTCAAGTCTTCCCGCTTGTATGTACTGTATGAGACATCTCATAGCGTCTCATACAGTGTATTTACCCATTTTGTGATTGAGTCATGCTGTTTAGTGGCTCATGCTTCCTTCTGAAGGCAAGAAAACCATTCTGCCTGCCTGCAGCATTTTGTTTCTGTCTGGCAAATAGTTTGAAAACTACAAATAAAGTCCCTTCTAGATGCTGGACCAGAGAGGATAAACATCTCTAGACTGAAATGCTATGAGTTTTATAGTGGGGATATAAATACTCTAGATTCCAATTCTGCTGGTGATGTGAGCAGACATGTCTGGACAGATAGATTGGGGGGATGGCAGAAGAAGAAAGGATGCTTATGCACTCTGCCTCATGAAATGTTTTGCTCTGTTTTAAAAATATTTAAAAGACTGAGAAAACAAAAGCTAGACAGGTTCTGTTTTAAAAATTGTGTATGCATCAGCTGTGTTACGGTGTGCAGCAGACCTAAGTGCTGCATGCATGGGTGGTGCACTCTGTTGAGTTTACTGGTGTAACAAGTGTGCGGGTTGGTCAGAGAGTCAAATCAGACATGGTGATGAAGCTCAAATGATGAGAGGAGACAGAAGTGTCTGAGCTTGCTTGTGAAGTGCCACGGGAAGAGGCATGAGGAGCAAAGGAAGAGGTTCAAAAGCAACAGACTTTAGTGAAATCAGCAGTGGTAGGATGATGGAGAGTTCTGACACACATAAAGGAGGATGCTGGTGTGAAGTCAAATCAAAAGGGAAGGATAGTTGTTGTTAGAGCAGCAGCGTGCTGTGTGCAAATGCTGGTGTTGCTGTGAGGAGATAAGTCTTGTGTGCAAAGTCAGGACATAAGCCTGAAGACATGATGGAACTTGAGCAGAGGAAGCTGGTCAGCTGCTTGAATGGAAAGTGGAATGTGGTACAGTATCAGGGAGCAACAATCGGCAGAGGAGATCAAGCCTGTGGTTTATGTCTAAAGAAGACAATGAAGGGTCTTGGGTTGGAGAATATCTGCTGTGGAAGATGAGGATAGGACTGCAGAAAGTAAATGGCATGCAGGGCACAGAGGGTTTTTATTAATGAGAGTTTTGTAGCAAGAATCAATACTGGAGCTGGGTATTGTGGGACTTGCAGAAATGCAGTAGGTTGGTCAACCACCCACATGAAGCAAGGACAAAGATGTAGTGGCATCCAACAGAGGAAAAACAGAAAGGGAGATCCAGGATGCAAGATGAGATGGGTAACTCTAGAAGGAGATGTCTGGATCTTTTGCCTCCAGTCTCGCTCTTTGTTCCTTGCAGTAGTGTTTTAGAAGCTAAGCTTTGTGAGCAGAGGTTGAAGTAGCTGTTCAAAACGATGGTCTATTTTGTGGGTGTACACAATTGTGAAGGTGGGCCACAGCATTTTTGGAGCGCAGCCATTGACTTTGTGATGACTATCCAGTGTTCTACCTACAGTTGTCAGAAATCTTTCTTTTAATCAAATTCATGGGCTGTGACTTTCCTGAATTATAGTTTTTCCAGTGTGGCTGTTATCAAGGAGCCACAAGAGCAGGGCTTCTCCTCCAGGGAGGACAAGCTGGGACTCAAAGGCAGTCACAGTGGTCTATCAACAGTCCCAGGGAAGATCAGGTGGTCACTTTGGTCCAGGGTCCACCCAGTAAGTCCAGTGATAGGAGATGGTGCCAGAGACAGAACTGGAGACAAGCTGCCTGCAGAGTAGGTCCCAGGTTTGTCCAGGGAACAGGCCTGAGGACAGGTCCATTTACAGTATAGCCCAGAAAAAGCAGTATGCCTGGACCAGAATGGAGCTCTTGGATCATGGGCAGAGGATGGGTGATCCGAGGTGAGGGCATCTGAGGCATTTCAAGCCTATCAAGTGCAATCAGGGACAGCAGGTAGAAATTCCTCCTTCCTGCTTGTGCTTTCCCCCATGAGCTTTTGTGAGAGTCCGCTAACCGTTTTGCCCCCTTCCACCCCTAGTTTATCTTTTGTGATTTCCTGTGGTAGCTCTTCCTCTTCTCTAATGGCCTTTGCAGGTTTCCTGCAGTGCTCTGTCATCTTTGGTGTCTTCCACTGCTGTCTGTGTGGAAAAGGTTCCTGCTGCTCCTCTTCACCTTGTCTGTTTCCCCTTACTACTTCTGTCTTTGCATAATTTCGTACAAGGAGAAATACCAAATGAGTTGTCTCTGTCTGTTTCTACCCGTCAAGCCTGTCTGCCTGTACTGTTCGTGATAATATTAACCTCACAGTCTCCTTGTTAAATTTCCTTCGTTCTTCCTGATTGCTCATTATCCAAGCTATTTATAAATCATTCCAGACCTTCTACTGGTGTTGTACTGAAGTCTACCTCCTCTCCTGCATCACCTCTGTTAAAAGCCTTTGTAGAGATACTGATCATCACTCACCTTCTCTGTTGGTTTTCCCTTTCTTGCTGCACTGCCCATTGTGTTCCAAATGCACCAGCCTGCTGCTCAGAACAGGTTGCTCTCAGATTTGACATCTGATGACTTAAAAACTGTGCAGCATCACTTTCAAGCTCTTGCTTCCTTCTGCTACTATGTCTTTCTTCACTTGCTTCTGCCTTTCCCCAACTGTCCATCTTGCTAAAGGGCAGGTATCGGTGCTGCATTTGCCATGGTGCACAGCACAGTCCATAAGGTCTTGCTGAGTTGTCACGATTGATTTTCACCTACCTTAAAGTGCTATTCACTCTGTTCCAGACTCAACCATAGATATTGTGCCATAGGTACCATAAGATATCATGGAGATATCTTGTCAAGAATGAGAAAGGTGATCTTAATGTAGAAGGGAGCTGGAGATAGTGCTCTAGTGCTCTAAACTAATTTTATTTTTCTGGTGATCTTTTTAAGAGGCCATCCCAAGCTGTCAAGGCTCCCTATATTCTGATGTCAGTGTTTCTGTTCTTGCTGCCTTTGTCCCAAAATTACCATTCCTGAAATGCTGAGCATAGTTGATGATGGCAGCTGATTGATGGCAATGAATGGGAAATTTGCTGTGGCCAGCAGCTCTATTTTACCACAAAGTGCCATCCCTTTTCTCTTTCTTTATTCTTTTCTTGTGTGGCAGAGGAGCCATCCTGAGATTTGCTTCCAGACTGCAGCAGAAGAAGCTTATCTGTCCAATAGTGTGATTCAAGTCTATTTTAGTTGAGAAAAGGGACATTACTCCAAAATGGTTCCATTCTACTACTTACTTGTCTGTCCTTACAGAGACCCTGACTAGATTTGGTCAAATCCAAATCAGTTACTGTGCCCATTTATGTCCCTAAGTAAGCCAGGATAACTCTTTCTTGAGCTTCCCTAAAGACTGTGCTCCTCTCCCTGATTTCCAGCACAGAATTTCCCATTGCACTGATTAATTGCGGTAGACCACAGCAAGCATTTCCATTTCTTTCCTCTGCCACCTCACTTTGTGTTATGGCTCCACATATCTTACATAGATTAGTTGTTTCATAAATATTTGAAGGGTGGGTGTCAGGAGGGTGGAGCCAGGCTCTTCTCAATGTCATCTAGTGATAGGATGAGGGGCAGTGGGTGTAACCTGGAACATAGGAGGTTCCACATGAGTATGAGAAGGAAGTTCTTCACAGTGAGGGTGACAGAGCACTGGAACAGGCTGACCAGGGTGGTTGTGGAGTCTCCGTTGCTGGAGACGTCTAAGGCCCATCTAGATGTGTTCTGTGTTCGTATGCTGTGCTGTGAGCTGGTTCAAATCCAGCCCAGAGGTCAGAATTGCTTATGGTGGGAGGGTCCCAACACAGATTCCTGAATTCCTGACTGTCAGTGCAGGGGAGATGTGGGGTTGGGGTTTTTTTTATTGTCCTAGAAGGCAGTCATGATAACAGTTGGTTCCCATTACTTTATTTACTGGCAGCTGAGGCAGGGAGCTGAAATTGAAGTAATTCCTCTCTGCCCGTGTATCCTGGTGGTGGCATGTGAGAAAAAGCAGTTCCTTGGTAGCGAGCTGCTTGCTATTCTGTATCTGCAGTGTAGATAAATCATGGGCTTCGGTGTTCAGGGCATCTGGTCTGGAACATTTTGTTAGTAGTAAATTCAGGCACACACAAAACACTGCACTGCCTAATTGCCAGCAAGGCCTAGAATGACTCATTTTGTGTTGTTTCTTTTTCTTCTTCCTCTGCAGCAACTATAATGGAGAGACAGAAGAGAAAACAAGAAATAGAGAAAGGACTTCAATTCATTCAGTAAGTGGACAACCTCATTGTTTCCTGTGGCCTTGGAGTCTGTTGTCTGCATGGAATCATAGAACAGTTTCAGCTGGAAGAGACCATCAAGATCAAGTCCAACCTTTTCCTAGCCCTGTCATCATCACTAAAGCATGTCCTTCAACACATCTATCCTTCTCTTAAACACCTCCAGGGATGGTGACTCAGCCAGTTCCCTGGACAGTCTGATTCAATGCCTGACAACCCTTTCAGTAAAGAAATTCTTCCTAACACCCAACCTGAACCTCCTCTGATGAAGCTTAAAGCTCCTAATTCTATCACACCACTAGGAAGAACAGACCAATCCCTACATCTCTACAACCTCTTTTCAAGTACTTGTACAGAGCAATGGTGTATTCCCAGTGAGGGTGATGGGGCGCTGGAGGGGGCTGCCCAGGGGGTTTTCTGGAGTCTCCTTCTATGGAGACATTTAAAACCTGCCTGGACTTGGTCTAGGTGATCCTGCTGTGGCGGGGGGGTTGGACTGGATGATCTTTCGAGGTCACTTCCAATCCCTAATGTTCTATGATTCTGTGTGATGTATCTCTTCAGTCTCCTCCAGGCTAGAAAGAACCAAGGATTGTAGGAACCAATTTCTTCCTATTCACTGCATTGTGTCTGCTGCATGGGAAAGAAATACTAGACCTGAGGATTTTCACTGTGATTCTTCAGGGTGCTTCTCATCCTGTCAGCTCTCTAATCTTGAAATTCTGTTATTTTCATTTCCTAGGGGTTTGCCCTCCACTGCAGTTCCAGAATGATCTTTATAGTCATCATAATGCCAGTAGTACTTGCACGAAATACTTAATCATTGAAGAGCTCAGTGCTCTTTCAGCAAGGTTATCCCACCTTTCTTGGGAAGGGAATAAATGTTTCTAGNTAAACACCTCCAGGGATGGTGACTCAGCCAGTTCCCTGGACAGTCTGATTCAATGCCTGACAACCCTTTCAGTAAAGAAATTCTTCCTAACACCCAACCTGAACCTCCTCTGATGAAGCTTAAAGCTCCTAATTCTATCACACCACTAGGAAGAACAGACCAATCCCTACATCTCTACAACCTCTTTTCAAGTACTTGTACAGAGCAATGGTGTATTCCCAGTGAGGGTGATGGGGCGCTGGAGGGGGCTGCCCAGGGGGTTTTCTGGAGTCTCCTTCTATGGAGACATTTAAAACCTGCCTGGACTTGGTCTAGGTGATCCTGCTGTGGCGGGGGGGTTGGACTGGATGATCTTTCGAGGTCACTTCCAATCCCTAATGTTCTATGATTCTGTGTGATGTATCTCTTCAGTCTCCTCCAGGCTAGAAAGAACCAAGGATTGTAGGAACCAATTTCTTCCTATTCACTGCATTGTGTCTGCTGCATGGGAAAGAAATACTAGACCTGAGGATTTTCACTGTGATTCTTCAGGGTGCTTCTCATCCTGTCAGCTCTCTAATCTTGAAATTCTGTTATTTTCATTTCCTAGGGGTTTGCCCTCCACTGCAGTTCCAGAATGATCTTTATAGTCATCATAATGCCAGTAGTACTTGCACGAAATACTTAATCATTGAAGAGCTCAGTGCTCTTTCAGCAAGGTTATCCCACCTTTCTTGGGAAGGGAATAAATGTTTCTAGTTTGCAGATGGGCAGAACAAGGTACAAGACTTGCCAAGCAATCACTGTGGTGCTTATAGGAGAAATAGATGACCTGACAGTTGTCAGCCTGGTAGGTGCCTCAGGTAACTTTTCTGTGAATATCATGTGGCCTTCTAGAGCTTGAGGTGGTTAATTACGTAGTAGGTATGATCCAAGCACTTCCTCATAAACTCCAGTGGTGTTTTTTCCCTCTGGTGAGTTAGCAAGGCCTCAGACACAGGACTGGGTTCTGGTGAACACAGAAATAGGAAGATTGTAATCAGATTTATTTGAGGTTTTTTAAGATCTGCAGTTATTATGGCTGAAATCTGTGCATCTGAAATAGGAAAAAAGTGCTGAATTTTCCATGTTATATATTTATACTTTATGGCTTGGCAACAATATTTCACCCCAGCCTGAGGCTAATAAAATAATTTAAAAGTATGTGGTACTGTTCATGCTTCTGGAGCGTATCTTGAACTCTGAACCAGAAGTAGTGTCACTTCTTGCCTTGTTTTGACATGAAAGAGATGTGCCCTAATTTTATAAAGAGAGTGAGTATTTCTTACAGAGCCGTGGCATTTCCTGTCGTTAATCTTGTGGAGCAGGTGATTATTAGATTAGATGAAGTCTAAAAAAAGTTTCTTCTCTGGCCAGTAAGATCACAGTATTATACTGCACAACTGAGGAGGGCTATGAAAGGTGCTAATGATTTTGCTAGCCCCTGTTGTTGTCTCCTAGATGAGAACAAATAAATACATCTGGACCAAGTGTAGGTGACTTGTTTAAAGAGCGGAACCTTTCTCCCAGGTCTCAGTGCTCTTGTGGTGTTATGCAAACCCTGCCAGTTTTGTGATGAGGTGACTGGAGTTAAATGGCCTTACTAACCTGCATTGTTCTCTCCCTTCCGTTTGTGGTGTAGGCCTGAAAGCACCTGGTAAGGTAACAAAGGGGAAGGTGATTGCATTTGTCTCACAGAGGATTTAGATTTAAGCCAGTCTTGGAGTGTCAGTGTGGTGCCTCTCATTACAGCCCATAAAATACACTCCACATTGGAGTCTCACATGGGACTGTCTCAAAGATGGGGTTTTATTAAGTGACTGTCTGAAGGCACTTTACAGAGGATTGTGTATATGCAGAAAATTGCTGAGAATAAGATTCCTCTAGTCTCAAATCCCTTTGGGACCCAAGCATCTCTTGACATCACTGAGCATAATGCTCCCTAATTGTGTTGTTTACCCCATCTGCCTTTAAATTGATGAAATGTTCAGTAACTTGCTGAGATCATCTGCACAAGACAAGAAATATGATTTCTTCATCAAACAAAAGCCCTTGTTTGCATGGATGCCTGTTCCATGAGCATTTTCTCTTGTTTTTTTCAGGTCCACATTACCCCTAAGCCAAGAAGATTATGAGGTAATGAAGAATCTGTTTTCTGAAGTTTGTAACCCTCTGGTTCTGTTGCACAGCCATTAGTTTACATCTCAGAATTGGAGAGGATGGGATTGTCTGTCATGATTTGTCACATCTTAAAAGTGCAGAGAATGGAATCGTCTGTCACAATTTGTCTGTAACTAAAGTTTTAAGGTTCTGACAGTGACAAGTTTCAGGGAAAGGGGACACTTGTGTGTTTAAGAGGAAAGGAGATTTGCCTGGATTATTTTCCTCTAACAAAAGACTGATGATGTTATACAGAATGGTAGGGAGACGGGATGAGCTTAATTGGCTAAAACATGTGGAAAGGAATGGGAAAGAAACTGGGAAACCCTCTCCGGTCTCTGAATATCCACTTTGCTCTGTTTGTTCTCTCCTTGCTGCCCAGGCTTTTTTGCAGAAGCTGGTGAGAAACTTGTTTGCAGAGGGCAATGATTTGTATCGAGAGAAAGATTTCAAGCTTTCACTGGTACAGTATGTAGAAGGGCTGAATGTGGCAGATTATGCAGCCTCTGATGAGGTGACCATCCCAAAGGAACTGCTGTGCAAGCTGCATGTCAACCGAGCTGCCTGCTACTTTGCCATGGTGAGTGTCTTCTCCAGTCACCCCGAAGGGCCAGAGAGGGAGGACATTACGGTTGCAGAGACATGCAGTTGGAAAAGATGTCGAGAGGTTTCAGTTGCTTTTGTCCATTCCCAGCAATACAGAAGACAATGACAGAGAAAACTCTGGTATCTCCCCACCATCCCACTGTGTCTTGCAAGAGCAGAGGAAAGATATAAAGGAGAGGGGCCAGGCTTAATGCCAGGTCTAATACAGTTCTGGGCTGTGCTGGTGAGGAGCTGAACAATCCAGTGCCTTTCAGAAGTGAGTATGTCTCAGGAATAGTGTTTCAAATATTGATCTGGAAGCTCCTGCCTCCTCAAGTGAGGCACTGGAAGACAGTGAAAAGGCTTTGTATCTTGACAGACCTTTGTAGCACACACTTGGGAAAGGATTCTGAAGTATTTGGGCTCTAAAAGCTGTATGCTTCCATTTTCTTAAGGAATCCTAACAGCTTTCCTTATGGCACAACCCCAGAGCAGGTCCATCCTGTTCATAATGCAATTGAGTCCCATGAAAATAATTGACAATTGACAAACAGTCACCTAATTAAAGACTATCAGATGTCAACATGCCCAAGGTGGAGGGGGAGACAAGATAAGGTTACTCTAGCCAGTCTTACTTCTGGCATTCACTGACTTTGGAGTGTGTTGAGTTTTGCAAGACTGAACACAGTGTTCTGTCCCTGTAGGTTTTGTGTATTGCTGCCTTTTTTATTGCTCTTTTCAGCTGAGACATTAATGTTTGCATTCACACAGAAGGAGGAGTTAGTCTGCTGTGCCTCAGTTGACTCACAGTGGTCTCTTCCATGTAGGGGTTGTATGAGAAGGCACTGGAAGACAGCGAGAAGGCTCTAAGTCTTGACAGTGAGAACATCCGAGCACTGTTTCGGAAAGCACGCTGCTTAAATGAGCTTGGAAGACACAAAGAAGCCTATGAGTGCAACAGCCGATGCTTGCTCTCCCTCCCACATGTAAGCTTTTGACATACATTTCATCTTGATTTCCATGGCTCACCTCCTCTGGAACGTGCTTAGTATGAGGCCAGAGGAAGAGGACGCTTGCCTGTTCCTGGGAACATACTTATGCTCAGAAATGCTGTTTGTCTGACTTGAAGATGATGTTTGACCTCTCATGTTTCTTCAGTCCAAACCACCCTCTGCAGATAGTGCCAGCCAGTGAATCAGTTAGTGACAGCAGGTTTGGTGACCTGGTTGTGAAGATCAAAACCTGACCCTAACACAGTGTGATCCAAGGCCATGAGATTGTTTTAATTAACTGGTTTTGTGTGCCAGACAGGAGTGACTGGGAGCATGGGACAAATGGGAACTGGAGCACTGGAAGGAAAACATACTTTTCCTGTTTTAGATTAAAATGTCTCACATTTTTCTTAGTGACTGCTAAAGCAACCTGATAAAGCTTTTTATTTTTTGAGGGACATAAAAAAGTATCCTTGACATCACGTGTCATCGTAACTTTTATGTTCACAAGTATGTAAGTTTGCATTCAAAGGGGAATGTCTGTGTGTACTGGGCCTTAGGTATAGTTTCTAACAGTGTTTTTGCTGAGTGTCCTGTTGGGCCACATACTGAACAGGAAACAAGTCTGTGATTGTAATGAGCTGTGGTTGTCTTTGCTGAATTTGGTTCTGATCCATCACAGTAATGCTGTTACAAGAAAAATGCATCTACTTCAGCAGGAAAAGTTAACTTCATTATGAGCAGTGCTTTGAAAGCCTCGTTAGCAGTTAGTTATTCCTTTTGTATAGCTTGTGAATTCTAGTTTCTTTGATGGGGTGATCTAAACCTCCTAAAGGTATTATGTTAGCAGAGTTCCAAAGAACTCCTTTTTAAACACATCTTTTTATAAACAAAGCCATCTGATACATGTTTTCATCTAAGGCTGTGTCTGACTGTATTTCACATTAGGGTTGAGCCACTTGATTGAATTTATTTTTTTAACTGTGTACTTACTGGTCTGGTACTGGGAATAAGCAGGAGGAGTTAGAAATCTGTGTCCAGTCAGGTGATTAAGATTTGGTGGCAATTACAGAGACCTGGTGGGACAGCTTGCATGATTGGAATGTGGTCATAGACATCTATGTCCTTTTTAGGAGGGACAGGTCAGCAAGGTGGGGTGGAGGAGTTGCTCTTTATGTGACAGAGTGACTGGAATATATTGAGTTTTGTCCAGGGGCAGATGAAGACAGAGTTGAGAGTTTGTGGGTGCAGATCAAGGGGCAGGCTGGCATGGATGACACTGTTGTGGGTGTCTATTATAGGCCACCAGATCAGAGTGAGGATGTTGATGAAGTCTTCTACAGGCAGCTGACAGCAACCTCACAGCTACAGGCCCCTTCAGCGGGACCTGGATAGGCTGGAGAGCTGGGCTGAGAGAAATGGAATGAAGTGTAACAAGGGTAAGTGTAGAGTCTTGCATGTGGGCAAGAACAACCCCAGGTACTAGTATAGGTTGGGGACTGGCCTGTTGGAGAGTAGTGTAGGGGAAAGGAACCTGGTGGTCCTGGTGGCCACCAGGATGACTGTGAGCTAGCAGTGTGCCCTTGTGGCCAAGAGGGCCAACAGCATCCTGGGGTGGATCAGAAGTGGGGTGATTAGCAGATTGAGAGAGGTTCTTCTCCCCCTCTACTCTGCCCTGGTGAGACCACACCTGGAGTGTTGTGTCCAGTTCAGGGCTCCTCAGTTCAAGAGGGATGTGGAGCTGCTGGAGAGGGTCCAGTGCAGGGCAATGAAGATGATGCAGGAAGTGGAGCACCTCCCTTATGAGGAGAGGCTCAAGGAGCTGGGTCTCTTTAGCTTGGAAAAGAGGAGACTGAGAGGTGACCTCATTAATGTCTATAAATATGTGAAGGGTGGGTGTCAGGAGGATGGAGCCAGGCTCTGCTCAGTGTCATCTAGTGATTGGACAAGGGGCAGTGGGTGTGAGCTGGAACATCGGAGGTTCCACTTAAATATGAGAAGAAACCGCTTCCCAGTGAGGGTCACAGAGCACTGGAAGTGGCTGCCCAGGGAGGTTGTGGAGTCTCCTTCACTGGAGATATTTATGTGTGTGACTTGGTCTAGGTGATTCTACTCTGGAAGGGGGATTGGGCTGCATGATCTTTCGAAGTCCCTTCCAGTCCCTGATATTCTATGATACTGATGTTCACGTATCTCCCTTTGTTATCGTTACAATCATTCTCATCTACAGACACTGTATCTCACTTCTCTGTGGCAGGAAGGTTCAGCCCTGCTCTGTATCGAGTGATATCCGCTCCCTGTTCTAAAACAATTCAGTCTTGTAACATAACCCATTGCCTTATTGTCTGATTAACAGCAATCATAAGCCTTCTCTGCATCAAAGGCAAGTCATGCTAGCCATCGTTTTGCTCTGGTTTTCATTACACCTCTGGAGCACACGAGTACTTCCAGCGTGCATTGCTGTAACAACAGAGAACTTTGCTGTAGTGAAAGCAGAGCATGTTTTAAGATGTCTGGTGGTGAAAGATCTGCCACTGAGTTGACTCACTGTCTAGCAGAGTTAACTTGTTTTCTGTCTGCAGTGCTCAGTGCTGCTAGTTTGCAGAGGTTCCCAACATGGTGAAGCTGATACTCCTCTGTGCTATGCTTTTTTTCTTATGGCATGGGGTTCTTTCTAGGGTGAGAAGAGCATATTGTGTGCCTTTGTTGAGCATCTCCTCATTTAGGTGGGAGGTAGTAAGCTCATCTGGGAAGGGAAGGGAAAGCGAAAAGATCTTAAAGGTGGCAATGAGCAAATAACCCCCCACCCTCAAACATCAAGCCTGCTGACAAAAAGGGCAGTAATTACCTACAGCATCAATGCTGTTGGGAGGTGGAGGCAGAGTGGAGACAAACACGTTCTTGGTCTTGTCCAGGAGTTGGAGAAGTCATACTAGAGTTACATAAGCGTGTGGAGTTGGATAGAGTAAACCCGGTGGGTGTAGAGTTAAGATCAATGAAAATAAATGACATTAGGGCTCTTTCTGATGAGTTTTCTCCAGGGAACAATAACATGGCATACTAGGGAAGACACATTAGAGGGCATTTGGTAAGGCAGAAATACCAATGAAAATGCAATTGGAAAGACCTCAGAGGTGAACGGGAGTGAAGAAAGAGCAGTGGCTGTGCAATTTGATCAGGAGGAAGTCTCTGGAGGGTGTGTAGACAGTTTCAGAAGAAGATACATCCCACGGGGGTATCAGGTGGGGAGAGAAAAGGAAATGGACCAGATACATTTTATCTTCACTGAGATCAGAGAAGATGGTGCCAAGACCAAGGTTGAGGGTGCAGAGGAGCAAGCACAGTCAAAAGGGGGCTCTTCAAATAGAAGGGTAAAGTTAACTGTGGACTGGACAAAGCAGAAGCTTGTGAGGAAAGAATGAAAGGGAAAAGATGAACCTGCGGGGAGAAAGAGCTTGGAAAGACCACCTTGGGAAGTAGAGAGGAGTGTCAAGATTGGATATGAATCACTGTCTTACAGCTACCTGAAAGGCGGTTGCTGAGAGGTGGGTGTTGTTACTAGTGAGAAGAGACCAAGTGAAGAGAACAAGAAGTTGTGCCAGGGAAAGTTTAGGTTGGAAATTAGGAAAAACTGCTTTACTGAAAGCATCACTGGGCATTGGAACAGGCTGCCCAGGACGATGGTTGAATTGCCATCCCTGGATATGTTTGAAAGTCATGTAGATATGAATCTTTGGGACAGGGTTTAGTGAGCGACTTGGTAGAGTTAGTTTAGTGGTTGGACTCAGTGATCTTAAAGTTCTTTTCCAACCTAAATGCAGAAGGAAATAGCTGCTAGTGATAAATAAGTGAAGAAGGTTGTGGTAGATTGTTAGTCCAAGCAGAACTGTAGAAGATGGAGCATGGTGCAAAACTTCATCTAAAGCCCACAGTGGTGTGTTGGTGGCCACAGGCAGCCTGCAGGGAGGATGGTACGCAGTGGGAAAGCAGAAGGATCTGTGTGACTAAGATGAAGCAGTTTAGCAGAGCTGGAATTAGTGAAAATGCCTTGTAGCTAGTAAGTTGAAAACAGACTTGGCTTAAGGTTCCAAAATGAAGAAACAAACAAGCAAAACAGGGTAGTGAATCTTGTCTGTGTATCAAACCTGATTATTAACTTTCTGACTAAGAGAAAGAGAAGGCATGCAGGCTCCTCTGCAGACTCTGAGACCTTACAGAAGCTGTATAAGCCCCCTATCCAGGTTTGTCAGCCCCTCCTGCCTTCTTGCTGGAAGGACCAATGGATGTTTTATTGGAAGTAGACATTTGATTCTGTTTCATACAACATTGAAAGAGTGTATGGGGTAGTTCCTGATGCAACCTCTATCTCAGCAGGACTGAGAGACAAGGTTCTTCAGGTCTGCATGGACTGTCCTAGGACTGCTCTGGCAGCTGTCCACATGTTGCTGTCTACAAGTGATGCTTTGTGGTGCAGCCCAGTGTGGATAGCATGCATTCCTGTTCATGTCATTGTGTGTGCCTCAAAGGCAAAACTCAATGTCCTGCCAATGGTTTCGTCCACAGGATGAAAGCGTCACACAGCTGGGACAGGAGCTTGCCCAGAAGCTGGGACTGAGGGTTCGAAAAGCATACAAAAGACCTCAGGTATGACTTCTTTTTTCTTAGAGGCTGTCTTTTGGCTTTTTCAGATTTACTTTTGCAAAAGCAATGTTGCTCTGCAGTTACAGACACACATACACTGCCCTGCAGGCTGCTGGCTGTCCTCCTTGTCCTGGCCTTCTTACTCACTTTTCCTTCATCCATTTCTAACCACGTTGCTCCTCTGTGCCAATTGCTGGGATGTTTCCTGAGACCCAGCTAAACCAGGCAGACCTGGGCTGGTGCTGCAGGAGAGCCCTCTGATGCACTGGGAGCCTGTGGATTTTTTTTTGAGCAAAGGGACATGTGGCCTGGTCTCCAGGTTCTGCATCCCAACCCAAAAGGGTGGAATCCTCTGCTGGAGACAGGGCTGGTTTTGTATGCAAGAGATTCCAGCTCCATACCTACATCTGCATCTTCTCTGTGGTGGTGTAAAGGCCTTTGAGTTGGGAGGACATCAGGTAGGCAACTGGTCAGATGCTAGCAAAGAAAGCAGCAGAAAGTGAGTGGTGGTTCCAATTAACTGACCCCGGCAGCTGGATCCGTAACCCGGCTCTGCGAGTAGGGTTGGTGTGTGAATCCGTACCCTGGGATGGAGCTAGAGGGCGTCAGGCCACTGCTGGCACCCTTGGATAAAAAGACCTCGGTCACGTACAATCCCAGGGTATGTTTCCTGGAGCAGGGAACATTAGCAGCAGTTGAAGCTTGCGTTTGCGTCCTCAGCCCCACGTGCAGTGGTGTGTTGAGCCGTCCCCACGTTCCATCTCCAGAGGGGCACCTTTGCGCTGTGCAGTGAGGTGATGGGTGGGCATCCAGTTGCAGAGAGCTTTTGGGTTAAATTTGGCTGTAGCATCTTATTCCTGTTCCTGACCAACCTCAGATGTGGTTGGCCTACCCCCCAAAAAACCCTTGGCATTGTAGCAGCTCACGACACTGACACTGTTCTGCCTCAAAGAAAGGGAAGTTTAAAGCAGAAGTATTTCTGTAGCTGCTCACTGTGTAGGCTTTGCCACCTTTTAGCTGCTGTCATGTTACTCAGCTGTGATGGGCTTAAACCATCTGTGTGTTAGAAAAACAGAAGTGACAAACCCCACAATGCTTTTTATTGTTTGAAATTTAGTGATTGCTATTTTGATAGCATCTTGCTCTCTCTCGTGTTGACTGCCAGATTTCATTCCAGAGCTGTAATGCCTTCCCAAAGTAGTAATTTCTTAATGAAAAGACAAAAGTTTCTTTAGGGAAGTTTTTTGCTTCTTCATGGGTTGTGTTGGTTCTTGATGCCTTGCACTGAAGTGTCCAGAACAAATCTGTGGCCCTTTCAGTGTTCAGAAAACTGTACCCTGTGTCCCAGTGGCTTTTATTTATGGGCAGTGCCTGAAAGGAAATCGTATTGTAACCCAGCTTTACCTAGTTCAGGAGCATTCATGGGCTGTCTGTGTTCTAAGATCTCTCTCTTCCTTGCAGCAGGAATTGGAAACATTCTCCCTACTCAGTAATGGCACATCAATCAATTTATCAAACCAGGTACAGTTTGCATCCTGTGGTTGTTACTGTCCTGTCCATGAGTTGTGCTACTGAAGTGCTTCACAGCTTTATTTACATGTTACATATTTATGGCCATATTTTAGGATTTCACTATATTAAAGTTTTCCTCCTTTAAGGAAATGAATTTGTGTGAAAATACTTGTAGTGACATCATTGTTGATGTCAGTATTTAAATCACTGAAGACAGTTGTTTTTCTTAGTTACTGTGCATATTTACTTTCTCTTGCGTTTTGAATGAGTTTGAGCTTTCGGGTTTTCACGTGGTTAGGGCAGCACTTCAGTGAAAGTCAGAAAAATGCAGCTGCTGAAGAAACACACACAGACCTTTAAATCCTGCGATGCAGTGAGCGGGGTCCATGCACAGTTTGATTATTTCTTGTGTTGTTCGGACACAGGGGAGATCCAGCTTGGGCAGGGCACTGTACAAATACTGAACTGTAAAGCAGAAATTGATGCCTGCCGTGTTTCACTGCTGGGGAGAAAAAAACCTAACCCAAATGCTTGCTGTTTCTACAGGCTGTTTGGTACCTCGTGTTACCCCTTAAGCAAACAAGTATAAAACCGTAAAAATTTTCATTTCACGCAGCAGAGCAGGATACTAAAGAATTCCAGTTCCTCCCACTGTTCAGTGACTTCACATCTTTCTAGGAAAAGCCAGTCAGCCTTCTTTAGTAGTTGTGCCTAGTTTTTAATTTGAAAACCTTCCCTTGTGCAAGAAACAGGGATAGCCCAAAAACCAGACTTTGCAAGAACTGCTGCAGTAGAAGCGGTATGGCAAGAGCGACGCGTTACTGTGCCACCTTAAGCGTAGCGGAAGGCAGACGCGCTTACCTCTAGTGACATTTCTGCAAAATACGGGCTCGTTTCATTCCTCGCCTGGAGCTCCGAGTCAGCAGTTGTCTTGGCCAAAACATTTTCCTGTTTTGAGTTTGCTGTAAAAGTTTGTGGTTGTTAGACTGCAAAATATGTGAACTAAGAGAAAGAACATTATGTAAGATCAGGCTGATCAGATCTCACTGCACAGGGCTGACTGACTGATGTGCCCTGGGACTTGGGACACAGCGTTCTCATCCGCATATGAAAAACCTATGTACAGATTTGCTCATGTGGTTGGGTACTGTGCAGGGCTGGTATTTCTTTGCAGCAACAGGATTTGTCTGCTGCAGGAAGTAAAACCAAATTGGTTGTTTGGTTTAATGGTCTCTTAAAAGTTTCTTGGTTTTGCTGCTCTTGCACTGAAGGAGACCGTAAAGGAAAATAAATGGGTATTTAGGAGTAGTAAAGTCTCGTCTGTGAAGTGGGAATGTATTTTTATAGACTAATTTCCGTTGATTTTTCTTTTCTCCACTTACCTACACCCTCTTTGCAGACCAGTTCCAATGGATTGGGTTCGATAGATGACATCGAAACAGGTAAAGACATCTCTCTTCCCTGATGTTTGTGGCTTTGGTAAGGTACATAACCAAGCTGGCAGGCCTGAGAGAACCATCTGTTTGTGTCTCTCCTGCACACTTGTGGCTTTGGTAACTGGGAGAAGGAAAAGGTGACAGTTAGCAAAAGTGCTTTTCCTGCAGAACAGCTTTTTGTCCAGGCCCAGTGAGAGACAACAGCTGGGAATGAAAAGGGTCTGCTGAAGTATACAGCTCTCTCCAGTTGTGCTTTCCTCAAGCTGGGCTTGGCAAAGCTGCAGAAACTCTGCTCCCAGCCAGAACATCCAGATAAAGTGAAGTTAAGGTTGTAGGCAGCTATTTGTGCTCAGAATGAGTATGGTCCTCCAAGACATTGAGGTGGAGGAAATGAAAACAAAAGGAGTTGAGAGGGAGAACCCTGTTCAGAGTTAGACACCCAGGAGGAGCAGAAGGAGGGCTGTAAGGTTGCTTTCCTTACGCTGGTAAACAAGTGACCTTAACTCTGCCCCTGTAGAAAGGTTTGCTCCATGCTTTGCCCTTTGTTGTGTGCTGCAGCATTGAACTCGTGTCTCTGAGCATGTCCATCTTTCTTTGTTCCTTTGAGAGGTAGCTCTGTGTGTGAAGGTAACCACAGCAAGTAGCAGTTGCTCTTTTTGTAGAAGGAAGCTATTTCATTATTAGGGTGCTTTAGAAAGCGTGTTAGTCCTCTGCTGAATGCCAGTTCAGCAACTAAATGCTGTGCGCAGTCGTGAGACCTGGTTCTGTGAGTTAGGGAGGGGTTTTCACATTTTGATATTGCTGTGCTAAAATTAACTGGACTCCTGCTGCAGAGTAAAGAGCTACTGTGTCCAGTAGCTTTTTGTCTAATCAGGATTTGGTCTAAGAGCAGCACGTCACCTTTGCTGCAGTTCAGGCAGATAAACCTTTACTGCTGGGAAATTATCCCATTGTCCTGTGAGTCTTGTCCCACCATGAGGGCTGTGGGTGCTGGGTCCCTTGAGAGTTTCAAGCCTTCTTTAGCAAGGTGATTTTGGGGGTTGGGTTTTTTTTTTGCTTCTTGTTTATGTTGATTTTAAGATGTGAACTCCCACCATACTTTGCTTGAAGTCATCTGATTACCCAGCCCTGCTCTGCACGCACAGATCATGGCTCAGATCTGGCTCAGTTAGATGTTCTGCCAGCCTATGCAGCAGGGAACCACTGCTGCTTTGGTAAGCTAAGTTAGAAGTAAGGCTTTTAAAAGCACTGTGCTTGCCCCTTTGGGGCAGGCAGGTGTATGGCCAGAGAAGCTACCAGGTAGGGGCATGGTGTGAGAGGCTTGGTTTAAGGGAGCAGGTGAACAAGGCCCTCATTGAGATAATAGTAATAATAATAATAATACGTGGGGCTTTAGTGCCATGGCAGTGGCAGAAATGAGAGGGAGGCACAGGTATGTGCCTGTGATCCCCTCATCAAAGCAAGCTGGTTTATTATGAGTTTTCTGAAAGGAGACTACATGAGCTGTGTGTGTGGTGGTTGGTGATTGAAAGTCAGCAGATCAAGTGTCCGTGGGGAAGAGTTTGGACTGAGGAATGCAAGAAAGTGGCTGAATGAGTGGTAGTGTTCGGGTGGTCAGGGGGAAGGGAAGTGACATCTGCCCTCTGCCCCTTCCAGGTAGTGGAACCTCTTGGTCCCTGCTCTTCTCCTTGTATTTCACGTGCACGGAGCTCTGAGGGGTCCCAGCCTTTTTGGTCCTGCATTTGGGTTTTCAGGGTTTTGGGCTTCTCCTCTCGTTCCCTGTCTGAGTGGGAACCAGAGGACCGCATTAATTATTTTGAGATGGTCTGAACTTCTGGATCCTTAGGGGCCCTGTCATTGTGAACCCTTTTGCTCCCCACTGCATGTGTCCCTGGTCCTTCCAGCATGTCCTGAACTTGCTGGCCCCTGGGGGGATCGTGACAGTACTCCAGATGTCAACATCTGAAAAACGGGAAAGCACAAGCTGTCCCTTTGTACTGAGGGAAGTCTGGCTGTGCCACTAGTGATGAGGCCACCAGCAAGGGAAGCTGGGTGGCTGGCTCCTGAGTGTGGCTGGGGAGCCTACACCAAAGGGAGATGAGCTGAGAGAAGTCATCACAGAGCGGGCATGGGGCTGGAGCCAAGCCTGATCTGAGGAGCAGCTGCAGAATTAAGGACATTTGCAGTCTTCCCTTGAGCTGCTGCCTTTGGGGAATGTGTCCAGCCTGCAGCACTGGGTCCCAGAAGGTACCTGTGCTTTCCTTCGGTTGCATCCGTGAGGCTGTGGAGAGGGACCTGTGACTCTCCCTTGCCACTTCCCCCTGTTTCCCTGTATTTAGTTGTGGCTTGTCCTCTGATGCCTTGCACAGTGATTTCAGCTGTGGTCCGTTCACAGTGAAGTGCTGTGGTCCATCCACACGGACCACTCACAAGTGACAAAGGAAAGGTTGCCAGACATCCTAGTGAGGTTGGACATAAGATGTGTGTGTGGTCTCTGCTGTCTTCAGGACTTTGGGGTTTGCGGGAACTGCTGATTGACAAGTTCTTTAGGAAGGTTATCAGTACAGTCACTGGTCAGTGGATGTGTGGTGTAGAGGACAGAAACAGCTCGCTTGCCCAGTCCTGGTTAGATAGGGATGGCTGAGTTCTTGTGGGGTCTTAGTGAGCAGAACTCATACAGACTGGATGCAGCAGCATTTCTCACTGGATCAAGATTTGTGTCTCATAAGTTTGTCTAGTTTCTTTCCTGTTCCTATCAGTCTTTCTAATAAAAGCTATTGCGTCTCCTTCCAAATCGTGCGTCGCATAAGACATTTGTAGCTACGGTGCAGCCACTGCTGTGCAGATGGAGAAGGTAGCATCTTTGTCTTACTTCTTTTCTTTTATTCCAGGACATCTGCACAGGGGCAGAATTAAGGTAGTTTGGGTGCTTGGTTTGAGATCTGCAACTATAACGCTGCATTTTTCAAAATTCTAACGTTTGAACTTTCTTTTTTTTTTAACCTATAATGTATTTGAGAAGTAAATGCTCTTCTGTGAAGCATATGTGCTTGTAACCTTAACTTCACTTAACAGAGGTTTATATTGCATGATGGGGACATCTTACTGTTTCAGTAATGTACTGGAGAAGCAAGGAAGCCTTAGGGAAGTTCATTGCCCCTCTCCTGCCCTGGCCCTGGCTCACACAAGTAAGGAGACGTTTGCTGCCAGGGTGTCAGGGGAGAGTGTGGGCAGCACCTTGCAGACATCAGGAAGCACTCAAGAATAGGGAATTTACTTTGACAAAGACAGCTGAGTTTGTTGGGCTTCTTTGAGGACACGTTAGTGCAACCTGGTCTGAGCACCTGCTCTCTGACTTATCCCAGCAAGTCTGTTTTTTTATCTTCTACTGCTTAGTATGCCTGAGGGTGCACAAGTAAGCAAGCTTTCAGCTGGGATGTTGAAGCTCCAAGGAGTAGAGAAGGCAGTGATCTCTGCCAAATGCGTTAGAGAAGAGCATTACAGAAAACACCAGGTGGTGGTTTATAGACAAATTGGATTATGTGACCCTGGCCTTTAGTCCCAGCCACAGTGAATTCAGTGGCTGCTCAGCCACAGGTTTTGTGTTGTTCCTGGTTACGGCACACACATACCAAACGCTGACAGACAGCGTGGGCACTGGCCCTTAGAGCATATTCCAGCAATAGGTGAGCCTCTGGGGACTCTGAACAAAAGGGCAAGAACTCTTCAGACCAGAGCCTCACCTCTTGGAAAATTGGCATACTTGGGTTTTGTGGTTGGATAGAGTTGTACATTTTGTCAGATTGTGCTCCCTGCAAGAGGCTCTCCTGGGTGACTGGCTCTGTTTTTCCCTCATCACAGACTGCTCTATGGACCTGCAGTGCCTCGCAGCTCCCCTGGCCACCTCCATCCCTGTGAGCGAGGGACTGGCCCCTTTGCCTTCTGACTCAGATGCAAAAGGCTTGCCTACCTCGCTTCCTGCTGCCAGCTTGCTTCCGTCTTCAGACTGTGTGTCCTTGCCCGTGACTGAGAGCGTGGAGGACTTCACAGATGGAGACATCATTGGGGAAGAACTGGACTCCCTCCTGGACTCCCTTGCCGAAGGGTCACCATACCCCCTAGTAAGAGTGGGTGCTCTGTGGGTCCCCTGCTTTTCATTCCAGATAGCTCCTTGGAGGATGTGGTTGTGCATGCTGCCTTTCTCTCTTTGTCACTCTTTCCTCTTAGCTCCCTGGCAAAACTTCTTCCTTTGTTTCTGCAACTGGCTTGTGAGTATCTACAAGTCCCACTCCAAGCCTGCTTTACTGTATAAAATGTCATGGAGCTGCCTCTCAAAAGGTACCCAAGGTAGCCTTTCTCTGCCATCTCCTTGCCTCTGGCTTCTGGTGTCCATGGAGCTGAAGCAGGCCTGAGGCTAAAGCAGCAACAATGGAAGTATACAGCAGCCATGCTCTGTCCTTGTATTTGGTACAGGCTTCATTCAGCCTAAGCTCTTGAACAAATCAGGGAGCTGTAGAGGCAATCTGTGTTCGTATTTACACTGCATTTTAGTTGCCAGCGCTACTAATACTAGCCAACTTGGTCCAAGCCAAGTTGGACCTGGAAGCAGTGTAATTATGTTCAGGCAGAGTGCCCCTCAAGCCTAAAAGCTGCGATGAGAGGTGCCGTGAGTGGTGGTGGTTGCTCTAACCTCCGTGCTCTGTGTACTCGCTGCACTGTTTCTCCACCCGAGCTGGGTAGAGTGTCCAGTGTAGGGCTTTGCCTTGCAGACTGACGAGCTCAGGTAGCCCAACCTCTGTCCACACAGTGCAGTGTAAATAGATTGGAAAGTGTGTACGAAGTCTGTGGGTGGATGTAGCTGCTGGGTATCTTTTTGCTTCAGATGCAGCATGCGGTTATGTTGGGAGCCTGTTACAGTCTGTGTTTACTCATTCTCTGCTCCTTGTTCCTAATGTACTAATTATCCTCCCCTTTCCTGATACCCCAAAGTCTCTGGTCCAGGGCACCATTCCTACCAACCTGCCAACAGAGATGCCCCAGCTGATCCCTGTGTTTCCGGGGGGAACTCCGCTGCTGCCCCCAGTTGTGACAGCCAGCATCCCCGTCTCCACCCCGCTGCCGCCTGCTTCCTTCGGCCTGGTAATGGATCCTACCAAGCAGCTTTCCTCCTCCTCTGTTCTGGATACCTTTGAGGCCCCACCAGGAGGAAGCAGCAGCTCCGCCTTAGATTCGCTGGATTCCCTGGATCTGCTGCCCTACACAGACTCACGGCTTGATGCTCTAGACTCCTTTGGGACAAGCAGAGGGTCACTGGATGCCTTGGATTCCTTTGCCGTTGGTAGGTGCAGAACTGATGGAGTTCTGTGCTGCTTTACCTTCAAATGCATGTCAAAATTATTTCCTTCAGTGCTGAGGACATCTATCAGACAGTTCTGTCTGCTGGTGCTGCAGAATGGTGGGAGTACAAATGTAGGATGTCTTTGACAGAGCAGCTGGCTATGTCTAGCTCAGGAGTAGTGAGAAAGTCTATGTGTACCTGGCTCTGTGTCCAGGACACCTCTCTTGGAACTATTTTCTAGGCTATGACATGATTCCTTCACCTTCCCCAATAACTCTTTGACATTTTGGTCGAAGTGAGAAAAATCCTGGGAACTGTTTGAGATGGTGTAGGACTTTGTTTTGTTGGGCAGAATGGTAAAGGCCAAGGTGGGTCTCTCCCATCTCTGGATTCAGGGCAGTGTTTTGTTGCATGGGGGACTGTACACTCTTGTCATAGGGATCAAAGCTGTAGAGGATGGGGCCAAAGAGTAGGTCCCCTCCTGTCATCCCAGGAGAAAAGGCAGCCTTCTTCTTGTTCTCTATCATGACCTCAGTATTGCAGCAAAAGTGTTTTGAAAACAGCAAAAATTGTCCAGTCAGCACTTCAACACTCAGATTCACCCCAACATTGGACTACCTTACAGTTGCCATCTTGGGAATGCCACACTCAGAAACATAAATCATAGCATCATAGAATCATTAGGGCTTGGAAGGGACCTCGAAAGATCATCTAGTCCAATCCCCCTGACACAGCAGCATCACCTAGACCAAGTCACACAGGAACACATCCAGGCGGGTCTTAAACTTCTCCAATGAAGGAGGCTCCACAACCCCCCCGGGCAGCCTGTTCCAGTGCTCTGTCACCCTCACTGGGAAGAAGTTCCTTCTCACATTTATGTGGAACCTCCTGTGTTCCAGCTCACACCCATTGTCCCTTGTCCTATCACTAGATGACATTGAGCAGAGCCTGGCTCCATCCTCCTGACACCCACCTTTCAAATCTTTATAGACATTAAAGAGGTCACCCCTCAGTCTCCAAGCTGCATTTAGTAGGGTTTGGGTAATGAGAAAGCCTTTTCTGGAGTTTTTCAAGTCTTAGGCAGGTGGTGGTTTTGGGAAAAAGTACAAAACTGTTATGAAATAAATCAAGCAAATGGATTTAGTAAGCATTAGTGTGTCTCGGTGAGCAGTACTGCCTCTGAAAGTGAAATGATTGTTTGTGGGGCTCCTTTCCCTTTCTTTTCCTCAGAAGAAACTAGCTCTCAGGAACTGCGACATCCACCTGGCAGCCAAAAACCATCCCCTGTGGTGTGTGAGCCGCTCCCCCATGCTGATGTCCCAAGGTGCCCTGGAGCCAAGGTAGTAATGACTTGGGAGATGTACCTAGTTTGGACCCCTGTTCTTAACCTACCCCAGTGAATGTTGCCTCTCATGTTGTGGCAAGGCAGGTAAAGATTCCCCAGAGCCAGGGAGACTTTTGTTCCTTTTTCATTTGTTGTCTGCATCTGCGCACATCACCAGGGTGAACACAGTGTGACCTAGGCTGTAGGCTCTGCAGGAGATCTTGGAGATCAGTGTCCACCCTATCTAGCAGCCACATAACACTGAAAGATGGCGCAGAGTAAGACAGTGGGATTCTTTGCTTCTCTCTGCTCCAGACAGAAGGCTTTTCCAATATGTTGTCCTGCCCTCTCTCTCAAGTCTTAGAGCAAAAGGGGAAGATTATTTATGGTTAGCCTTAATTCTTAAATTCCTGTTGTCTTGCTATCCCTGTTACTTCAGTGTGGAGCTGAGTCTGTCTGCAGGTTAATCTGAAGACTCATTGATAAATGGTTTGGTTTTTTGAGAGTCTGTAGAGTTGGTCCTGGTGGAAGGCATGAGGGAGGCATTTTGTTCTGTGGCTCGTGGTAGAAAATGGAGGTCCCTTACCACAGAGAAAGAGGCCCGTCTTCGAAGTGAGCATACCATGCTGTTTGTTGTCTTGGAAAGTGTTCGTATGTGCAGCTCTTTGGGAAATGTGGTTTCAGATGTGAGTATTTTAATGAGAGAAAAAAGATGAGGAGAATCTTTGAGAGACTAGAAGGTAAAGGATTACCTGTGTGATTGCAGAGATGAAAAAAAAGGTACGTGTGTTTTCACTCAGGTCAGCCTTGGTGGAGTGAGTCACCCAGCAGTGCCCAAGGCCACCGAGCACCTGTTATCCCAGCCAGAACCAGTAATGCCCAACACAGCCCTGCTGGTGAAGAATCCTCTGGCATCTACTCATGTCTTCAAACAAGCCTGTCATATTTGCTACCCCAAAACAGGTGATGCATTTGCTCTGCCACCCCGAGCACTGGGCCAGGCTTCTCCCTAGGTGTGCTTTTCCCCAGGCTTATGGGGTTATTGTATCCTGCAGGGCCCAAGGCTGGCGATTACACGTATCGGGAGGGCTTGGAGCACAAATGCAAGCGGGACATCCTGCTGGGCAGGCTGAAGAACTCGGAGGACAAGACCTGGAAGAGGATCCGTCCTCGCCCAACCAAAACTAATTTTGTAGGATCCTATTACCTGTGCAAAGGTGATCTGGAGGGAAAAGGGCTGTTAGTGGCTGGGAAGGTTGGGAGGGGACTTAGTGATGATATCCCCTACTGTCTTTGGGTTCTTCTTGTCCCACCAGTAGTCTATGAACCAGGAGGCTCTGTAATGGAAGGCAATGAGCTCCCACGCTCAGGCAGCTTTTAAAAGGGCGCTGTAAAGGTGCTGTGCACAGCCAAGCCTTCAGAGCTGCCCTGTTGGCATGGGCCTTGATAAGAACCTGCCTCCTGTACATGAGCCTGCATTAGTCCCACTCCACCCAGGGGCCCTGTGGCTGGACAGTGGTTCTGCCTGTTTCTTTTCGCCAGCCCCTCCCTCTGTTCCATTTAGGCAATGTGATGGGACTGATCTCTCAGAAATGTCATTACAAAGTACTGATGAGGTGAGGAGTTGGCAAGAGCGAAGATAGTGGGCTCCTTCTATCAGTGCTGAGCTACCAGTATAACTTAATCTGGACTGGCTTTAAAAGGGGTTCGATAAATCATGGTCTGGCACCGCGTTGAAGCCAGGCACTGAATTAAAACAGACATCCATTCTGAGACAGTTTCCACAGCAGATGTCACTGCTTAAGACTGTCACCATTCAGTAATTTGTATTAACCTCCCTGAATGTCTTGGTAGGCACAAATTTGGGAGGAGATGTCTTTCATTTTTCCTTTAACTCTGTGTTTTCTTGCTTTCAGCTTCTTGTGAGGTGTGGGCAGTGGGAGGAGATGAGAGAGAGAGTTTAGTTTCTGACTGGGCCGCCCTCCCTGTGTGGTGGTGTGTGCTGTTTGTTGCTTTGTAGATATGCTTAACAAGCAGGACTGTAAGTACGGAGATAACTGCACCTTCGCGTACCACCAGGAAGAGATCGACGTGTGGACAGAGGAGAGGAAGGGGACCCTCAACCGTGACCTCCTCTTTGACCCGCTAGGTGGGATCAAGCAGAGCAACCTCACCATTGCCAAGCTCCTCAAGGAACATCAGGGCATCTTCACCTTCCTCTGTGAGGTACAGAGCTGGTGGGTGGGAGTAGGCACCCTTCATGATCTCCTCAGTATGTATCTGGACCGTTGATAGTTAACAGCACAGGAACACGGTGGGATGACTCATGCAAGTGGAGTGCTGCAGTGGTTGACTATGAATTCTTCAGAAGGGATAGACAAGAAAGGAAAGGCAGTAGGGAAGCCCCATATGTTAGGGAGTGTTTTTGCTGTCTAACATGATTACAATAGTGTGAAGTGTTTATGGGTAAGAATCAGGGAGAAGGCAAACAATGCAGATACCATGGTGAGAGTCTATCCAACCAAGATGAAGAGGCAGACAAAGTAGTATAGAAGCAGCTGGGAGAAGTCTTAGAATTACTAGCCCTTGTTCTCATGAGGGACTTCAGCTTACCAGCTGTGTGCTGGGAGTACAATACAGCAGAGAGGAAACAGTGCAGGAGGTTTCTGCAGTGTGTGGAAGATAACTTCCTGACTCAGCTGGTGATGGAGCCTGCTAGGGAAGGCTCCCTGCTAGACCTGTTGTTTGCACAGAGAAAATTTCCTGTGTCTAGGTGCTCTGGCAGGGGGATTGGACTAGATGATCTTCTGAGGTCCCTTCCAATCCCTCATGTTTTGTGATTGTGTGGGTGATGTAATGGTTGGAGGCCAACAAGAAGGGCTGGAAGGAGAATCCAGGAAACTGCAGGCCTGGCAATTTGACCTCTGTAACAGGGAGGAGCAGATCATTTTGAGTGCTATCTTGTGTCACATGTGGGACAACCAGGCAATCAGGCCCAGTCAGCATGGATTTATGGCAGGTCCTGCTTGACTAACCTGGTCTTTGATAAGTAGAGGACCCACTCAGTGGATGAGAGAAAGGCTGTGGGGGTTTCCTTCTGGGGCTTCAGTAAAGCCTTTGGCATTGTTTCCCACAGCATTCTGGAGAAACTGGCTGCTCATAGTTTGGAGGAGTGTACTCTTCACTGAGTAAAAAGTGGCTGGATAACCAGACTCAAACTGTGGTGGTGAATGGAGTTAAGTCCAGGTGCTGGCTGGTTACAGGTGGTATCCCCCAGGGCTCAGTATTGGAGCCTTTTCTGTTTTGTATCTTTATTGATTATCTGGATGAGGGGACTGAGTGCACCCTCAGTAAGTTTGCAGACAACACCAAGCTAGGCAGGGCTGTTGATCTGTTTGAGGGTAGAGAGGCTCTACAGAAGGATCTGGACCAGCTGTATCAGTGGGTCAGGGCCAGTGGTATGAGATTACACAAGGCTGAGTGCTGCAGTTGGGTTACAACAACCCTGTGCAATGCTGCAGGGTTGGGAAGAGTAGCTGGAAAGCTGCCTGGCGGAAAAGGATCTTAGGGGGTTGGTCAGCAGCTGGCCAGCCGTGTGCCCAGGGTGGCCACAGTGTGGTTAGCAGGAGTAAGAAAGTGATTGTCCATGTCCCTGTTCTCAGCACTGGTGGGACCCTGAGTGCTGTGTTCAGTTTTTTGTCCCTCACTGCAAGAAAGACATTGAGGTGTTGGAGCAGGTCCAAAGAAGGACACCAAAGAAGCTGCCGAAGGATCTAGAGCACAAGTCCTGTGAGGAGTGGCTGAGGGAACTGTGATTATTTTTTTCTTTTAGTCTAGAGAAAAGGAAGCTCAGGAGAGACCTCATTCTCTACAGCCACCCGGAAGGTTTTAGAGAGGTGAGGGTTTGTCTCTTCTCCCAAGTAACAAGTGATAGGACAAGAGGAAATTACCTCAAGTTGCATCAGGGGATTAGACATTAGGAAAAATTAAGATTAGGCATTAGGGAAAAATAATTATCTGAAGTGGTTTTCAAACATTGGAACAGGCTGCTCAGGGAAATGCTGGAGTCACTAATTCCTGGAGGTATTTAGAAGACATATAGGTGTGGTGCTTAGGGACACAGTTTAGTGGTGGACCTGGCAGTGTTACATTAGCAGTTGAACTCAGTGATCTTGGAGGTTCTGTTACTCTGTATGTACCAGCCAGTGCACTGCTCCCAGAAGGGCAGTGAGCAGTGGATGCAGCTGTGTAGAGTAAAGAAGAGGTAGTTTCCTCCTTAGCCTGGCAGCTGAACGAGGGGTACACAGCCTCAGGAGATCACCTATCTCTTCCTCTGTCTTGAGATGTTGCTTTGAGTTTGAATTGGCCCCAGCTACTGTAGGAATCAGAATCCCCTAATGCAACAAGTTCCCACTTATGTCTGTGTTTAGCCATTGAGTCAGTTGAGGATTGTTTCATACCATCCTGATGCTCTGCAGCAGAGTTCCCCACGCTGGCAATAGCGCACGTAAAGGGACACGTTCTTTGCTATGAACTGGCTGTTATTTTATTTCTCCCCATCGTTTCCCCCTTGTTCTTGCTCTGTTGGCTAACTGGGAAAGAATATGTGGCTCTGACCAAAAGTTTTCCAACCACAATGGAAAATGCTGTTGAGAATAAGCCAAAGAATTGTTGTCCAGAAGCTTTTCCAAGTATTCGCTTGCTTTACTTTAATGCCCTACCACAAAGTTTTCACCAGGCCTTTTCTAACTTTGAACATTAGAATAGGCTGGCTCTGGTCTTCCTTCTCTTTCCAAGTAAAGTGGCTCTGGTTCACTGCTTCCTTAAGATTTTCCCAGCATGCTGATTCTTCTCCTCTCAGATTTGCTTTGACAGCAAACCCCGGATTATCAGCAAAGGGACCAAGGACACACCATCTGTCTGCTCCAATCTTTCTGCCAAACACAGTTTCCATGACAACAAGTAAGTGAACAGTTTTTTGTGTTGGTGGGAGCAATCTCTCTCAAGTCCAGCCAGTTTAACCCCAGGGCCCTGGTCTCTTTCTTTATTCCTTCTCCATGGGTTCCCATCGTAGGGCAACTCACAACATGACAAATAGCACTGTTGTGCTTCACTCTGTGTGCTTGCTTCTGGTGCTGAGGGATTTCAGGCATCAGTAGAGCCCTTTGGAATTAGCCTGAGTTTTCCATTGACTTAATTTGCCTTTCAGTTTGGCCTTTACATAAAGGTCAAACCAAAGTTCCTCTGGTTCAGGATTCTGCCTCTAACTGGCTGGTAAGAGATGTTTAGAAAAACAACTGTAAGAAACATGTAAAGTGCAGAGTGATAGAAGCCCTTCTGGATCCTGGCAAGCTGAGACTTAAGAGTTGATGCTTGGGGTTGATGTGGTTGGAGGGCAGGGGTTTGGTTTTCCAGGGGGGACTCTGTCTCTCCCAGAGCTGATTTTCTGTGTCCTTTGCCTGTCCAATATCTGAATGTCACATGTAAGGAGGATGGGGTGGAGGTCCTCTGGTGCTTCATGTGTCTCTGCCCTGGCTGCAGGTGTCTGGTCCACATTGTGCGTTCCACCTCCCTGAAGTACTCCAAGATCCGCCAGTTCCAAGAGCACTTCCAGTTTGATGTGTGCCGACATGAGGTGCGTTACGGCTGCCTGCGCGAGGACAGCTGCCACTTTGCTCACAGTTTCATCGAGCTCAAGGTCTGGCTGCTGCAGCAATATTCAGGTGAGCCTGACTCGTCGCAGGGCTGGTGATGTGTGTGCCTGAGTTTCCTCCTGTTTTTGCCTGGGGCCAGTTGAGAGCAGAACATGATTTGGGAGTGCTGAGAATCACAGAACCATAGAATGCCAGGGTCGGAAGGGACCTTAAAGATTAGGTAGCTCCAACCCCCCTGCATAGGCAGGGACACCTTCACTAGATCAAGTTACTCAGGTCCCATCCAGCCTGGCCTTCAACACTTCCAGGGATGGGACAGCCACAACTTCCTTGTGCAAACTGTTCTATGATCTCACCACCCTCATAGGAAAGAATTTTTTCGTAATGTCCAACCCCAGTCTCCCCTCTTCAAGTTTGTAACCCTTTCCCCTTGTCCTGTTGCTACCAGCTGTGTAAAAAAGTCCTCTCCCAGCTTTCTTGTAGCCCTTTTCAGATACTGGAAAGCTGCTATAAGGTCACCTTGGAGCCTCCTCTTCTCCAGGCTGAACAACCCCAGCTTGTTCAGCCTGTCCTCAAAGGAGAGGTCCTCCAGCCCTCTGATCATTTGAGTTGCTCTCCAGGAACTCTATGTCCTTCTTATGCTGGGGACTCCAGAACTGGAGACAGTACTCCAGGTGGGGTCTCATCAGTGCAGAGTAGTAGTTGTAACTCACTCACTCTGTCTCCTCAGTGACACTGAAAAGAGGGACAAGGTGTTCTGTGTGATTGCTTGGCTGGCCTTTGTCCCTTTATGTGTGCTGCTGTAATTTGGAAGCCTTTCCCTTGGGACCAGTGGCATAAGTCAAAATGCTTGTTAGGTAGGGCTGAGTCCCCAGAGGTGTTTTGGTGCTTAAATCGTGTGCAAGACCCTAAAAAGCAACGGGGTCCCTGAGTGAGTGACTGGTGCAGTGAGAATGGCAGCTTGCGGAGGTGACAAAGTTGAGTTACATAAAGGAAGACTGTGCATCTCCAGTTTCTCTAAACACATTCACCAGCAGTGGGAAATGACAAGATGCTCTGTGTTTCCCAGAAGGGCTTGGTGACACGCATCTCTGTGGAGGCTGTTGCCTCAGTTATGTAATGACCCCGCTGACCACGGCTGGCGCTTTCTGTCCTCTCTCTCTCACATGTTGGATGGTTTCTCTTGCTGCTGATCTACCCACAATGCTACCTACATCTTTTTTTTTCTCCACAAGGTCTTGTTTAGTGAAAGATCCAGCTCAGTAATGAGTGCACTCAGTGCAGAAACACGTCTCTCACCATTCTTGGCAGTAATTGGGGGCAACTTTAATTGTTTAAGTGTCAGTCACTGCTGTTCAGTGCAGTCCTTGGCTTGACTCAGGCAGGACAGTGATGAACAAGTAGCACACTGTTTTGCCATCTTTTATTCTTCCTGTTTGGCTTTACTTGTGGCCACAGGAATTAAAACCTTACAGCACTAGAGTTTCTAAGACAGGATATTGCCTGTGAGCCACAGGCCACCATTATTGCCCCACGTGCTTATGTAGTAGGCTAGACACTCCAGTATTCAAGCTCCTTGCTCTTTTCCCCACACCATGGTTGGTTTCTTTTTGTTGGTGGCGTTCTTTAGGGAAAGTTTGTTTGCTCCCTCATTCCCTTCCTCCCTATTAGTTCTTCAGCCAGTGGAAGAAATAGTTAGATTGATTTTTGCATCTTTTCTTCTTTACTTGAAGCAGTGATTTCCAAATGGGAAGCTGAGGCGGTGAAACAAGCCACGAGTTGAGCCACAGAGGTGGACAGTAAGCCTTGGCTTATTCCCACATTTTCCAGCAATGGGAAGGCCATAACCTTCTGGTGTTTATTTTCTGTGGGGCTGTATTTATGAGCCTACTTGCCTTGAGTTTGCCCTCCTTAAGTGTAGCTCTCATTGTGGAAACAGAAATGAAAGGTAGTTGCTGCCATTCTCTGGGAATGCTTTAGGCTGTGGAGCAGGGAGTTTAATTTGGGTGCAGCAAGAATAGGAAGGGCATATCATTCATAGCAGCCTGCATCTGAAACCAGGGGCTGTTGTATTTCTCAACCATTTGAGGTTTTACAGAGCTAGTGGCTTTGTTCATGAGGGTAAAGGATTAGTAAAGATTCCCAAGATTTGAAACTGTGGACAGGCAGGACTGTTTTCTTCTTTGTGACTTTACACATATTTTGCTATCTTCTTCTGTCAGTGGATATCAGAGTCTTTGACCCCACTAATGCTGCAAAAGGTGCTGAAATGTTCTAAGTAATCAACACGTGGGCCTTTTGGTTCCTAAGTCATCTCTCTGGGACATGTCTTTGGAGAGCTGGTGTACTAGAAAACACCCTTTCATGTTCGGGTGGGTTTTTTTTCCACAGGCATCACGTTTCTAGACTGCATTGTTGACTTAGTTCTGATTTCTGGGGCAGTAAGTAAAGACCAGCCCTTGCTAAGAACTTTATTTGAAATCCAGTCTTCTGGCAAGAGCTGTGTGTGCTTCTCCTGTTGCTTCTGCACCCTGAGGATTGCACTGTTGGTGTGCAGAACAGAGATGGCTCTTTCTCTGCCAGGTCCAGTGCAGCATGTTAAATATTTGCTGTGGTATTCTCAGTTTTATAGTTTCTGTCACCAAAATACAGACCAGTGTTGTGTCCAGCCCTGGAATGGACACATGTACATGGAAGAAGGTGTTGCATTTTTCCCTAACTCTGCAGTGTTTTTATGGAGTTAATGGTTAAGGAGAAAAGTCCTCAAAACAGCCCTGATCTGGGAGTTGTATCAGCTATGCAGCAGCTGCCATTTTGGAAGCCTGAGCAAATGTTCTTAAGAATGGTAAAGTTCCCTGAATGTTTTTCATCCTGTCCAGGCCTTGTACAAACAGCAGCATTATTGCCTGGCAAGGACCTGGACAGCTGAGATCATGGATGGGGAAGCTGAGGTCAGGAATGCCGTGACTTACCCAAGTTGCACACACCCCAAGATGAGATGTAAACTTGTGTTTGCTGGCCCTTAAGTTCTGGGACATGCTGGCTCTCAGATCAAAGATCGTGTTCATGTGGCGTGCCTGGGGAGCTCCTCGCTTCGAGCTGAGGGCAAAAGTAAAGGAAGCAGTTTTGCAGCCTCCCTGTGCTGGGGGTGCTGCATCAAGGCCATCCTCAGCACCTCGACTGGGGCCATCAGCTGGCTGTTGTGAGGTGCTTGCTTTGGTTTGTTTTGGCAGCTATCTTGGGTCTTTATAGCTTTGAAATAACATGGTTTTGTTGCAGTCCCTACACTGCCCAGAGCTTCTAGCCTTACATACTTTTATGTTGCTGCTCAGTGCTCTGGGAATCACAGTGCCCATCGAGCTGGTTGGTGCATGCAGGGGCTGTTCCCTCACCACTTGAGTTAGTCAGGAGCGAATTCCTGAGATAAAAGTCTGACCAACCCTTTTCTTGCTGTGTGATGTTGCATTTCTGATTCTTGAAACCTTGTAGATCTTTCGTTGCTGTTCCCTCATTTGTTTTGCACTGTTGCTACCTCGGTTGCACTGGGTGTTTGTGTTGAAATTCAGCTTCCATCACTGTTTGTCAATTGATAGGCAGCCCCTAGAACTAGAAGTGTGTAACAGGCTAATTAATCCTGGCAGGGATTAGGGGAGACCTGTGGGGTCTTGGACGTGCTAGATATCTGAGTGGGGTATCTTGTGGTCTTCCAAGCTAGTGGCAAAAATGCCAGTATACCACAGATCAGTGTTGCCAAAGCATTGTTTTCTGGGCTTTGGGGTAGGATGTGTTGATACGGTGTTGGAGGACAGCCTTTGTCCAGGTCTTCACCTCTAGTCAACAGTCATCATCTTGAGGTCTCAGCGGAGCACCAGGTCAGAATGAGCCCAGGAGACCAGATTCTTTCCTTTTCATTGAGCTTGTGTGGAGACAGTAGCTTCCTTAGTCTGTGCTTAAACGTATTCTGTGGTGGGTCCCATGTCTTGACGCTACCAGTGGGTCTTTTGGGAGCTGTCAGCTATGCAGGAGTTTCTAAGCTTGAGTGGGTCCTACAGCCCATTTCTCCCACTACTCTCTTGGCAAAAGTAGGGTCGCTCAGTGCTGTTTCCTTTTGTTCCTAGGAATGACCCATGAAGACATTGTGCAAGAATCAAAGAAGTACTGGCAGCAGATGGAAGCACATGCCAACAAACCAGCTAACAGTATGGTGAGTAAGGTGCATCCAGGACACGCAGCCTGGTTTCACTCCTGACTGTTCCAGCACTTTTTCTCTGCTGTACCTGGCAGGCCCCAGGTAGACCAGGCTGGCCATTGAGGAGGAAGACAGCTGCAGTGCTGCTCATGAGCTCTGCACCTTGTTCAGCAGTCTTGTTATCTGCTCTGTTCAGTGGTGGGGCAAAGCCTCCAAAGCAGGAGGGCAGCACACAGAGAATGGTGCTTCCTTCAACACCTTGCTGATGAAATAGGGAAATTGGAAGGGCCATGACCACAAGAGTGGGGACCAAAGGTGTCCTGCCGCCATTTAGTGGCCAAGGGCTGATACGGCAGTTTAGAGGACTCTTAAGAAAGAGTGACTCATGGGACTGTTCAAACACAGGAGTGAGTGGAACTTGCAGCTTTTGATGCTGGACAGAGACCTTGGTGGTGCTTTACCAGGAGGAGGCTGTGAGGTTTGTGTCTCTTTGTGCTATCAGCCTCTCAGTGCGGGAGAAGGTGCCTGTGGCAGCACCTCCAGCACTGCTGAGAGCTTTATCTGGAGTGATGTGTTATAAGCAACTGACACCACTGTCTTTGTTTACTTTCAACGTGCTGGCTGCAGGTGACACTGCCTTCGCATTTTTTTTTCCCAGAGGAGTGTTGTGTAGTGAAAGAGCAGAGCCCACCCAGTGAAGATGATGCCTAGCCCCAAGGCTGAACTGAAACTGTTTTGCCACTGGAACAGGGAGTCTTTTGTTCCTTAATTACTTTCAGAAGATACTTTTGATGTGATGAGAAACTTCATGCCTCTTAGCAAGCTTTCAGGCATGGAAGTAATTATGTCCTCTGTGAAATGGCAAGGAAAGTGCTGTGAATCCTTTTTCTTCCCACTTGACAGCTTTCTTTCCCTTTGCAGAGGCCTGAGTTCACCACCCCTTGATCTGTGCTTTACTGCCAGAGCAAGAGCGCTTCACTTTTGTTTGGAACATCCCACCAAGGATTCCCTCTGCAGGACTGTGTGCAGTCTGTGAGCACTCTATGGAAATGTCTTATAGGAGAGGGACCTGGGTCACTCATATGGTGTGGAGCAGCTTTTCTTGGCTAGGTGCTAGGCTGTGGAGCACTGATGCTGGGGCACATCATGTCTGATCTGTATAGGTTCACTCATCAGAAAGATGCAGGTGACTGCAGAGGTGCTTGCAGTGGCTTCTGTGTCCACCTGTGTACTGGTTATGCTACATGAGATGCTCAATATGTCAGTGCAGCTTGTTCTGCTGTTGTGGTCTGAAGTGGTTGGGTGAGAGGGAAGCAGCAGGATAACCAAGATCTCAAGTTCACAAAGCCATCTGACTTGCTTAAGGAATGTGCTCTAGCCTCTCAGGAGGCTGAGAACAAGTTTCTACACCCTGTACTGTGTGAGACATGAGCCTGGATGATCTGAATGGTCTCTGCAGGCAGAGGTGCCTGTGATCTCTTTTTGCCTGGGGTGGGGACAAAGGCAGCTGCCTGCTTCTCCACAGTGGAGGAAACTAAGTGTGAACTTGCAGCAGTTTGTGGCTGCAGTTAGATTCATATCAGCAGTCCCTGCCCTCTGGAGAATGAAATCTGGTGACTGGTTCTGTCCTGCCCACTGCCTGCATTTTCCAGAAAGCTCTGTCTTACCAGTCTCTGTGCATAATCTTGGGATAAAGGAGATAGATGGACAGCTGCTTTTCTGTAAGGCTTGCAGCTTCAGATTCATCTTTGTCTGGAGGTGCTGCTGTTGGATGAACAAGCTGTTTAGTGGGCATGGTTAGCGTGTGTCCTCTGAAGTGTGTGGGATTGGAATGCTGAGCGAGGGTTTTGTTTCTAGCTGTTGGGGCTTGCAGGGGGCAGAGGATCAGGAAAAGAAATGCCGGTGCCTGCTTCATCAACTGTCAGGGACTGAGCAGAGAGCTACAGCTACAGAGCTGTGCAATGTTGGGACTGATGGCCAATAGTGAAGTCTGGTTGTGCCCCACAAATGGCTGTCACAGAGCTGGACTGTACCCTCCACCCTTCCAGGGCACCAGCTTGTGCAGAAGGGAAGCAGCAGCCTTGCAGGTATGGTCCGAATGTGCCTACCTGTGGCCCTGTCAGTTTTCCAAGAGGATTGCAGCCTGGCACTCCGTAGGGAGACAGAGTCAAGTTGGTGAGATGCATGTGTTAGCACTAGCAGACCGTGGCGTTGGCATCAGCACGTACTCAGCCAGAGGGCTGCGCTCTGGGACGAGACACTGGCCTGCTGCCGAAGACCCTGGGGGCAGGACTAACATATCTGTTGAGAGATGTTTACTTTTGCCATTATTTTCTCTTGTCCAAGCAGGCTAACGTGACTCAGAGTTTTCTCAGCATCCTTCCAGCTTTCGAAGTTGGCTGCCTGGCAAAGACAACTTCCCAGGAGTGCTGTAAAAGCAAACCCCTCCTTCCCAGCACCCCGTGTGATCCATGCACACCCCAGTGCCCTCTGGTCAGCGGAAGCACAGTCGCTTCCAGGGATTTTGCTGCAGTTGTCGCGGCTGCCAGTTGGACTCAGTTAGCGGCTGGGGCTGTGCAGTTGTGGAGGAAAGAGACGGGCAGTGTACAGGGACCCAGCAGCTGTGGTGAGGCAGGTCAGGAGACTTAGCAAGAAGATGATGCAAGTACACTACTTGAGGAACAACTGGCAGGTTTCTTGTACTTGCCCCAGAAATCTGGCCCCATAGAAGCTGCTGTAGGAGTAGACCCAGTAGCTGCAGATGGAAGAGGCGGTCAGCAGGAGAGACTGTAGGTAGCTGGGTATCTTCCCATTGCATCCCTAGGAAGTGAGGGATTTTAGCCCTTGTTCTTTCAGATTTCTGAGGGCTATTCTGTTTTTTCTCTAGCCAGCTGCAGAATACCTGTAAAAACTGGCCTCAGAATTAGCAATTTAAGCATGGAAAGGAAAAGAAAGTCTAACAGGGATACTTGTACCCAATTACAGTTCACGTGCTGAGGCAGCTGAGTAACCTGGGTTCTTCAGATAGTACTCTGAGGCACGTGGCTTCTCCAGGGAGCATTTCAGTATCATTTGGAGGGGTTCCTGAAGTTAGGAGACATGAGTGGCTGTGCTGGGGCTGTTGCTTTCTGCAGAGCCTGAAGTGGAAAGCTGTCATGCCAAAGACTTGTATTTATTTGGTTTCCATGGTGCATAACTGACACTATATTGTCTGGCTTTGTAGCAAGGGGTGGTGCCACCGCCTAAGGCACTTTTGCCTGGCTTCATCTGCTAAAGCCTCATGTGATATTAATTTCCACACTGTTGGTTATCAGCAGCCTGCCAGGTATGTGTCTTGCCTTTACAAATACAGCCATGTAGCAGCAGCAGCAGTAGCAGCTTTGATTTTTCACTTGGCCCCTAATCCCCCCAGGAGCATACATGCCCGCTGGATTGACCGGCAGTCTGCTGGACTCCGACGAACAAATGCACAGGGCTTCTTTTGGTTAAGAATTTGTGGAAAAAGCAGCCTGGATCACCAGAATTGGCTGAGAAGCATTTTATCTCTGATTTGCTGTGTCTTCTGGAGCCGCTCAGTGTTTGTTTTTGCTGGGTCAGTGGCTTTGAGACAAGCTTCTTGATTCTGCTGAGAGATCTGTCACTTGGAGGACTGTGCGGCAGGTAGCTAAGGGCTGATAAAAGGCAAATGTCAGCAGTGCCATCGTGTTACCTTTGGCCTCTAGGTGGGTTTGTGGCAAGCTGTACTCTTAATTTCCTTTGGAGACCGAGTGAAGATTAAAAGAGGTGTTCAAAGGCCACACACATGTCTGAGAGGGAGGCACCTTACTGCCTTCTGTGATGTCCCAGGTCTCATCTTGCAGCTGGCTGCTTTGGTGTATTCTTTGTGGCCACCAGCACTAGTCAAAGCTGACAGATGAACAAGTCGTCTCCCACATGTCACCAGAAGGGTCATCTTGCAGATGACTAGGCCAGAATTGCTGCTGCTTTTCAAGAGAGATAGTGGCTCTCTGGAAGGGTCCTTTTGCTGGGACATTCAGAGCAGTGATGGCATCTTGTTGTCAGCAGAGGCAAAGGTCAGCTCTGCCGTTAGCTTTTCAAGGCAATGGAGTGTGGTGCTTCAGGCCTAAGACATCAAGCTAAGGAATGCTGCTAGCTGGTGGAGAAGAAGCAGGTGCCATGGAAACGAGATAACCAAGAAGGCCACAAGAGGCAAGGATGGGGCACCTGGGTGCACAGCAGGGGAAGCTCTGCCTGTCCACCAGCTGGACCTGAGGAAGGACCAATTGGGAAGCCAGCTAGAAGGCGAGATTGTCTCGTTAACCTGTTGTTATAACTTACAGGATCACATGCAGGGAGAGATTGTATGTAAGGGGCAGCCTGAGAACTAACAAACGGCTTCTACTGTGATCGTATCGGTCTGTGTGGAGTCGGGCCTTGCACGGAGCCCCACCATGGAGGACCTTTTATATGTCAGCTCTGCTTCTCCAAAAGACTATGTCAGGAGGATGTGGCACGGTAGTCAATAGACTATGTGGCATTTCCTGGGAGATGCTTCCATTCTGCACTGCCTGTGCTTGCTGTTTTCCCTTTGTCGCGGATGCACGTAGGGTCCGTGCTACTGCTAAACAGTTGCTGGCAGAAGACTTCTCCTGAGCTACATGGTTTACCTGTCTGCTTGCTGTTAGATGATCAGAGTTAGAAGTCAAGGGATGGGCTGCTTATGTGGTTGGCAGCCAAAAAACTGCTTTATTAGGGTATGACCTCTGTGCTTCGTGGTCAGCTCAATGACTGGGGTGTTCTCTTGTACTCTCATATTCCATGCCCAGGGCTACTGGCGTCCAGTCAGATGTGCTCTTTGGTTGGGACATGAACTGGAAACACCAGCCTCATGTCTTCCAGTGGTGATACAGAACACAAACAGCTTTCCAGACATTTGCTTAGAAAACATGAAGCAGCAGTGATGTGGCACCGGCTCATAATTTTTTTCATCCAAAATCTGTTGGTCATAATTCTGTAACAGCCTTCTCAAGGGGACAAGTGGAAGGCCACTCAAGTGAAGTAGCCAAGAGGATGTCATCTAAATGCATTTGTATTTGTACCTCTGTCCAGAAATCATGATTAACTGCCTGTGAAACACAGCGCGAAGGAACTGTGGGAGGTGGAAACCCACCCAGAAGTGGCTTGGAAGGGTATCAACCAGAGGGCCCAGCTCTTTGAAGAGGGCACTTTGGTCTATCAAATGTTAGACATGCTATGAGCCTTTTGATCCCAAAGCAAGACCAGTGGGTCCTGTGCTGTGGCACGGCCTGACTTCCTCCTGAGGGGGCTTTCTCATCTGTGTGAGAGAGCTCTTCTCACAACCAGTGAGGGGAACGTAGGCTGTCCTTCCTGCGGGAAAATGGGGATTGAGCACCGAGGCAGGTCTCGCAGCGCTTGTCTGCACATGGAGATATGCTGCAGGGGTTTCACAGCAAGGCTGCCTGTGCTTTTGGCCAGACGTCAAAGCCCGGGAAATCATGCTGAAGCAAGCAGTGGTTTTACTCCTGTCTGGTGTCTCAACGGGCCACCAGCTAACTCTGACAAAGGAGAGCTGGGCTGTCCTGAGAGAGAGCCAGGCTGATTTAATCTGGCCTGTCACTGGCACGAGGCGTGCAGGGAGCTGCCAGCATCTCGGTGGCAGTCAGCAGTGGGGTGGAGTTTTGGGTCTTTTTTGCCTAAGTTTATGGTTCTCTTCCTCAGGCTTCTCCCCGAGCTCCTACTTCAAGCACCTTTGACCTCCAGATGAAATTCGTTTGTGGCCAGTGCTGGAGAAATGGGCAGCTGGTGGAGCCAGATAAAGACCTCAAGTACTGTAGTGCCAAAGCCCGCCACTGGTGAGCAAAGCAACCTTCTCTTTCCCCCACCCCTCCTCAAGGGCAGGAATTTCTCCTCTTACTTCCACCAGGGTTTAATTTGGCTTCTTTGGCTGTAAGGTTTCCTAGTAGCCCCTCACTGCTCAGGGTGTTTGTTACTATAGTAAGCATGGCAGATGGCTGTTTTCCAGTTTCCAGCTCTCTTCTTTACTGCTCGTGTTTACTGCCTGCTCTGTGCAGACTGTTGCTCCTTGTGTGTGCAGCCCAGCTTCCGCAGTTCATTTTTCCCAGTTGCTGTAATTTCTTCTTATCAAGATCACCAATGTAGTTCTCCTCTGCGCTTGTTTATGCTCTTGGCTGTTTGCAGGTGTCTGCCTGGTCACTATTAGCAACAATTCAACTATGCTTCCTTTTAAATCAGTTTCCTTGGCTCTTCTCTGATGCATGTCTCACCTGTTTGCACCTCCTGGCTCCTTGGGACCCAAAAGGGTGTTTGTTGTGATAGAATCACAGAATGGTTTGTGTTGGAAGGAACCTTTAAAGGTCATCAAGTCCAAACACCCCTGCAATAAGCTGGGACACTTTCACATAGATCAGGTCACTTGGAGCCCCGTCTGACCTGACCTTGAATGGTTTCAGGGATGGGCCATCTACCACCTCTCTGGGCAACTTGTACCAATGTTTCAACACTCATCTTAAAATATTTATTCCTTATATCTAGTCTAAATCTTCCCTATTTTAGTTTAAAACCATCACCCACTGTCCTGTTGCTCTGGGCTCTGCTAAAAAGTTTGTCCCCATCTTCCTTACAAGTCCCTAGAAGAGAAGTGTCAGCTGGGAAGTCAGCATTGGCCATGGAACCTGCAGGCTGTCTCACCCAGGCAGCCTGGCAGGACAGGATAGAAAGGTTAACAGGGCTTCACCTCCTGCAGCACAAGCTGCAAAGGCACAGTGCAGCATCTTATTGCAAATCTAAGATCTTTGAGGAAAAAAGAGACAGAAGCAGCAGTTGCTGGAAGTGAGCAGATGAGGATCACTTCCTGGGATGGGAAGGATAACACCTCTTTGTGAAGATGCTGAACAGAGCTGGAGTTTTGCCCCGGGGTATCTCCTGGTGATCGCCTGATAGTGCTGCAGGAGAATGAATACTTCAGGCACCTGTTTGTAAGACAGTGCTTGCAGTGACTTGCAATTCTGCTGCACCTTTTAAACAGAAGATACTCCCCTATGTTATTCATGGATCTGGTTGCACAAGAATTGACTGTGTTCAAGGGTTTTCAGTAATCCATGATGAAGCCATGTGTGACTTGAGGAGAGTTTTGTGGCTTTAAGAGAAGAAATACCTCTGAAATTTATATCATAAGTGCAGGGAGAAGTCCTAAAACATTCTTGTGGCTTCTCTGTCACAGATGTGGGTATGTTTAGGGGCAGCTAGGTAGTGCAGGGACATGCTGAACTGGAGGTTCTGGCCGTATTTAACGGCCTCTTAATAACAAACATTGTGCTGCTCTTCCTTTTGCCTCTTCTGATTTATTCTCTCCTACTCAGTTGGACAAAGGAGCGTCGTGTCCTGCTGGTGATGTCCAAAGCAAAGAAGAAATGGGTGTCTGTCCGACCACTACCTTCCATCCGCAACTTCCCACAGCAATATGATGTAAGCTCCATGCCTGGCATGGCCACTTGCCCCTTTCCTTCCACCATGGTGCAGTGCTTTTGGGGCCTGAACCCTTGCAGACCTTGCAGGGGGGTAGGCGTGTGCTGGCTGAGGTGGGAGGCAAGGACAGATTTATGGAACAATGTCTCTTAACACATCCAGCACAAAGTCAGATGAGAAAAAGGAGTGGCATCATTTAAACTACTCTACAAACGTGTGTGAATTTCTGGTGGTGTTAACACAGTCACCAGCACAAAAAGTGGCTGCCACAGGGACTGGGAATGAGATTTAGACCTCCCCTTAGGTCAGGGTTTCTCAATGTGGGTAAGAGGCAAGACTGAACGTTTGGGAGAAGCCTGTCCCTGCCTTTGCTGTGGCTGTGCTGCTGCAGGTTGTGAAACTTGCTTACAGGGTGTTTTGAAAGCAAAACTAAGAACTCAGCGAAAAGGCCATGTGCTGCTGTGAGGAAAAACTACAGATATCCAACCCCAGCCCCTAATGTGGCAATTGACAGTTTCTTTCTCCCTTGCCTTTATCCCAAAAAGGAGAAAGCTCCTCTCCCCTTGCCCTATGGAACCAGCTTTCCCTTAGTCCGTGAGCAGGCACAAGGCCACCTGTGAGGCCTTGAGCGCTCTCCACTTGTAGACCAGTCGCTAGAAGTTAAGCACTGGACCAGGAGTGAAGAGGTGAGGCCAGCAGGTGAGTCTCAGAGGGTGAGCAAAGCAGGTTGTGCACGTTACCTGAGCTCCAACCCAACCCCAGCCAGAGCAGTCCTCCTCTGGTAGGACTGAGAGAGAAGGAATGGTCAGTAAACATGATGCTTGGAAAGCTGCTGATGCTCTAGCAGTGATGCTGTTGGTTGATAGAAGGTAAAGTTGTGTATGTGCTAGTGCAGTCTAAGCAACCCATGAGGCCACTCTTGGACTCTTGGAGACAGCTAGTCACCTTTGGGGACCAGCAGGAGACACTGTTAGGTCGATCCAGGTTGCTCCCAGCTGTCTACCCCAGGGCCAGTACTACGCACACTGTACACTCAGTTGCCTATGGAAGTGGCAGCAAGAGAGGCCAGATGCTGAACTGAACTTCCATCATGTTTATGGGAAAAACTTACTGTTTATGTCAACAGGAGCTTGAGGAAAACAAGCTTCAGTAAATGACATATGAAATGTCCTGTTTACGACTTCTGCTGTAGCAAGGAGTGTTTAGTGCAGTTGCTGAATTTTGCTCTCTGACTTTTAACAGTTGTGTATCCACGCTCAGAATGGCAGGAAATGCCAGTACGTGGGTAACTGCTCCTTTGCCCACAGCCCTGAGGAGAGAGACATGTGGACCTTCATGAAGGAAAATAAAAGTAAGTGGGAGAAACATCGGCCAGAGAGTTGGGGGAGAGGGAGGAAGACATTTGGGCAGTGGCTCTGTTCAGACATGCTCTTGACAGTGGAAATGGAGATTCACAGAGCTGGTACCATGAGCTTAGTTTGGATTATGGGTAGGTCTGTCTACAGTAATTTAGAGCTGGTATGTTCATGTGTATCTTGAGTCCCTTGCTCTGACACTAGAGCTCATTGGTCCCATGTATTGTGTTGCTCCATTGCTGCTCTCCTACTCTGCAGCTCCACCCTGTGCTGTCGCTCCACTTGCCTGTGTTGTCCCAGGCCTGGCTCCATATGGAGCTCTGCCAAAGCACCAGTCCTGACCTGTAGTTGCCTCTGTACCTTTTCTTGTCTGTCTTGTATCTGCCTTGACTTTCTTGCCATGTCTTCTTTCATATCCCTTGCTCCTGGGCTCTGGCACTCCCTGCTCATGGCATTGTATTCAAAGGGGTGGGTATGAGATCCTGAGTGCAAACATCGTTGGGTAGTGCCTTTGTGAAGGAGCTTGACTGGATTTCATTATGCAGGCTCCCAGCTTAGTTTTGGGGGAAAGCTGAGGGATTGCACAGCCAGCTGAACCATCGGCCCTCTGGCAGGAAACCTTGTTTCTTCAGACCAACAGGAGGCTCTTTGCAAGGCCCCACTGTGCAGGTGCTGACATAGCTTTGTAGGGAGATGCTGGAAAGCTTGAAGTGTTTCAGGGCTGCCCTGTTTGTTGAGTATTTATGCTTGGATGGAGCATATTGCTCTTTGCTGGGCTAAAGGCTGTTATTTGTGCAGTTCAAGTCATTTTGTTGCTGAGGCCTTTAAAGCCCATCAGACCAGCCTGGGTGTGTTTGCTCAAGTATGAAGGTGAATCTTCAAATGACAGCGTTGTTTCTGTTTGGGAAAATTTGCATTCGTTATCTCCAGTCGCCTTGAGTTCTTCCATTATCCATTTAGTGAGAAGTAAATCACTAGCGTAGAGCATCCCGTCAGCGCCTGCAAACATTTATGTTTCCATAGCCCCTCTCTGGAGATGATCTTGGTAAAGCAGATGTGCAGTCAAAGTTTTCACTCAAAATTTCCCTTCCCACTAGGATCCCCAGTGGGTTTTAAGCCAAAAGCACCAAGAGGCATCAACTGCATTCCTCTGAGCTGGTTTTGAATGTGGACGTGTTCTCATTGGGTCTTCTTCCTGAGTGCTCCTGTAGCCAGCTTGCTTAAGGGTTCTCCTCCCTCTCAAGAGAGGAGAGGAACCTTTTCCTCCTTCCTGAATACTTTCTTTTGCTGTGGTCATGGCTCCCCTTCACTCAGTGCACCAAAGAGTGTGGTGTGAATTTGGTTCCTCTCCCCAGGGCTTTTGTCTGGAGAGGTGACATCTAGGCTCCTGAGCACAGGCCTTCAGTCTGACTGGTGCATAGGAGAAGGGAGGGAAGGACTGCCCAGGCATTTGTCCTTTTATCATGGTTTGTGTGCAGTGTGGGATGTTGTCTGAGTGACTTCACAAGTTGCCTTTGTGCAGTACTAGATATGCAGCAGACCTATGACATGTGGCTAAAGAAACACAATCCTGGGAAGCCTGGAGAGGGGACACCGCTCACCTCACGAGAAGGGGAGAAACAGATCCAGATGCCCACCGACTATGCTGACATCATGGTAATCAGCTGTCCTCTTGTCCTTCATACCTCCTCCTCACTGCTGACCGCCTGCCCCTGTCCTGTGCTCCAGGTGTGAGCTAGCAGGGGTGGCACTGCTCTTGTGAGAAAGGACTTGTGCTAATGTAGGTTAGATGGGCAGCTCGGAGCAGCAGAGCAAGGGCAGCACAGATGAGGTGGGAATAGTCAGCAAGGATCTGCAGTGGCTTTTCTGTTAATCCTCGAATCAGTAGGACTCTACCTTCAGTTCCCTTTTGCGTGGGCTCAGCCTCTCCCTGAGGCTCTCTTTCCTGCCTGCTCGTGGGAAAGCTGGCAAAGCCATTGCTAGCCTGTCAGGAAAAGAGGGAGAAGCTTGGAGAAGAGCTGGGCTTGGAGTGCAGAGGCCTGGGAAATCTAGAGGCAGAGGTGTCTCCTTAGCCCAAGGTGGTGGTTGGTGTAATACTGGTGTTCTGACAAGTCCTGCATTGCCTGTGTGTCTGGGGACTCACAGTGAGGTCTCACCCGGGCTGTTGGCAGGGGCAGGGGGACTGTGTCAGTGAAGTCAGCTGCCACGTTCTCTCGGCCCATCTGAGCTGCAGACTGACCTCAACAGAGCATCTCCTCTGCCTCCCCCTCAGTGGCAGCACAGTGCCCTAAAGATGACATGGCAGGGAGGTGCAGGAGGTCATAGATTGAGTGGAGCACCCCAGATCCTCTGGAAGGAGAAGGGGAGAGGCAGTGCCAGCACAGGGAAGGTCGATGGGTTGTGACTGTTGTTGCACTGACTGGCCGTTTGCCCTGTCTGTACTGGTTAGATGGGCTACCACTGCTGGCTCTGTGGGAAGAACAGCAACAGCAAGAAGCAATGGCAGCAGCACATCCAGTCGGAGAAGCACAAGGAGAAGGTCTTCACCTCAGACAGCGACTCTAGCTGCTGGAGCTACCGCTTCCCCATGGGTGAATTCCGGCTCTGTGAAAGGTACCATTGTCTCATCTCCCTCCTGTGCTGCTGTTGCTGGAGGGATGGGGCAACAGGCCCAGAGCATCTGTCATCCCCCCTTCTCCTTCAGCACCTCCTCATCCTCTGACAGAGTCCCCAGGGACTTATATTTGAAGAAGTGGGATAAGGTGACAGGTTTAAGTGATGGTGAGGTTATTGTTGAACTCCAGAGATGCAGCTCTCAGGCTGCTGAACAATCTGCTTGGCCAAATTCTTGGGGGAATCCCAAGTGCTTTCTTCAATGGTTTGAAAGTCTCACACCCTCTCAATTAGCTCCTCGAGGTATCTTCAGAAGGCTTGTGATGGTTAGAAATGCCATTTTGGTTAGAGAGAAGGCTCTGTCTCATTGCTGTTACCTGGCGTTTCCTCTCTTGTGTGGTGGTTTCTCATCTTTGCTGGTCCAGTTCCAGCTCACCTTGTTTTGTGCTGTTGACTTAATGCCTCTGTAGATGTTGCTCTGTTCACTGCTGTTTCTGTCCCCAGCCTCTGTGTTGCTTTTCCTGGCTGCATGTGGGTTCGTAGGAGAATTGCTTCACCCTTGGAAAGGAGGCGTGTGGCATGTTTCAGTACCCTGGTCAAGTGTCTCTGGTGGAGGATCTCAGAACTCTGTTTAGGGGGTGCTGTCCTCATTGTGGTCTTTGTGCTGGCAGGTTCCAGAAGAGCAAAACCTGCCCTGAAGGAGAAGAGTGTCGCTACGCCCACGGCCAGGACGAACTGACGGAGTGGCTAGACCGGAGGGAGGTGCTGAAACAGAAACTGGCCAAAGCCCGCAAGGACATGCTGCTTTGCCCCAGGGATGACGACTTTGGGAAATACAACTTCCTACTGAGGGACGACGTTTAGTAAGGGGCAGGGTGGGGAGCCTGTCAGCTGGAGAATCACAGGGTGGGTTTTCCAAGAGTGGCAGTAGCAGGGAGAGCGAGATCTGTGTCTCGCAAAGATAACTTTTTATTTTCTTCCATTTTAAGATTATGAGATGATGATTTATTAGTGGTGAACGAAATCGTGAATTTGATTCTCCTTGGCCAGTGAACGCCGTGCTCACTGAGTTTGTGATCCATCTTCCCCCTCTTCTTTCCCCTAAAGTCTCCTTCCTCTCAATCTTTTAGTTTTTTGCTGTCCTTGATTCGAAGAAATTAATCTGTTCTCTATGGGGCTGCAAATCAGTGATTGTGTCATTCTCCTGCCCGTCAGTTCAGAGTGTGAACAAAGCTGAGGGAAAGGGCCAGTCATTTGGTGAAAAGGTGACCATGAAGTTCATGTGCTTCTTTGCTCAGTACTGCAGAACAAGACCCACTGCCAGCTTGCCTTCCTGTGAATTTGGTACCAAAAGAATTAGGAATTGAGGTGCAAAAGAAAGGAATTCAGTAGCTGTGATTTAAAGCATCTAAGCTTAAGCTTCTGCTGTCTGAGGCATCAGCTGGTGCTGAGGGAGGTAATAGCCGTATGATATAAAGAGTGTAGTCAACAGCAACAAAGTAGTAAAACTGCTTGCAGCAGCAGGAACAGTATTGTAGGTGACTTCAGACAGTTTCAGCTGACTGTACCAGTTGGTGGCTCCTCATTAGCTGTCTTTTTCAAGTGTGGAGCAGTTACTGAGGGAGCACAGATTTGGTTTGGATTTTTGGCTGATGTGATTGGTGCAAGTTAAGACTGAAGCCATCTAGAAGGTGTAGTGGAGATTGTGACACCCTGGATCACTGTAGTTCATGCCCCAGTATCAGTGAGGAGGATGGCTGTAACCAGGAGTCTGTGTTTCTGTGTCACCTTGTGTGCTGATGAAGGGGATGAAGGTAGCAGGGTTCCCTTCTTGCTCTTTAGATCACGTATGTTACTCATTATTTAGAGCTGTGTTTCACCCTGCAGCACCAGAAGAACTCGGAGAGGACCCGTTTCAGAGGACACCCCTGAGCAGCATGTGCGATGCTTTGCTGATAGGAATCCAGTTGGAAGGGCAGCACCAGAGGTCCACCTCCCTTCTCCTCAGAGCGAGGGCAGGGAGCTCATAGATGCAGAGTGCAGCCAGGATGCGACCCAAGGCAGGGACCGTGGTGGAAAGTGAGTGTCACAGTGAGACCCAGCTGTGTGCCTGCTCCTGTCCCATCTGATGTGCACCGTGATGGGGGAACCAGTATGCTGCTGAGCTCTGGGACAGAATTTTTTGCCTTCCTAGTGGGAGTAGTGAGGGGCAGTACTGGTCTGTGTGCCAGCCTGGTCCTTTCTATCAGTCTCACTCTGTAAGCAGTAAAATGTGTCCTGTCCTGAGCTTCCCTCTTCTCCTCTCTTCTGCAGTCCACCTGCACTCTGCAGCTTTGCATTCACTCCAACACATACACCTTCCAGCCTTTGTGTAGAATGTCTTCATACAGCAGCTCGCAGGGCAGCAAGCTCAGAGGCCTTGGGGCTGGCAGTGTCGTATACGTGGTAAACGCAATCCAGACATGAACTGCTTCATGCTTTGGCATTGCTGGGTCTCCCTTTTCCCTCCCTGCTCTTAGATCCTTGGGGTTTCTAGCTTCAAGAGACATGTGGAAAAGCAGGAGGTGCTGTGACAGCAGCTGGCACCTTTATGAAGCAGCCTCTGAGTAGGTGCATCAGCTCCACTGGGATTATTACGGCCAAAGAGCAGAGTGCGCTACGTGTTGGTCTCGGGTCTTTCCTGACCTATGTGCTCCAAGCAAGCTGAATGCACCTCTGAGCTTATTTCTTCTCCTTTAAAATGTGGATGGTGGTCACCAGTTTGGTATGAGCTTCATTTTGTGGCTGCTCAGCACCTTTAGGTCTGACCTAAAGGAAGAGCCAGGACTAGATCTTCAGAGGTCCCTTCCAATCCCTACCATTCTGTGATAGCGTCTGATGATAGACAGAGGACTGAATAGGAGAGGTGGTTATTTCCATCTGCCCACGAGATGAAGGACCCATAGTGGTGTGGGAAAAGTGACAAACACAGTCTCAGACATGACAGTTTTTGCGTGGTCAGGTGCTGTATTTTCTCCTCTGTCCTTCACTGTAGCTGCCCAGATTGTTCCTTCTCTTGGTGCTTCTTGTGCTCCACTGGTCAACTTTATAAACCGAGAGAGATGGGGGAGGAGGTAGGTGTTAGCTCCTGGGTTATCTTGTTCTGCTCTTCTTGGGCAGAAAGTCCAAAGAAGCAAATCTGGATCGGGGCGTGTTGGAAAGTGTTTTTATTTTGAAAACAGACCTGCATCTCTCATGTGACTTCAGTGTTCACTGTGCCATGATTTCTCATAAATTTAACAACTTGTTTAGGTTACGGAGTGGGTTGCTGTCCCCTCTCCCCATCTCTGCAGTGAGAGCCGAGCTGCTTGGTGGGGTTTTGAAGGTGTGGGTTGGGGCCAAGGTGGGGAGAGGGCGAGCGTGTGTGAGGTGAGGGCAGCCCACCGTCACAGAGGTCAAGTATGTCTTTTTGTTTTCCCTGACATGATAACCTGGTCTGTGGTGTTGCAGTACTTTTCACCAGACTTGTTTTAGTGTGTATATATGTGCCCCCTCCCATGAAGCATATATACACAGGTATTAAATATATCGCTCTATATAATATTATATGTGTGTGGTATCGAAGGAATCTTTAAACGAGGGTAAAGGAAAGGACTCGGGCCAGGAAACAGCATCTCCAGTTTAAATGTGAAGACTTCTTTGGGTTAGGAAAAGGGAAATAACAAAGAGGGGAGGGGTTTATATAGACAGGTATAAATTTTGAGATGGGACAGGTTTCCCTGTTCACATTTTTGACCCCCCAGGATGTTGTCATGGTCCCATCTCAGTGAGAGAGTATTATACTGCTAACTAGCGAGTAAAGTTTTAATGATAAGGCTTTGCTTATATTATTTATAGGGATATTATGAAAGGCAGGAACCTTCACACTCGACTTCCCAGGCTTGCTTTACCAAGTCAAGATGTTTTCTTCAGCACGTTATGTACTCAGTGGAACTGCTCAGCGCTCATGGCTCTACAACAGATCAACCACGGGTTGTAGGACTGCTTTAGTAGAGCGTTTGCCAGACCCTGTAATAACTCTTTTCATCATTCTTGTAAGGGAAAGAGAAAATCGTGCAATGCAGGACAGAATTTTAGGGTTCTTCACAAAAGAAATTACGTTTTAATTTTTTTAAAGTTAAAAGGAAAGTCTCATGTCCTGTAAAATCATCATTTGCACGGAGTGGAGACTTTGATTTAGATCAACTTGTTAAATGCTGAAGGCCTTAGCGAGAATCTTTTCCCAAATCCTTTGATAGGGGCAGGGATTTAAGTGATGCTGGTGTTGGAGTTCACTTGACCTTTACAGAGGGAAGTAAAAAAAAAAAAATACCAAAAAAATACACTACTTAGCTTGTATGACACTGTATGTCAAAACCAGATGGGTTTTAGCAAGTGAAAGGAAAAGATAGCAAGGGGATGCTGCAGTTCTGAGCTGGGTAGTAATGATTTCGAGTCCTTTAATATGTCTTTGTATTAATATAATTTAAGAATACCACGCTTTACTATTAAAAAAACTTAGTATCTTTCATAAGGTCTAGTATCAGGATAATAATGTAGATGTTTTAACAACATTTTTTGGTTTTGTTCTTAAATAAAATATTAAAAAAAAAAAACCCCAACAGCCAGACTTGCTTCTTTTAGCCTTTGTAATAGAAAATAAAAGTGTGCACTTTAAACCCTTTCCTGATCCAGCCTGTGTTTACATTTTTCGAATAGCCCACAATGGCTTTTTTTATCTTGGTTTCTGGTTTCCCTGACATGAGGAGGGAAGCAAAGGGAGCACTTCAAACACTGGATCGCTTTCACTTTCTCCTATATTAAAGCGTAATCTCATGCTCTTCTTGCTGAGTGGAAAATTGCCTGTGTGCACGTTGACAGATTTTGCAGTTCTTCGTCCCACACAAAGGCCTGATGAACTTCAAGTGGACTTGAGGGCTTTTTTTTGTTTCCTTGAAGCAGCAAGAACCTGCACACTCTGCATTAACACCCAGTTCCAGGTGTTTGGGTAACCTCTGCTTAGCTGGGTCAGCCAGTTCTTTTTCCTGCTGGGAAAATGCCTGTAGCCCTACCCACCGAGCTGCGTAAGGCTTGGGCCATAAAAAGCCTCTGCGGAGTCCCCTGGGCAGGGATGCCGTGTGGCGATCACACCCAGGGTAAGAGGCCAGTGTGAAAGCCTGTATTGGTGTAACTCTTTTCATCGTTCTTCAGAACCATCGTGAGATTCTTGATGACGCCAAGTGTCCTGTGCACGGAGAGCAGCAGGGTTCCTGCCCTACAGGAGCTGTACGTAACCTAGGGGTCACTGGTCACTAGCTGTGGTGTTGGGCACAGAGGAGGTGACACTAGGGCACTTGGGAGCAAAAACACTGGAAAGTAAGTGATAAGCTAAATATTAAGAGCATTGGATGTGAGTGATTGGTGGAAGGGAAGTGGAGGAGAAAGAAGCTATAAGAGCACTGGCAGGAGCACACAACCATTTCGTGTGGGGTGGAGGAACATGCTGAGCAGGCTTCATTGAATCATCAAATCATAGAATCATTAGAGATTGGAAGGGACCTCAGAAGATGATCTCCTCCAATCCCCCTGCCGCAGCAGGATCACCTAGACCAAGTCACATAGGAACAGGTGGCTCTGAGCAGAGGTACTCCAGACAGTTAAGATCTTGAGACTTCCTGGAAAGCTGTGGGCACTAATCAAGAGTTTTGCCTTATGTCTCATCCAGCCTCTCCTCCCCAGGATGGGAGGAGACAGGACAAGACCCATCCGGTCCAAATAACCTCTCTCCCTTCTGAGCTGGATTGTCACCTCTGGCTCCCTCTCTAGGCAGGAGCAGCAGGTCCTGGTGCCCCCAGGGCAGGTGATGGTCTTTCCTGCAGGTAGATCCAGATGAAGCATGGACAAGAGCTGAGACCAGAGAGATGAAAGCTCCAGCCAACTTCTTCCCCACTGCAGCAGCCCTGGCAGCTCACAGGACTGTCTCTTCCAGGGTTGCACCAGCAGGTTTCAGCACCTCTCTGCGGTTTTGCTTTTGGATGGCAGCACTCCAGAACACTCCATGAGAGCCTTGGAAGGCACAGACATAGCAAACAGTCCCAGGAAATAGGGTTATATGTCACCATCTGTATTAATCCGTCCAAAAATGACATTTACCCAGGGCTGGGATGAAAATCTCTAAACCCACATGCCAGAGTAGATTTGGCTTGCTTGGAACCGGAAAAACACGCAGCGCTGGAGGTGCTTTTTGGTGCATTTCCTTTGTTCTCTGTGGATTTCCTCTGTCTGTCTTGGCTGTGGGCTTTCTGTAGTGCTGGGGCCCTCCAGGCAGACAGTCAGGAAGAACGAATAGCTGCATAGTTTCTCTAATTAAATACCAAGGCATGTTCCCCCCTGGTACCTCAGCAAAGGTCAGAGGCACAGAGGGAGAGTCCTGCTTCCCTGTGAGTGAGGTGGCCTCAGTTGTCCTCAGCCAAACGACTTGAGGATAAATGCAACACAGCTTGATGCTGCCCCTGGGAGCTGTGGTGGGATTCAGTACAGAAGCAGCGTTTGAGACTAAGCCTTCAGCAGGGTGGATCTTCTCCTGTTTGAGACCATTCCTATCTTGGCTTTTGGGGATCAGCAGCAGCCAAGCTGCCCACGTTTAATGGAGGAGCAGCTGTTGTCTTTCAGCCCACATGCCTTCTCCAGGCTCAGCTGACCACTGTATCTGTCCATCGGGCTCTGACCTCTTGGGCCATGATGCTGCAGGACACTTGCCCTTGCTGAGGCCCACGTTCCCAGGAGAATTGAGTGAGTTTGGGAAGGGAAGGACTGGCCAAGGGACAGCCAAGGTCCTTACAGTCAGCCTCTGTGTTTTGAGAAGGAAGTGGATGGAGGGCCCTGCATCTTTCTGTCTTACCCACTGGTCTCCCATGGATGCTGACAGAGGCCTGGCAGTCACTGTCCATGGATATCCCCATCCTGCTTTCAACACCTTATTGCTGCTCTTGACAACTCCTGGGCTCTGCCTCTCAACAAGGCTTGTTCAGCTTGCTCCCAAAGCTGGCTCTGCCCAGGTTCCCAGAGTGTTTCTGGAGTAGGGCAGCAGGGCAGCTCTAGGTGTCCATCCTGACCATGGCAGCACAGCTTACAGTGATCCCAAGAGCCTTTATCATGTTTTCTCCTTGCCTAGCACCTAGTTTGCTGGCAAATGGCACCTCACAGGGGAAGGCCACGTGCAGAGGAGCAGAGCTGCAGTAAGCCTGGCTGCCACATAAGCACCCCGAGAAGGGGGAGATGTCTTGGCAAGGGTGGGAGGAAGCAAAGCTTATTAGCTTTTGGCACTCATTTTGGGAAATTAGTTTTTAGAAATCTTTTTGCCTCAGGCAGGAGGTGCAGACAATTCCTTCCACTGAGCTGCATCGCTCACTTAGGGATTCCCATGCTGCTCCTCCACGCAGGGAGACAGGCACACACGTACACATACCTACACACTGCATGCATGCAGCATCTTGCCTGGGGAAGAGGCGGTCCCTTCACAGCTGGGAAGGGTCTCATTGGGCCTGCGTGCTTGTACCCCACATTGGTAACATCAAAAGCACCTAAAGGGTCACGCAGCCATGTTTCAGGTGAAGGACAGAGTCTTTAGCCAACACAAAGCCCCAATCCCATTTTAACTACCCTCAGATGTTCACCTGCCCACACTAGATTCCTTGCACCTTCCACTTTCTTTTCTTTGAAAATGATCTACTATGAATGCACACCCCATGTCTGGCCACAGCCTTCCCTGCTGCTGCCAATCTCGGTGTCCTTTGCAGCTCCATTGATGTCCATCACCTCTAGCAGTAGTATCTCAGCCCCATGGAAGAAGAGGTACTGGCATGTGGGGCAAGCCTCCTTCCAGAAGGGCCACACAGTGAAGTGTGCTCTTAAGGGCTGACTGCGCTTCTGAGTGATGGGGCAGAGCTGCTGGGGCCTCCTCTAACACAGGATCACAGTAATAATAAAGAACAGCCCGATTACAGCGCAGCCAGCAGAAATGACGCGATCTACGGCCATGCCCAAAGCTTTCCTGAGCCAACAGTTCAACTCAATTTGCTAAAGTGCTACAAGTGCTCTCTGTAGTGGGGCACAAGGACAGACGGACAGTCCCCACTGCTAGGACTCTACTTCATAGTGCAGTTTCTGCTTCCACAGCGCTTGAAGTCAGGCCAGTGTTGATGCATCCTCTGTGATCATCCTTGGGTGATGTTACCCAAGCTCTTCTCCTGGGCGGGAGCTCATTTTTCAGTGATTATGAATCAAGAACACACAGTGCTGCTGGCAGGAGACTTTTGGACGTGGCAAGCACAGGATGAGATATGCGCTCTCAGACCTCTACACAACAATGTGTAGATGTTCGTTGCAGAACAACAATTCAAAACGGTAATTGCAATGAATTTTCTCTCAGTTAACTTAGTTTTCTGAAGCCATAAATGCCAGTCAGTTGCTGCAGCAGCTGTTGAGAAGTCCTTGTGTCCCTCCAGACATGTAGTCAGATGCTTGTCCAGCTTTCAGGCCAAGTTTGCAACCTGGGACAAAACCACGAGATCCAGCTGCAAATGGCATTGGCCAGCTACCACGCTCCCAGTCCACTTGACTTGCCATCATTTGATGAAAAGCAGACCTAGGCATACATGACAGTGGTTCTCCCAAATGTTCGTGTGTGGCAGGATTGAGTGATCACACTTCGCTTGCTTTGACCAGCCAGAATGGACTGGAAGGTTTCAAGAAAGGACATAGAACCCCTGGCTGGCAGGTTGTGCTCCAGGAGGGAGAAATATGATTTCTTTCTCTTGCTTCCAGCAGCCAGAAGGCACTGACCCTCTGTAGGGTCTGTCTGCTGGCTCCAGGTTTGGGTGGGTGGAGGATACTGTAACAGCCTCGGGTTAGTAGGGAACTCTTCTCCCTGAATAGCATCACCACCAAGGCTTGTCACTGGCTGTTTTCTCATGTTCTTTCTGGGGAATGGAGGTGGGGGAGTAAACCACAAGGAAAATCCCAAGAGATTGTGGTGTAGTCATATCATAAACAGGAATTCTATCAGACCATCTATTAGATTGGGATGTAAATAATGACATTTAAGCTAATCTGAAATTCCCAACCAAACTGGGTAGGTAATTATTTCTTTTTTGTTTCTATTGGGTTAAATCAAATTAATTTCCTTACAGGACAAAGCACCATCCTATCAGGAGTGAGCAACACCCTGTCATTCATAGGACTGTAAATGGTGGGCCAATGAAATGCTTCACTCTAGGCACAAGAAAAGTCCTAATGACTTCCCTCGGGTCACTTTCATGCTTAGAGCCATGCATGGTGTTGCTGGGTTGTCCCCAACTGCCCAGTGTAGGACTACTTGCTTTCTATCAACCTGCACTAGCACTGTAAAGGCTGAGCCTGGCAAAATGGACGTGAGCAACCAGAGAAATAACGACACTTCATTCTAATCATCACACCCAGCAATTGAGAAGACCCCGGCACCTGTAAGACGCTCCTTCCCATGCCAGATCCTGATAAAGACTGGACCTTTATGCTTGCATCTCAAATCCATCCCTCCGTGATAAAAACCTCACTAACAGAGAGTGGTTGTCTATGGATCCATGTCCAAGTGGAGGCCAGTGACAAGCAGAGTCCCTCAGGGATCAGTCCTGGGACCAGTCTTGTTCAACATCTTTGTCGGTGACATGGACAGAGGCACTGAGTGCACCCTCAGCAAGTTTGCTGATGACACCAAGCTGTGTGGTACAGCAGACACGCTGGAGGGCAGGGATGCCATCCAGAGGGACCTGGACAGGCTGGAGAAGTGGGCACAGGCCAACCTGATGGGGTTCAACAACACCAAGTGTAAGGTCCTGCATCTGGGTGGAGGCAATACTAAGCACAAATACAGGCTGGGCAGTGACTGGCTGCAGAGTAGCCCTGAGGAGAGGGACTTGGGGGTGCTTGTGGATGAAATACTAAACATGAGCCAGCAGTGTGCACTTGCGGCCCAGAAGGCAACCAGGATCCTGGGCTGCATCAAGAGAGGTGTGACCAGCAGATCGCAGAAGGTGATTCTCCCCATCTACTCCGTTCTGGTGAGACCCCACCTGGAGGACTGTGTCCAGTTCTGGAGCCCTTATTACAGGAGGGATGTGGATGTGCTGGAGCGTGTGCAGAGGAGGGCCACGAGGATGATCAGAGGGCTAGAGCACCTCTCCTGTGAGGACAGACTGAGGGAATTGGGGCTGTTCAGTCTAGAGAAGAGGAGGCTCCCAGTTGACCTTATTGTGGCCTTCCAGTATCTGAAGGAGGCCTACAAAAAGGCTGGGGAGGGACTATTTAGGATGTCAGGTAGTGACAGGACTATGGGGAATGGAGGAAAGCTGGAGATGGGTAGATTTAGAGTGGATGTGAGGAGGAAGTTCTTCACCGTGAGAGTGGTGAAAGCCTGGAATGGGTTGCCCAGGGAGGTGGTTGAGGCCCCATCCCTGGAGGTGTTTTGAGGCCAGGTTGGGTGGGGCTCTGGCCAGCCTGGTCTAGGGTGGGATGTCCCAGCCTGGTGGGGGGGTGGTCCCTTCCAACCCTGAGTGATTCTGATTCCGTAACTTCTCCAGTGAAGTGATCCTGCTATGTCGGGGGATTGGACTAGATGATCTTTTGGGGTCCCTTCCAATCCCTAATGATTCTATTGTTCTATGATTCTAACAGGAGGAGGGGTTTTGCATGGTCAAATTCTTACTTAACCAGCTGTTATCAGAGTACCTGCAGAGTGCATGAACTCTCTTGCCTTACATCACTGTTCCAAGAGACAGCTGTCGCCTTTCCGATAAAACCCGGTGCCACTTACGAAGGCAAGTCCTGCAGTTTGAAGATGAGGCACACCTGAAAAGAAAGATGCCCTGTGCTGTTATCAATGCTGACTTAGGGGGGACGTGCAGCAAGTGTTGCATCACATACAAATATTGTCACTATGTGCATCTCAGCAAGATGAGGAGCTAGCAGGCAGATGCAGACAGCGTGTGTATCACCGCAGGGCAGCCTGCACAGCTCACAGCTCCTCAGAGTCTCCTAAGAGCTCATCCGAGGATCTCTTTGCTGTTGCATTTGCAGCTGATGCGTGGACCCCTGCTTGACTTCTGTTTTCTACCCTCTCCAGCATGTATATTTGTTACAACACCTTGGGAAGGAAAAGGGTGCTGCCTTTGCAAAGTTAGATAACTGGCCCAGTTCTTTGCTGCCCGATTGGCTGGGAGAGGCCCTGTAAAACCATGCTGGCCAGTCGCCCAGCCCAGCCCTGCAAGGCTGCAAGCTATTTCCACAATTGGCCACTTCAGAGTGGGATAGGGAGAGGGGGAGGTGAAGACAGACAGGCAAACTGCATCTCTGCCAGGCTGCTTCCTTTCCTTGTTTTCTCTCGGTCCGACCAATTTGGCAAGTCTGTTTGGAGTGCCTTCGAGCCCTTCTTGCAGCGTGCAGGCAATTGGGGTGTAGCATTGGCGGCCAGGCACCTGGTCCTCCCTTAGCCGTGTCAGCAAAGCCCCAGGACAGGACATGTCAAACTGCAACAGTCCCGGGGGCCCCACTGCCCTGGACTTTCCAGAAGTCCTGAAGTCCCTGCTGGAGTACTCCTTACCCTGGACCAACAAGATGACAGGTAGGATTGAGGGAACACATGCTGGGGTTTCTGCTTTCATTTCTCCTTCCCCTCCCTAAGTTGCAAGGCAAGAAGGGAGCAGATCTTGCTTTCTGTTAGCCCTTCCAGGGTGCGTTACCCACAAGTGCCCAAGGCTGATGAGGAGTTCTGGTGCTGAATATGATGTGCAACTAAGAGGGGGAAAAAAAAGCAGCAATGGGTTGATTACAAAATCAGTCAAGAGTGCTGAGCTCCTGATCCTTTTAATCTCTGTGCTCAGCTACTTCTTAGAAACTCTCAAAGCTTTGTGCACAGAGGCTTGTGCACAAATCTCCGTGATCACGCAGGAGTAACTTCCAGGACTGGCATGCAAGATTGTCCTGTGGTTACTAATGGCAGAGCCTCTAGACACTGCCTCTTCCCAGACACAGACTGACCAGGATGCCTGGCCCATGTGGGGCAGGCTGACTTTGTGCAAGCGTTCTGTTTCATGCTGCAGTTGTTTATCAGTGGAAATACTGGGTAGGGAACACAGCAAATGTTGTGTTTTCCTTGCAAAAGCACTGATGTGCTCCTAGGTTTTTCCACTCTTTGTGCAACATTCTAGAAAACAAATGCAAAGGACTTGGGAAGTTGGTCCAGGCTTCTGCTGTCCTGAACACTTTGCTCTTACTGGACTGATCACTTACCTATTGCTTGGCATGCTCCGAGTGCTGAATGCACTGCTTGGGGACTCTCTGGTTTAGGATAGCATGCTATGTGCCTTTGGCAAACTGCTTTTTGGTAATTATTGTGTTTTAACATTTGCTGCTGAGTGTTAGGGAGGTGTGCGGGAGCACCTCAGCTTAACAAGCTCATGTCTAGGCATGAACGAGTTCAAGTCACACAAACAAACATGCACTGAGCTCGCTCTCCTGTAGGGAGTTGCTATGAGGACATGTATGGCTTTAAAGTCCTGAGGGACAGTGAGGTGGGAGCAGAAAAAGCAGATGCACCATGTGGAGAGGGACCTTGCTTATGCTCTGTTATTAGTGGGAGTAAAGGCTGCTGCTGCAGCAGTAAAGCTTTTGTGGCAGGAGGAGCATTTGCTTACACCTGCTGGAGTACAGCAGAGCTGAGTGGCACCATGTCAGAAAAAGGCCAATAGGGTAAGTGGAGCTGCCATACCCCCGAAGGGACTAATTTTGTCACATTGCTTTGCTTGTGCTGCTTGTGAGCTGGCACTGTCCTTTCCTGAGACTGGTGTGTTTCTCCATCACAGGGTATGGTGACCGGGGCATGTTTTCCAAGCTGACTGACATCCAGGTACAAAGTGGACCTGGCTGGCAGGAGGCAGTAATGGCCAAGGGTGGCTAATGTGGTACAGAGCCTTGCTGTGGCTAAGCTGAAGTTTGACTGCCTTGCTGGGACCTCTGGTCTCCACAGCCAAGTGGATTGAATTAATCCAAGGGAGGAGCGTTGGCAGGATGTATCTATTTGGCAAGAGTTGTGTGGCGGATAGAGATCAATGATTTGCAGAGGGAACAGCTTAGTCTTAGCTCAGTGTGGTTTATTTGGCAGCTGAGGGTGCTGTTCTGTGGCAGTTTTCTTCCTCAGCCCCAGGACCACCCTGTCCCTCATTGTCACCTCCTGTAACCCTTAGAATTGCCCTTATTATGCCACCTCCTTCCCCAGGCCAGCATTCCCATCATGGCTCTCTTCCCACAGAGTTCAGTTCTCTCATCTCAGGTCTCCTTTACATTTGTTGGGTCTCAGGTTTCTATCTGAAATATGTTCTGCTATTCAGACCTCCCAGTGAGGCTTGCTGTTCATGTCCCCTCCACCCCATGCTTAGTGCTAGGCTACTTCTCACTTACCTCCCTGCTGCATCAGAACTGGGCTGTTCTGCATCATCTGGTCTTGACAAGAGTCCCAGCAGCAATAGCCAAGGCTGGTGCATTCCTCTCCTTACATCTCATTATCCTCCTCACTTCCTACTCAGCTGCAAAAAGAGAAATCTTAAGAAAACAGGCAGATCCCAGCTTAAAACCAAGAAGGTACAGCTGATAGTGCAGTGCATAGTTTCTGCTAGCAATGGCTTGAACCTCTAATCCTGGAGGTGGCAAGGAAAAGCTCTGAGAGCAGCCTCCTTCCTAGCTGGCAGGGCATAGCTGATGCCTGAGCTGGGTGATGTGAGAGGGAACCCACAGGAATGCACCCCAGGAACTCCCTCCCTCCCGCCTTTTGGCCAAGCAGCTAACACTGTACAGACTGAACTCTCTCCCAGCAAAGTCACAAACCAGTGGTGGTGCAGAACAAACTTTTAACATAATGGAGTGTGGGTGGAACTGTGCTGGAGGAGGAACATGGTCAGTATAAAGGGAAAAGCCTTGAAGTAAAAGGCTGCTGAGTGGTTTTAATAACCTCCATTCAGATGGACATTACCCAGAGAGCAGTTGCCAGTGAGATCTGCAGGGGGGATGTATGCAGAGCCTGTTCCTTGAAGGAGCCCAGTACAGTACAGAGACACAGAGTCATCCCCGGGGGCCTTGAGCAGAAATAACAATGGAACAAAGCAACCACGAGAGCTGTAACTGAACGGGAAGTGCCCTGCTTTGGCTACATGCCCTCACCCTGTTCCTAGAAGCTGCTCCTTGCTGACCTCACTCAGTTGTGTTCTGCATCCACCACTAGCTGTTTCCCAGGCAAAAGCACAGCTGTGAGCCTGCTGCCCCATGCCAAGCTGCGAGTGCCGCCTCTGTCATGTGTGGTCTGACATCTGTGTTTCATTGCCCCATGTGAAGTAGCATCTCCCTTTCACACGTGTGCTTTTTTCTTCTGCCAGCTGAGCTTGGCAATGCAGAAAGGGCAAGCGGCAGCCCTGGAGTGCCCTGGGCAGTGGAGCATGACCTGCTCTGCCTCTTCTTGCAGCTGGATTTATCAGCCTTGATAAATGATGCATTAACTCGAGTTGTTTCAGCCTGTATTAACAAAGTGGCCCTTCCCAAGCTTCTCCATTGGACAGCATGTATGCAGGAGTTGCATCAGGAGATCCAATCCTGTCCCCAGTGAAGGAGGCAGTGGATTCAGCTTTCCCCATTCTACATAAAAGAAGTAGCTCGCAGGTAGGGCAGCTGTCCATCTGTCCAGGTTGGATAGAGACATCCCTAGTCCTGCAGAACAGCAAGAGGGGAAAGCACCTACCCTATGCAACTTCTAGGTTGTTCCTTTTCCTGGGTGCATGGGGAAAATCTCAGAACGGATTTTGTTTCGCAAAGACCATCAGAGGTATTAAAAAGAGTCAGGTCAAATCATGCCTCACAACCAACATTAAATGTCTTGAGTTTTGTGGAAAGGCAGCTGAACCAAACAGATGCCTGACTGTCTGTCTGGGAAGAAGTGGTCCCTCATCTGTTAGAGGGGAACATCTCTGCCGTGGCACCTGTAGCTCTGTGCAGATGGGGTTGTCCCAGGGAGGTTGTGCCTCCTTTCCTCTCCCTGATGGCAGCACTATGCAGTAGGTTTGCTGCAGCAGGCCCTTCTGCGGCAAGAGGCAGCAACTGCTGATGGGAGAAGCCTGTGGCTGTAGCGTCTGTCACTTCTGTGAGCTTATTCATTCTGCAGGAGAAGCTCCTTGGGCTCTTGGCGATGGACTTGGCAACGCTTGCTCTCTTTGTATGTTCAGAAGCTTAAATTCCAGCACGACATCCCTGTTCCTGGAAAAAGGGGAACTGGCTGGGGAACCGCAAGGAATTGCCTGTGATCATGAAAACTTGGAGAGACTCCCCCTTTCCAGCTGCCCAGCCCTGCCAAAAGCTGCAGTGAGGTCCTTCACCCTGCTAGCGGTATATAGGGCACGTTGCGGCGGCTGCTGCTGGTACGATGTAGGACAGAGGGAGATTAAATCCAGGTCATGTGGGAAAGGCGATGTCGGGATCCTAACCGAGGAGGATGTTTAAGGGCCGGCCGAAGCGCTGGTCGGTAGCGGACGACTCCCACCGCGACCTCCAAACCCGTCGACTGCCGCAGCGTTAGAACCCAGCCGGGCTGAGGCCGCAGGGAGCGGGCGGAGGCTCTCACGGGGCCCGTACACGCCGCACAGGCCGGGTCACTGTCGACGCAGCCTCCCTCAGCCGGTAACGGTCGCTTCCGCCAGCAGCACGAGAGACTCTCACGCGCAAGTGCGAGGTGCGCGACCCCCGCTTCCACCCTTCCCCCCGCCCAAGCGGCGAGCGCGCGCCCCGCGGCAGCCGCT
>VXBP01007616.1:1427214-1546442 GCA_013400115.1 Rhinopomastus cyanomelas
TCGCGTCTTCCCTCCGCCCCCCGGGCCGGCCCCTCCCTCCGCCCCCCGGCGGCCGTGCCAAGCTCCGGCAGTGCAGGGGGGCTGTCTCTCGGCGGGAGAAACCCGCCTTTACGGGGTCGGCTTCTCGGTCCTCCCTGATGCGACGGGGAAATTAATCTGTTGCAATCGTCCTCTCTGTGGGTAACAAGGTGCCTGCGGTGGGCAACATGAAGCGCTTCAAGGTGCGAGGGACTGGTGAAAGCCGGGAGATGACACCGTGGTTCTATTCCGTTCGCTGTCTAAAGCGTACCCTGCCTTTAGATAGGCGGTAGGGAGCAGCAGTGAAAAGCCTTGGGGTCTTCCTTGATGTTAACTCATGGGAAGTTGTAGGATGAGACACGTAACACCGTCCCTTCACGTGAGGTTTGGTGTTAATCCGTGAGGGTACAGCAGGCTGTCCAGAGAGCTTGTGGAGTCTCCTGCTCTGGAGAGATTCCAAACCTGCCTGGATGCTGGCTGGAAGAACCTGCTCGGGGTTAACCTGCTCTAGCAGGGGGCTTGGACTGCATCATCTCCAGAGGTCCTGTCCAGCTTCTACCAGTCTGGGGTTCTGTGGATTCTAGAACTGACCTCCTGAACAGCAGTCCTGTACAGGCTTGAGCTGTCACTGTCACCGAATATGCAGACAGCAGCTGTGTAAATAACACTGCTGGTGCTTCATTGCTGACAAGACTTTTTTGGTTTTGTTTCTACCTGACAGTAGTTCTTGCCTTTTGGGGAATCAGTTTGATTTTTGAGGAATGCTTAGGTTTACCTGCACCACTTTAATCTCCAGTGTATCAGTGTATAATAAAATAAGTCTGTACATCCAGGAATTTTGAAGTTGTGAATCATTGTTGGAACATCAGACAATACCCAGACTAGATCATGGTGCAAGCAAGGTTGGCAAGATAGTTCCCAGTGAGGATCTGAGTTCAGATCCATTTACTTTGTATGCCTAACATTGCACAATGCTGTGTAAATGTATCCATCTTGTGATTCTGGCAATACTTGTTCTCCTTTCTGGTAAGAAAACTCCAAACCCTTGGCCTCTGATAAAGCTTTTAGATACGTTGCTATGGTGCGGGATGCTGCAGTGCATAGAATCTTGAATCCACAACACCAAGAGATTTCTTAAGATATTTCTGCACCAGATCCTTCTTAAAGGTGCTTGTGCCAGCAGGAGCAGTTTAAGTTCCTACATGGAAACTGTGATGGCAGCTGACTAAGATATGGTGGCTTTGTCTTAGGGGTGGTTTGCTTGTCTAGGTAGTGGCCTATGGTGATTTAAAATTGGACAACACAATTTAAGGTAGTGCATTTTTCTAAAACTGGATCCTTTTCCTTTCACTGGATGACCCAATTCCAGCTTGGGAAGGTGTTCAGCTTGATTCTCTAAAGCTTGCTAATGAGTCCTCTGCATCTTGATTACCCTTCACATGCTGTGATAAAGTCCAGATTGTTCGCTTTCTTAAAATGTCTTCAGATTTCCATAGTCCACCTTGTACTGCTTCACTTTGTGCTGTGTGGTACTTGTTGCTTTCTGTTTGTTTTGATCTCCGATGCTTTTCTTGTTTGCATATTTGCAAGACAAAAGAAAACACCACCTTCTGTGGTAGGAAGTAGTTTCTCCTAATTTTACAAAAGACTTGTCAGCAGAATTGTGACTCAACTGACTTCAGAGGATCCTTGTTTGTTTTCTGTTCCTTTACAGTATGATAATGCTTCAGCCAAAAATGTTAAATCATTACTTATTTACTTAATAGGGCGGTGTCTTTTCAGAAGGCTTTCTGAGAAAAGACACTCTGCCTTTTGTCCATAAGTCCTGTTGACAAAAATACAGTTTTCTCTCTTACTCTCTGAGAAGTGGTGCCAACTGGCTGCAGTGTCCGTTTATAGCCTTCACAGGCTACCTGTGGGTTTTCCAGCTGCTGTAGGTAATTTGACTACCCAGGCTTCCTAATCCTTGTGAGCAACAGAGAGGGACGTCCAGTTCCAACCGCATGCCATCCTCTTGAATGCCTTGCCATACACCAAGTATATCTGACTGCCCTTGCTGTAAGCTGGAGGGATTAAATAAATAAAAATAACGATCTTTTAACAAAGAGCTCTGTGGGGCAAGGGAAGAGAATTAATTTTCTGGAGGAGAAGTGTAGGTCTCTCCTATTAATAATGAGCTGCTGCATGCTCTTTAAAAGGATGCCTTAATCACCACTTGTGTGCTGTGGTGGCAGAAGGAATGCCTCAACAAACATCACAGTAATGAGCATCAGGAATACAGAACCTTGTAAATTGTTCTGTTGTCACAAGTGGGACTACAGATTTATGGAGCAATCAGTCTATATAGTGTGCTCACTGTAATTGGACTGTATTTTGTGTTAGGAACAAGGGGAGGAACTTTATCAAAGCACTGTTCTGTTTGTGGCTGGGGTCGTGTTTGACAACACTTGATGTTTTAATGCCAGAATGTCTTTTGGACTGTGGTTGGTTGGTTTGTTGGTTTGGGGTTTTTTGAGGAAAAATGAGAATGTGGAGTAAAGCTGTTTCCAGGCTGCTGCTTTTGGCTAAAGCAGCAGTGTTTTCAGCAGTTCAAGAACAGGAATCCTCTGCCTGAATTACTTAGCATAAACTAGTGACCTCTCTATTAACAGCAGATGTACAGCCTGGTTAATAGGTCAAAGCAGCAGAATGAGGGGCCTAAATTGGACATGAGCTGTGAGCTGCAGAAGTATAGTCCAGATTTATCAGGGTGACCTTGAATCACTGCAAATGGAGCCTCTTAGGATTCTGCAGCTCTGCTGCCAGGTAATACCTGTTTACACTATAAATATCTTCAGAGAATTAGTGTTTCATGTCCCTGTGCTGGGGCAGGTGGAAACTTCCTCCTCAAGATGCAAGAAGTTAATTAGTGTTTCATTACATATTGTGCACCCAGCAGGATGTTGTGCAGCAGAAATAAAGATTAAATGAATCAAAAGAGAGCCAGTGGGAAAATGTCAATGCAAAAGTGATCATACTGCAGGTTTCTCTTTCTACATATCATGTTTGAAATACGAAGGCACCCAATGCACGTGTTAACTACTGCTGTTTTAATTTGTTTCAGGTATTGCTGTTTGAAGTGAGAGGAGGGAGAGAGACAGACAAGCAGAGGCAGAGAGCGAGAGAGCGCACTGCAGGCCCAGTGCTTGCCAGTTATCAACTTGTAGCAAAAGGAAAATAAACATTCAGATGGCCTTCTCCAGTGTGGAAGGATGTAATCTGGTGTGAGACAGCAAGGGGAAGCTGGAGGGACCAGAGTCTTTTCAGGGTACTGAAGCACAGCAAGATGATGGCGCCTGTCTAAAAGGCATGAAAGGGTCCAAGAAGAGCCACATTTGCCAGCAGCAGAGTCTTTTTGGTGTCTGCCTTCTGAAAAATATTTTAACCTTGTGTTTATTCTACTAATCGCTTAAAGCTTCTCCTCTGTTACAGGTGGTGTATTAGGTATTGCAAAACAAAAGGACTAGTGGCTTGCATTAAAACTAGACTCACAGAACATTAGGGATTGGAAGGAAACTCAAAAGATCATCTAGTCCAATTCCCCTGACAAAGCAGGATCACCTAGACCAAGTCACACAGGAACATATCCAGATGGGTTTTAAACTTCTCCAGAGAAGGAGACTCCACAACCCTCCTGGGCTCCATCACCCTCATTGTGAAGAAGTTCCTTCTCATATTGATGTGGAACCTCCTATGTTCCAGCTGACACCCACTGTCTCTTGTCCTATCATTGGATGCCACTGAGCAGAGCCTGGCTCCATCCTCCTGACACCCACCCTTCACATATTTATAGACATTAATGGCTTCACCCCTCAGTCTCCTTCTTTCCAAGCTGAGAGACCCAGATCTCTCAGCCTTTCCTCATCAGGAGATGTTCCACTCCCTTCATCACCTTTGCAGTGCTGTGCTGGACTCTCTCCAGTGTCTCTGTGTCCTTCTTGAACTGAGGGGCCCAGAACTGGACAACAATATTCCAGATGTGGTCTCACCAGGGCAGAGTAGAGAGGGAGGAGAACCTCTGTCTATCTACTGAGCACACCCTTTCTGACACCACCTCAGGGTAAATCTAGCATAATTTATAGTGGAATGCTTTTTTTTTTTTTTGAAGAGCAAATAATAATTTCTTTTATTTTAGTTGACATAGTGAGTCACCATTGACAAGTTGGGTTTTTTTTGTAATGTTGATGAAGAAATAAAGTTATTTACACATAATTAATTATTTCTATTGGTGGCATTTTTATGAGAGTGTCATCCACAATCCCTAATCTGAGTCTGGGTTCTGTTGTTCAGGGGACCGTGCAAACATTAGGGAAGTGTGCGATCCCTGATTCACAATTTGGATGTCAAATGGTGGTTCCAGTTTGATGGCGTGTGCTTCAGTAGCAAGGCATCCTTATATGTGAAGTAGAGTAGATTCTGTTTCTTTACTGGCTTCAAGTAGTTGTTTAGCAATACTCGGGTTAATTTAGATCATTACTATTAACATTTGCTTTGCCCAAGCAAAGGATAGAAGACTCCCTAGAAAAGGGAGTTTATAGCAGGGATAGGAGTTGGGAGATCACAGAACATTAGGGATTGGAAGGGACCTCAAAAGATCATCTAGTCCAATCCTCCTGCCACAGCAGGGTCACCTAGATCAAGTCACACAGGAACATATCCAGATGAGTTTTAAACATCTCCAGAGAAGGAGACTCCACAGCCTCCCTGGGCAGCCTGTTTAAGGGCTCCGTCACCCTCAGTGTGAAGAAGTTCTTTCTCATATTTATATGGAATCTCCTGTGTTCCAACTCACACTTGTTGCCCCTTGTCCTATTGCTAGATGCCACTGAGCAGAGCCTGGCTCCATCCTCCTGACACCCACCTGTCAAATATTTATAGACCTTAATGAGGTCATCTCTCAGGCTCCTCCAAGCTCAAGAGACCCAGCTCCCTCAGCCTTTCCTCATAAAGGAGGTGTTCTACTTCCTTCATCATCTTGATTGCTCTGCATGGGACTCTATCCAGCAATTCTGTGTCCCTTTTGAGCTGAAGGGCCCATAACTGGACACAATACTCCAGATGTGGTCTCACTAGGGCAGAGTAGAGGGGGAGGAGAGCCTCTCTCGATCTGCTAATCACCCCACTTCTGATCCACCCCAGGATTCTGTGGCCCTCTTGGCCCACAAGGGCACATTGCTTGCTTGTGGTCGTCCAGCTGTCCACCAGGACCCCCAGTCATGATAATGTACTTTGTATGGCAGCACTATTCTTGAAGCCATAAAAAGCTTGCTCAGTCTCAGTTCCACACCAGCCAAGGCAACAGTGGAAGGAATGCCAGTTCTGTCAGAATAGGTTTTATATAAATAGGCTTTTCTGATTTAGAGCAGTTTCATCCTCTCTCCCACCCCCAATAAAGAAGAATACTCCTTTAGCATGTTGTAGGCAGTCCAAAGGTTTGTGTGTTTGGTTGGGCTAACCTGTGTGAACACTGGAGATCCAAACTGGTCCAGTGTATGTTCCTGGAGCCCTTGTTCCACTGGACTCTGTATTTGTCAGCTTCCATGGTGAGACCTAGTTTGCAGCTGATTAGGGGACGGCTGGTGACGGTTCCTTTTGACGGCTGCACCGGCTCCACGCTGGCAGTGCTAGTGCTGCTTCTGCAGTGCCTCCTTCAGTGCCAGTAGAACTGCCTGGCTGCATGGAGAACTAGATCAGGAGAATCACTTGTATTTTCGTTTCTTTTTTTTTTTCTTTTCTGGCAGCTTATTTTTATCCCTTAAATTATGTAATTATTCCATAGCTGGAGTTTTCTGCTTGGATTGTGTCCCAGACAATTGTTAAGATTCGGTAGCTATGGGGAATATAGAAACAGCCTGGGTTTTTTCTTCCTTCTGTAATATGTGCAGTGTAGCACACCAAATGGAGAGAATTTCATGAGCTTTTGTGGCCTGGGGGTGGGGCGTGGGAGGCAGCCTTATTAGACACCTTCCCAAAGAGTGAGAATTTCATGTAGGTACCCTGAGCTATCTATAGTGAGCAGCATTTGGAGCTACTTGCTTTGTGTGGACATGCTGAGTCATTTTGGAGAGAAAGGTTTCTAAAATGCTGAACGAGTGACATCCAGCTCTCTGGTGCCCTGTGGACCTTTTCACTAGTTTTCAAATGGAATCAGAAAACCCAACTTCCTTTCCTTTTTGTTTGCAGACTGTTCTTCTGCACCATTTTTAGTTGTGCACAGAGTCACTACTCTGCTTCCTTGGAGTTTTCGAACGGCTTCCCATGAAGTCCCGCTTGTGCACGTTCACTTTAGCTGTCTGTCGTGGTGAGCCAGTGAAACCCAGGCTGTGTTGCCGTGACTAGTCAACGCTGTACCTAGCTTGTCGTAACAGCAGGCTTTGGTAAGTTGTCACGGCAGAGATGGTGGTCTCCAAGGCTACTGAAATGTCTGGTCTGGCCATCACAGTTACAGTCACATCACTGTTGCATAGGAAGGTATTTCAACTTTTGATTTTGCATATCACGTAATGAGGCAGAAATACAGCTTAATGAATTTCCTGTCACGGAAAGTTTTGTTAGACTCTTAAACCTTGACTCTTTCATGTGGCAGCTTGTACAGTGACCTACTCGTATCTTTCAGATAAAGAGAAGGAGAAGATCAAGCTTGAGGAAGATGAGGCAGCAGCTGCCAGCACTATGGCAGTCTCGGCTTCCCTTATGCCGCCCATCTGGGACAAAACTATTCCTTACGATGGTGAATCTTTCCACCTGGAGTACATGGATCTGGATGAGTTCCTGCTGGAGAATGGAATTCCTTCCAGCCCTACTCACCTGGATTTGAACCAGAATCCACTCTTGCCTGTGGCTGAACTGGAAGGAAAGGAGTCTGCCAGTGCTTCCACTGGTTCTCCCGCATCATCCTCTTCCACTGCAGTTTACCAGCAATCTGAAGCAGCCTCCAGCACAGGTAGGTGGAATAATATGGGGCTCTGAGGGACTTTTGTTGTTCTGTATTAAAAGATGCCTCTTTAGATCAAAGATGCTAAACTGTCAGTGTTAGCTGTGGCAGGTTAAGCACCACAAAAGTGCTCAGTGTAGAGCCTTAGTCTGTGTAAGGATCCTACCTCTCCTCTTCTTCCCCTCACCCCTTCCTGGAAACAATGTGTGTCTCTCAGTGTGCAGTCTGTTTCTCTTTTGAAATGAGAAGAGCTGGAGCACCAACACAAAGTATTTTCTTTCTTGGTGTTGCAAATCTAATGAGAAGCTGGTTCTGTTGGGAAAATAGTTTCTCAGGTAATTTTACAACAGATTTGATGGCTTGTGACAAGTCATTTGTGCTACCTTGGTGGCTTTGGTTTGCTCGGGTGAACTGATGCTAACTTAATGTACCTCGAGTAACAATGCTTAATACAAAAACAATGAAGCAATCTTTTCCTGCCAGCCTGTGAAATGTGAGAGCAAACACTTGGAGAAAGTGTGTGCATAATGCTGTTTGATGCTGTGTGGGGCTTTGAAGTGGGAACGGAGGCACAAAGAAACAAAACTGTATTCAAATGGTGCTAGGAAACTTCACTTGTAGTGTGGAGGTGTCTGCTAAAGACTTTAGGAGCAATTTTTGCCCTAGAGTTGGAGTTTAGACATGACTGCCACAGAACTTTCACACCACTATGTTATGAGCAGACTTTACAGAAAGCGTTTTGCTCAGGGCCTCTTCTGTGAATCTCTGAGAGAAAGGCAAAACACACAGCTCCTTCGATAAGACACTGGGTGGGGTATATTTTTCTCAGTGGCATATGGAGAAGCTTGCTTATTGATCACTACTTCGAATTGTACTGATGTGTGCAATTCATGCCTGTGTGCAGTTCATAAACAGTCGATAAATATGACAGCGTTCCTATGAGCACTCTTGTCAGGCAATCTCTTGGGCCATTGGTTGCCATGTGGCACAGAAGAAGAAGATGGTCGCGTTTCTAACAACCCACCTTTATTTAGTCCTTTGTTTGGAAACACAGTTGTACCAGCTTCAATGGTACCAGGCACCAGGGTCTCTGGGCAGGCTTCCTTCTGTAAGGCTTTCTGTGGCACAGAACTTGTGCTGATACAAGTTTATCTCTTCTCGCTGCTATGGAAGGCACTTCATAAGTGCGCAGAGCATGCCAAGGAGGTAGTACCCCTTGTCTTACATCTGCCTGCTCGTGTGTGTTAGTCTAGCATGTGTTCCTAGAGCTGCAGCCTGAACTGTGTAGCCTCTTTCTGTACTAGCAGTTGTACAGCACCAAGAGCACCTTTAATGCCAAACACTACTACTAGTAAGTACTGACCCACAATAGGACAATAAATAGAGGTACCCAAGCTGGCTTCTTAGTTAATTCTCTCCATCCTGCTGATTGTATTATAACTTCTCCTGTTGTTGCCAGAGTCCCCACCGCAAAATGAGAGAAATACTCCCAGTCCCATTGATCCTGACTGCGTAGAAGTTGAGGTGAATTTTAACCCTGACCCTGCTGACTTAGTGCTCTCCAGTGTGCCTGGTGGTGAGCTCTTCAATCCTCGCAAGCACAAGTTTACTGAAGAGGACCTGAAACCGCAACCAATGATTAAAAAAGCCAAGAAGGTTTTTGTCCCAGATGAGCAAAAGGTAACAGATTCTTTGCTGTGAACTTCTCTAGGCCTTGACCAAAGTTAGTGACTCTGCCCAAACGTTTTGACATGTAAAGCCGATGCATTGCACCTATGCAATTGGGCAGAAGCACTGCCAAGAATAGAATTGGCAGCTCAACTGCTGTTCTTGCTGTTTTACTGGTTTGGTATCATGTGATAATTACTGGGCAGGAGCAACTTATCATGCTCTACTCAGGAATTAGGCCTAGGAGAGCTATCTAAAGTCGCATCCTCATCAGCTGCAGTTTTGAAGGCCACTGTATGTGTTTGCCCAGCGTTGTATCTAATCTGGCTTTAAGCAGTCCAGCCAACGGAACTGTTTTCTGCACAAGTTCATTCCCAAATTGAGCCCAAGTAAAGAGAGCATTTCAACTGAACAGTTTCTTTGTAGCCCAGTCTCTCAATTTCCCTGGTTGTAGCAGTTCACTTGATGTATCCTAAAACAAGACTTGTGTAAGGATGAACTCTTACAGTGCTCTGTTGCCTGCATTTTGGTGTCTGAGCCCTGAAAACCCACGAAGGAGCGTCTGTGGAAAGCAGGGGCGCCTCTGCGACACAGTTGTCAGGTTGGCCTTTTTTTACCTTTTTTTGCTGCAGGATGAAAAATACTGGACAAGGCGAAAGAAGAACAATGTGGCAGCAAAGCGTTCCCGCGACGCTCGCCGATTAAAGGAGAATCAGATCACGATTCGGGCAGCCTTTCTTGAGAAAGAGAATACGGCCCTGAGGACGGAGGTCGCCGAGCTGCGCAAAGAAGTGGGACGATGCAAGAACATTGTTTCTAAATACGAGACCAGATACGGACCCTTGTAAGCACACCCCCTTTTCCTTGTTAGGGCTCCTTGGTTTAGCCTCTTAGGCTTCTCTGCCTTCCGTAGAGACTCCCAGAAATAAAGTTGGTGGAGGCTTTGCCATTTTGCATCTACACAAACCACAAAAAACCAAACCCTGTTTCTGTTGACACAACTTGTTCAGGCCCTTCCTTGATCATTGTGTTGCCCAAAATCTCAGTGTCCATATTTACCATTTTCTTTTTAACGCTGATAGAGCATTTTCTGATGTCACTCAATATGACAGATTCACCTGTCTCGAGGAGAAGACGTGGGTATCTCCTGACTTGGACAGGGCTTTTGCTATCTATGCTACTCTCCATTTTAAGTGGAGACAAAGAGCTTAGGAGACTCTCCTTGAGTATTTTTTTTTTTTTCCTTTTAATCTCCTGCTCTTTTCTCTCTCTCCACCCTGCCCACCCCTCCCAGTCAAATTGTAAAATATAATTTTAAGATATAAGTAGATGTTGCTGGGCAGCATCATGAAATTGTTTATTCTCACATTCAGAGGCACTAGAAAGCACCTGTTTTATAGAGCTCTATTCCTGTTGAATAGGGAAACCTTTAGGAAATACTCTCTTCCTTGTAAAAATGGAGGTATCTTGAGGGCAATGCACAAGTGTTGCGCAGACCAGAGTCAGTGCAGTGTTGATTAAAATACTGCTCAAATGTCTTGGTACGTTCTAGTCCTGGATAATTTCCAGAAACCAAGGAGAGAGAACAGTAAGGGATCTGTCGCTTTGCAGATATGGAGAAAATGATTTGCCGTGGGTTTGGGGCTGTGTTTCTACCACCACCCCTCGTTTTTCTCCTTAGAGGGAATTCCCTCTCGAACTGCTGATAGAACCGTATGTTGTACTTAACTGAGAAGTAAAGGAGATTTAGAAAAAGAGGTCTGGCTTATTAGGCTGAACCTCTAGTCCCATCTGTTAAGAGATTGCCAGTATCTTGTGCTTTGGAAGAAGTTTGTTGTTTTTAAGAAGCAATCAAGCCACTGCACCTTACCTGCTGTACAAGAGCTTGAGAAAGAGCTTTGATCCTTTGACTCACGAACACTCTATGGAGCAAGCTACACCCACTCTAAACACGAACAGTTTACCTCACTGTCTTCTGTGTAGCAGTATAGCTGGTCTCTCGATGCCTGCTGGGTCTCTTTCCAGCATGTTTCCTGTTACAAAATTAGCACACAAGACTTGCCCTCTTGGAAGTAATCCATTCTCGGCACCGAGCGCTGCTTCAACAGTATGTGGTGTTAACAGAAAAAATATGTTTTGTGTGATGTTGGGACCTTCTACACGACCTACAACTGCAAGAACCAGAAGCTTTAACAGAAGTGTATGTTTAGAAGTCCTCTTAACACGAGAAACAATCTTAAGCTAGTGCCTGTGTAAGAACTCTTAGGCAACACTTGCAGGGCTGATATTTATATTAGGGAGTAAATGTGGGCTAGAAGATGTTTAGGCTAGTTTTCAGTTCCCCTACTGAAATCTGGAGAGTACACTAAAAAGCTTGAGGTTTCTTTACTCTACTAAAGGTTTTGTTGCCGAGCTTGTGTTTTAAACACCGTGAGGAGATCTGTGTGAGTTTAGACCAATAGTGTGTTGACTTCTTGAGGAAGTGGAGAAGCAGGCTAATCCACGATGTTTAAAGTAGATGTATGCTTTGAACTATCTCCCCCTCTGTTATGACCTCAGTTTGACTAGAGTGGCTCCTGATGCAGTGTCGGTCTAATTTCTCTCAGACATCCTAAAAATTGTCACCCTTTCAGCAGGGGTTTTTCTTTTGCAGGGTGGTGTGTGGTGGTGATGGTGGGAATTATGTTATAAATAAATTGTCACACTTAACACTTTGCTTTGTTTAAAGTGACTTATCTGATTCCGAGTGATGCAACTTTAAAGACTTTTAAAAACAAAGAAACTAAAAAGCACACATGAATCGCCAGTCTTCAGAGTGAGCAGTGAAATCTGTGAGGTGTCCCAACACAAACAACTGATGATGACCCTGCCTGCCTGCTTGCCTGCAAGTACCCCATCTGAACTACCCAGGGCTGGGCATGATGAAAAGTGCAAAGTCTCCTTAATTCTGTATATGGCTTTCTTATCTGTCTTTCTCACTGTAACTATGAACTACAACAAGCTTACTTACTGGGGTTTTGTCAAGACACTCAAAGTTCATGTCTCAAAGTCTGTTGACAGCCTGTGTGAATAGTGAATCTTTGCTTTGGCACTCAAGTGGAAGAAAGCAGGGAGTTTTAAATGGACGTGTCTGTATATATTAAGGACTGCTATATTTTAAGACTCTCTTTCCCTGCAGCAGAATTCATTTTATTTACTACTGCAGCTCACGTCTGGTACACTGTAGCATCTTGCAGACTGCTGTGGGTGCAGGATTAAAGACACCAGGAAAACAGCAGTCTGTGAGGTGTGAGACTTCCAGTGCAGAGAAGTACAGCAGATGTATTGAAACGATCCAGAAAGCGCCACAGCGTGCCCTACAAAGAGTAGTAATAAACCTCTTGCAAATGACCCGTGTAATAGTAAGATGCTTTGGTTGCTTTTCTGCTCTGCAGCTGCACTGTTGTAACCTGCCTTTTCCTTTGTTTCTTACATGAGGCTCACTTTCTTTCATGGGATCTTGGTGAAACAAGATCTATTCTTCTATTTAGCAATCACAGAAATGGTGCTAGTCTGAGCTGCTGATCCCTGTGTCTTTTCACAGTCTCTGAAACCACCAAAAGAGTATTAGATCCAGGAAAACAATGGCTGTTTGCTGCCATAGTACAATTTTCTGACTCCTGACTACATGATCACTGTGGTGGCAGAAGAATATGTTGTTCATTTGTTCTAGAAATCTGAAATGGACAATGATTTCCCACAGTTACAACGGGCAGCTTCAGTATCTAGACCCTTGTGCGGGTGTGGGAGAGCCAGTAAAAGCTTGGACAGGTTTTGGGTGTGTTTATTGTGTGTAGAAGAGGGAGGAAGTGGGTGGAAGTTCCTTTGTGAGAGTTTCATCACCGTAACAGAATAAACTCTTACATTAAGGAAACCTAAGAGCTAAATTTGTGTGGGAAGAGGGCACTTTGTTGCTAAGAAAATAGTACAGGGCCACAGAATCACAGAATGGCTTAGGTTAGGAAGGACCTCAGAGATCATCCAGTTACAACCCCCCTGCCCTAGGCAGGGACTCCTCTCACTAGACCAGGTTGCCCAGAGCCGTGTCCAACACTTGTAGCCAAAATGGATCTTGTAAGACAGGCGTGTGTCTTCACGCCTGAAGATTGATAAACAGTGTACACCTCAAGAAAATAATCTTTAAAGCTTTCAGAAGCACAAGTGCCAAAATGCTGAGGCACAACTAGTTACCAGCAAAGCTCAACGCTAACATGTTGAACAGGTATTTTGGCTTCACATCTACCCAAGAGATTCCACCCGTCATTTCAAAGCAGAAAAAGGTGCAATGAAGCAGCGAATGTTGGAATCTTCGTTAAAGAAATAATGAAAACCTCAAAACTCAGAATCCATAACCATTTTTGAAGGCATAACCTTGGAAAGAACAGAGACATTAAATGCAGTTACTGACAGTGTTTTTGATGGACCAGGGTCTGAAGTCAAGAATGTGCTTTTGAATTTTTTTGCTGGTTACAAAGGTTGTGAGTGTGTGGCCATACAGAGGGATCCTAAAGCTCTGCGATAATCCCGTGTTCTTCTCTTCACTTAGATGAACAGTTTAGCTCCATATTGCTGAAATGTCAGCATTTATCTCTGTATCAAGTCTTGCTGATGTGGACTGGCATTTTTGGTGTAGACTGGGTTTTGTTGTTGAATTTTGGTGATAAAAGCCAAGCCACGGATTGTGTTAGATAAGCAAAGCAACCAAAAACCAACAAGCCCTGGCAGTACGTAAATGTAGCAACTCTTTTTGCATTTATCACTTCTAAGTTTCCAGTCAGCTTTGGATGGCTCTTCTTGAAAGTCACGCTACCTGTTTAAAGCCCAAAGGGTATTGAAAACTGCTCAAGGAGTTGCTAGTCCTTCATTTAGATCTTGCTGTCTTACTGCTTTAGGAATAGCTTTTAAGTACCTGAGTATTGTGTACAGGATTTGGTCCTGCAGTGCATCATACTGAGTAAAATACTCAGTCAGTGAGATTAGTGAGTGCAGCTCTCTTAACTTTTTATGTTGTATTAAAGGCTTTTGCAGTGGAAACTAACAGTGGATGCTCATGAGATCTTTCTTCTAGAGAAAACTGCTAGCAAACACCGGTGCTTCCCTGTAGGACAGTGCAGGTCTGCACATTCTGTAATTCACTGTCTGTCTGCAGGTTGCAAAGCAGGGAGATCGCGCTTCAGGGTGAGCGCGACTCAACTTTTGTTTTGGTGAGAAGCAACATCTTTAAAGATAGATGAGAAGGTAGCGACTACAAGGAATGTAGGTGCTGGCAGACTAAAACTTATGTGCGATGCTGAGTTCCTTTTGCAGTTTTTGCAGTCTCAGGAAGTGAAGCCTACTGCTTTGGGGCTCTCTGCTCCTCTCGGAGTGATTGACTCTCTAATCTTGTTTGACGAGGATGACAGTCCTATCTGTAAGAGATAACCGGGGTGCGTTTTCGTAGGGGTCGTAAGAAGACCAATGTTCTTTTAGCTCAGTTTGAACATTAGAAGATACTGAACTGACGCTGTCAAAGCCTGACCTTCTCTAGCCTTGGAACATGCTCTGTAGAGGCCATACGCATGCCTGATGCCAATGCACCCCACTCCATAAAGGGACCATCTCCAAGGGGAGGTAATAAAGGGAGTACGCCCTTCAGCATCACCGCAGGGGCTGCCAGAAACGGGGGCAGTTTTTGACACAGCTGTACGTGGCTTGACACCAAACTAACTTTGCAAAATATATAAACTGTTGACGAGATTTGTGGACAATGAGTGTCGTCTCATTCTACAGAGGAAACAGGCTGTGAATAAATGGTGCGCGAAGTTTAATGCAGTATTGCTTTTACACATGGCCTAACCTACACGTACTTATAGCTCTTTATAGTAACATGGGTTTGTATTTAAAAATTCTCTGCAAGCTTAGTCTTTCACCTGTGGCTAATATCAGCTCCCACTCAAGTCAGTAACAGAGATCTCTAACTCTCACAGGAAAACGTCTTTACTCTCACGTGATTATCCTAAAGTTTCAGCAAGCGCTGGAGTCATGGGTGTCTTGGCTTCACTGTACTTTGCTGGTATCAGGTGGATGTATCTCAGACTGCAGGGGTGATGTTAGTAAGCTGGTCCTATCACTTGTTCGTTTGCGCAGTGATAGTTCCAATATTCAGATAATCTGAGTTCTGCTTGGCTTTTTTTCCCTCTGTGTGTACAGGGTGAAAAAAGTAGTGTCCCATGAACCTCTGCTGGGAGGAGAAGGGTTTCTTTTTCAAAGCAGTTTTCTAGTAACAGTTTCTGGCTTTTCTGACCATTCTCCATCTCTCTGCTGTGCTATTTGAAAGCCCAAGATGGTTTCAGCTGTAGAAGCTGCTTTCAGCTTTATCTGCAGGACTGCTGCTGATTGTACTAAACCCATTTCGGGCTGGGAGGTGCAGCGCAAGGCCAGCAGCTCCAAGAATACTTTAATAAAACCACTTGTGTGGAGAAGTGTAGCAGAAATAACGAACTTGCACAGCAAAGAATGTTGCTGCTGCAGCCTTGTGAGCCCCCTCAGCATGACAGGGCTTTGTTCCGTGTCATCAGATGCCTGCGTTTCTGGTGAGAGTGAAGGTATCTCAGACCTTTGTAAAATCCAAGTAGGCTTTTGTTCACCCTTCATGGGCTTTGCTGCTAAGCACAGGATGAGTAAAGCAAATTAGTCTTCATGCATTAATCTTGTATTTCTGGCAACCTAGATCTAAATCCATAAACAACAGAATAGGTTGTTAGCGCTCGTTTTGGTTTTGCAGCACGACAAGACACCGACTGCTTTCCAGTTGTTCAGACAATTACTCTGATCTGCCTATCTGCTGCTGTAACCCAGTGAAAGACTGGGGAGAAGGTAGAAAGAACAGACTTGACTGACTCCTGTAGAGGTGCTAACATAGGGCTTATTGAGAAATTACAGTGATTTAATTGGTGTAAATGCAGATCTGTCACACTGAGTGTGATTTGTGAGCCTGATAGCGTCCTGTGCCTGAGTTAGTACCTTTCAGAACACAAACTTGTTAAGGTTCAAGCAGCTACAGGGGAAGAGGTGTTCTTTGAGGGGACTACACATATAGGTACTCGTTGAGGAGAATAAAGAATGAAAGCAGGAGGAGAGCTGTGATGCAAGAGTCTCACCTGAACAAGGCTGCTAAAACTGAAGCCTCACTGTTGACAGTTTTAAGGCCAATTTGGATGCCCTCGGTTTAGCATCATATAGGAAACACCTTTGTGTTCTGGGCACCTCCTTGATCTCATTTCCACAGTCTAGAAGAAAGTCAACGCGATAAAGAGATTGGGAGGAGAGTTACTGCAGAAAGGCACAAATAGCTGTTGCTTTAACTGGGTGTGGTGTTGCACTGGAACTTGACCGGCCGATGTGAACTCATAGTGCTGTGTCGTGAGGAAATTACTCTCTGAGGCCCCAATATCTTAAGGCCTCAATTCTGCTGTCTCTTCTGCATGGGATGAGCCCTGTATCTCTAGAGAACCATGTGGACTTCACAGGATCTGTTCTTGAATGTGAAGCTCTGCCCAGGCAGTCGGCTGCAGAATTGCGTCCTTAACACGCCGTCAGCTGTAGTTACGAGGCTGTTGATGCTGAGTGTAATTTGGGTGCCTGTTACGTAGCCAAAACCCTTGTTACTCCATTTTCCCAACTAAGGCATGAGCAGAAGCCCTCCGCTGTACAACATCTGTAAAAAGAAATAAATGAATAAATGTACTTCACATACATCTAGTAAACTAAGGCATGTGATTTTGGTCTGTGGGTCTCAACAAACTTTGCTCGTGTACCTGCCTGAATGTTTTCTTAGATCTGCAGCTACGTCTCAGTGAGAAGGAAGGGTGGGATTTGTTTTCCCGAGGGGAGCACAAGCGGGTGACCGCTTGCTACTGGCCAGGATCATGGAGGGATGATGCATCCTCTGCACTTTTCCGTGAAGTTGTCTGAACTATGGTGATTAACATGATTATTGGAATACTGTATTTTGTATAACTTAGAACGTGTAAATACACTTTTAAAACTAATCTGTTCGATGAAGTAATAAATAAGTGCTTCCATTGTAATATCTGAATATTGTTATCGCTTCATGTAGCTTGATTTGGGATTCCTTTTTTCCTAGAGAACTACAGAACTCAAAACCGAGATTGGTGTTGTGGAATTCTAGTCTAGTTGTGATGCTTTCTATCAACAAAAAATGTTTTAAAAATAATAATGAGCTACTTAAGCAGAGAAACTGAGAATTTGAGGGAATTGCTTCTCTTCCAGCCTTTCTTTAACAGTAGCCACTGGTTGCTTTCATCATTGCATTCTTCCCACCCCTGTTAGCTGGATAGTTGATTTGCTGATTGGAAGGTGGTGTAAAGCTTAGTGACTGAGGGAAGTGAAAGTTGGGCTTTTTAAACTGTTCAAACAGTTCTGTCTCCACCCTTCAGCCAGACTGCAGCAAGGTGCGGTGAAACAGTGCGTGACTGTTACCGAAGCTCATTTGTAACCTAGGTAGTCTACATCTCTGTTAGTTCTATTACGTACATAGACGACACAAGGCATCCTGTTGTGGTGTGGAGAGGCAGTGATTGATGACTTGAGGTTTTGCTGATTATCTGTTCACTGGATGCTGCACAGCTGGAAATTTCATCAGCTTTCATGATCTTTTCTGTCTTGCGTTGAAAGAAAAACTGCAGTGACGTGAGAATTGTGTGAGTGGTCTGCTAGGAGAAATGAACGCTTGTGTTTTCAGGAGGAGGTGAGATTGATCCATCAGCCTTCATCTGAAGAGATTAGCCTGTGATGACAGCCATAACAAAACTTCTTTGTCTTTAGTGCTGTACTGGAGCAGTCTGCTCTCTGGTAACAGCTCTGTCTGCAGTGTTCCATAAATGACAAGGCCACATCTTTTGTGGTGGGCAGAGATGGTGGCATCTGTTTTTTTGGGGGGTTTCTTCCCTCCTCCTTTTTTTTCCTCCCCTCTCAGTGTCTCTAGGCTGTAATATAGCTATGAAACCGCTGAGCATATGTGCAAGTTACTCAGAAACTCCGCTCCTGTAAAGGTTTTTCAGAGACTTACAGCTTTTAGCTCAATAGTTTTGAGGGAACTCCGATCTACTACATTTGGCCTGAAACTCTGTTGCCTCTTGGATAAAAGTCTATGTTTTTGGCTTCAGAAGTGACACTGATCTGTCCCGTTTGTTCAGTGGGATGGATGATAAATCCGCAGAGTATTTATAGAAGATACAAATCTGAGCTTAGTTCTACTGTGTGTTTAATCTCTTGGATGTCTACTCCTTGAGGTTGTCTGTAATTCCTGTAAATGTAGCTGCTTTTGGAAGCAGCCCATCAAGTGCATTTGAGATCATTCTGACAGAAGGATTCTAAGAAATGAAAGAGATGATGAAGATTGTAAAGTGACTGGGTTACAACTGTGTTGCCATTAAGGATTTTAATTTATATATTAATTTTGTTGTCCCAAACTGCTTATTTTATACATAAACCTGCACACTCCTGGCAGCTGATGGGTGAAAATAAAGGTGCTTAAACAGCAATCTAACGAGGAAAGGGCATTTCACTGTTGCAGACTTGGTATTATTTTATATTTCCATTTATTACACTTTTTTAAATGTATAAACCAGAAATTTCAACTATCAAAAGTCTTCAGCTTGGATTTTGTGAGTAGTTTAAAATTCTCTCACCTCTCTGCTCATAACTGGTTTTTAAGAACAAGAAAAGCTTTTGTTTAAAATGTACAATTTTGACTGTATTAAATTCTGTTAGTACCCTTCCTTTTTAAGAAATAAAGTGTATATTCCACTACGCTGGGATCCAGTAAGTTTGTTCTCCAAGCAGCACACACCAGCAATTTACACTGAAGTGGGTAGGAGTCAAAGCAGCTGATGACCTTCTCGGATTAGGTTCCTCTGTGCCTTTCCCATGCGTTAGGTGTGCTGGTAACAGGGACATAATCCCCCACTTTTCGACTAGTGCATTCATGGAGTTAGAGAACTCTGCAAGGTTTTGCAGTTGTTGTGTGAAAGGGCTCTAGGCTGAGCCCTTTCAGGTGGGGGGGAGAAATCCTAAGAACCACAAAGATGATGAAGGAAGTAGAACACCTCCCTTATGAGGAAAGGCTGAGGGACCTGGGTCTCTTTAGCTTGGAGAAAAGGAGACTGAGGGGTAACCTCATTAATATTTCATAGAATCATTAGGGATTGAAAGGGACCTCAAAAGATCATCTAGTCCAATCCCCCTGCCACAGCAGGGGAATTTATAGTTATAATTATGTGAACGGTTACTGTCAGGAGGATGGAGACAGGCTCTTCTCAATGGCATAGGACAAGTGGCAATGGGTGCAAGCTGGAACATGGGAGGTTCCACATAAATATGAGAAGGAATTTCTTCACAGTTGAGGGTGACAGAGCACTGGAACAGGCTGCCTGGGGTTGGGGGTAGGGGGTTGTGGAGTCTCTTTCTCTGGAGATGTTTAAAACCCGCCTGAAGGTGTTCCTGTGCAACTGGATCTAGGTGATCCTGCTCGTCAGGGGGATTGGACTAGATGATCGATCTTTCAAGGTCCCTTCCAATCCCTAATGTTCTGTGATTCTGTGAACTTGTAGTTAGCTGCAAACACTTGGACCTTGCTTTGCCTGTTACTTTGGAGCTGACAATAACAACAAAACAATCAGAATTTAGTTTTTGTTTGGGAAGAAGCAGAGTCTGGAGTGAATAAGTTTGGACCGTGAGGACAGCTTTCTTCATTCCTTTCTAATTTTTTTGGACCAAAACCTTGATGGTTTGATTTGGGAATTTTTGTTCTTTTTTTCTTGCCAAGGGCTGGTAGGTGAAGAACAAACAGGTAAGAAATGTGTGTCTTCTGTACATCCACTGCTTCTGACTGGAAAGGACGGCTTCCAGACAAGGATGTAATAGGACAAGGAATAACAGATCTAAGCTTGAACATAGGAAGTTACACCTCAACACAAGGATAGACTTCTTTACTATGAGGGTGACAGAGCACTTGAACAGGCTGCCCAGAGCTGGTATGGAATCTCCTTCTCTTGAGACTTTCAGAACCCGCCTGGAAGTGTTCCTGTGTGGCCTGACCTAGGTGATCCTGCTTTGGCAGGGCTTTGGTCTAGATGATCTCTAGAGGTCCCTTCCAGCCCCTAACATTCTGTGGTTCTATGTGTTCACTCCTACAGCCCATGATATTCCTACCTGAGACACGTGCTACGGAAAACGATGTCACTGGTATTTTAGTTTATCTAAAACACTTCAGCGTATCTGGAAACAGCAGTAAGGCAGCCTGTTGGTTCTGTGCTTTTTGTAAAAGGTATCTTGTGCCATTAGAGGCGGCAGGAAGGAATCAAATCCTAAACAGGAAGAAAAGGTGAAGATAGGATATCTGATCCAGCTCTGCCTACATGGACTCACAATGACCGTTTCCTGATGTTTGAAGAAGTATCAGGTCCAGGCATTAGAAGGTCTGCAAAGACTGGGTTGGTATCTCATGGTCATTCAACAGTCTGATTTGGAAATGTATGCATTTACAGGACCACCTGCAAACCACCGTAGTGGACCAGAGATCAAATTCATACAGTTTTGCAGAAGGAAGAAATGGTGTCAGTTAAAAGTTTTACTCTGGGTTTCTTCCAGAGCCACAGCATGATCCGTGACCCCAGCAGTGTGTGTAGGAAAGCTACAACCTGTGTTTAGAGGCAGGGGCCTTACCTGTTCCATATACTGAAGGTCAAGGGCTTCTCATGGCCAAACCAAAGAGCTGCAGTAGAAAAAGTGGATGCATGGATACGTTGGATGGATCCTGATACCACGCAGACTTAACATCGAATGAGCAGAGTGCGTTTGGTATCTCTCCCCTGTTGTGATGGCAGCAGGCAGCAGCACGGATGTTTATTACATGATGCCTTCTTTTTAGGGAGCTTGTGTGTTCCCCTAGGTGGGACCAAGTTTATAAACGTGCTAACTCTGCATGTTGTGTTGCTAGTTCCCCTCATGATTTTTGCGGCCACCAGCGATCTGAAAGACGGCAGCCTCTGACTCAGCCTCCTTCCTGTTGCGTGTTGGGGGTTGGATCTGCTGACCTCAGGGCTTCAAATGCACTTACACTAATTTTTGCTCTTCTTGGCAACACCAGATCCACAAAGGGCGGGGAAATATCTGTCTCTTGGTTGGTTTGTAGTGCTCTGTGGCCACGACTGGATTGCCTTGGTGCAAGAGCTGCAACCTCCTCAAGTTGTTCCGAGTTTTTGCTCGGTGTTGGCTGTGGTTGTTGCCTAGATACAACCACTGAGAAAACATTTTGTGTGTCTTCTGAGTCTCTCAAGTGATACAATTGTATTTTAGGTGGGAAAAATAATGGGTTTTAAGAGGCTAAATCTGTGGGGTGACCAGGTTGCAAAAGCAGTTTGAACTTGCACTTGCTCCTGAATTCCATGGTGTCACAGCCCTGTGTGGTGGGTGTGAACGGAGGTGACTGAAGAGCAGGCTAACATCTGATGTACAAAGCTGTGAGGCAGCCTGCTGTGTATCTGAAGGAGCAGCAGGATCTGTTAACAGTGGGGATAGTCCCAACGAGCTCATGAACATGGGTGAAACATGGCTGGAGACCCTGTGTGTAAAGCAGGCCCACCAGTCAGGGTACCCTCTGGAGCCCCTCTCTTGTCCTGGAAGTGAGGGATGCAGGGCAGACTAGAAATGTCATTGCATAGAGAGGTCAGAGCAAGAGGCTGTCTTCTGCCCTGCCCCAGTTGTCCAGCCTGTGATACTGGGAGGGTGACAGAAAGGGAGTTCAGTGCTGCTTGTGAAACCTAAGCAGGTGTCTATGGAGTGAAAGGGCAGCAGAGAGAAATCAGGAGCAAACTGTGAGGGAGTGAAACCAGAGGTCAGTTGTGAAAGAGAAATATGGGACCAGCCTTCCTCCCTTCTGGAAAAGGGAGGAGGCAGAAGAGGCTGGGTTGGGAGGTGGCTGGGTAGAGTTGAAAGGTGGTGGCATTATTCCAGATGTGACAAAAGGTGAGTTCAAGAACCTTTTCCCTCTTTTTCATGATCACAAGGTTATGGTCGAACTGGCTCTTGAATTCTTTAGTCCTGAAATGTGCTTTGAGCTTGTGAGAGCAGACTCAGCACCCCACGACTGGTTGAAACCCGGAGCTTCAGCCAGTTTCAGTCATTGTCATCAGCCAGCCAACACACTCATTTTATCCTGATGGCTTATTTGCTCCTGAGGCTGTGTGTGGTGCCTCTAAATGTAAAGAACTTAACCTGAGGGGAACTAGCTTTGCCACCTTCTCCTATATTTCAATACTGCCTCAATCCAGCAAGCAATGGACGCCCTGGTGTCCCACTCCTGCTTGCAGCCCAGGAAAAGCTGCCACTTCCAAATCCTTCTCATCCTCATCCTGAAGGCAAGGCTGGTTTCACTGAGCTCCAAGACTCTGCTGCAGGACATGAGGCCTGGGGACTTGCTGCGCATCCCTCTTCCACAACGAGTCACTGTCACATACACTCACTGCCCAGGGCAGCAGCAGCCCCGTAAGAATCCCTGAAGTCAGGGTCGTTCCCAGAGCTCAGGGCAGAAGCAGCTTCACCAGAAGGTGCTTGCACTGGTCTCTGCGCTGCTCAGGCCGGCTGACCCCCAGGGCCTCCTGAGGAGGGATGAGGATCATGGCGCAGGGGTGCCACCAGGGAGGGCTCTGCACGGAGGCCGACCTCAGCACAGCCTGTGCCCTCGGGATGCGGCAACACAGCAGCCGGGACACCCCACAGTCCAGGGGGCCAGATGGCAGCCCAGGGCGCTGGCTGTGGGGCTGGGGAGAGAGGGCGCGGGATGGCTAGTCGGCAGCGTTTGTGAAGGGGAAACCGCTCCCTGTCGGTGTTGGCGCCAAGTCCCAAATGGCGGCCGGGCCGCGCCCTCCCACCGTCCGCCGCCAGGGGGCGCTGCGGGAGAAGGGAAGAGGGAAGGGACGGGGAAAGGGAAGGGAAGGGAAGGGAGAAGGGAGAAGGGAGAAGGGAGAAGGGAAGAGGGAAGGACTGGGCTTCTAGCTCCTTTCTGATCTCTGCAGACCCACAACACAAAAGATCACCCTGTGGTGGTTGTGGTCAGATTGGTGAAGATCGGCTGAGGGGCCTGGATGGGTCAGTCACAGCCTGGGAACAGCCTCTGAGAGGGCTGGGACTGGAGGAGGACTGTAACCCCCCTGCTGAAAGCCCTGCTGTTCCCTGACCGCTCAGCAGCCTCCTGACCTGACCCCACCACAGCCCTAATCAAAGCTCCCACGTCAGAGCAGCTCTGCCTGGGATTCTGCCCAGCTGCCCCTGGCACTGAGGGCTCAGATCAGGTAAAAATAGCTGCCATACTGGTCACGAGGTGAGGATCTTGTCGTGGTAATGTGGGCTCCATGCCATATGGAAACACAGGCCTGAGGCTTTTGACTCTTGTTCTTCCATTCTACATACACCACAGTTTAGTGCCCGAGGCCCTGGGACTTACAGGGACCACCCGGGGAACATCCTGACTGCCTCAGCACAAAGACATCCCCTCACTTCCCATGGTGAAACTCTACAGAAGCCTAAAGGTATGCCCAAAGAAGGAGAAAATGGGAGAGAACAAAGATGTCTCTAGACTCCCTGAGCAACACGGAAAATGTAATGAATGAATCCCAGAAGGGCACATCTTCCCGCAGCGAGCAACAGCTCACGCTACCCAAGTTACCTCAGCACACCAAGACACAGAGAAATGCTTTCCTGGCCCTAGAGCTGGCTTTGCCTTGAGCCTGCAAGCAAGGCAAACCAACACACCCAAGGAATGACTAAGAGCAGCAGGAGTGGCCCCATTCCTCCTCCCTGCCTCACCTCAGTCCTGTGGCTGACGCCGGCCAGAGAGTTTACGGACATGTACGCAATGGAAGAATTTCCTACAAACCCAGAAATAAAAGAGGTGACCTCTTCCTTGTCTCTTCAAAGGGCTGGGATGATCCTGCAGCAGAAGATTAATAACATGTAGCCTAAAGACGATGCAACACACTGGGGTTTCAGCTCTGTTCCAATCCAGTGGTGGAGGTCAGCTTGGGGGCATGAGTGCAGGCTTTATTTTAGCCCTGTGTATGGCTCATTCTGGGCTCCCTGCTCTCCTACCATGCAGTGACTACCAGCCAGCTGGATGTCTTACCAAATTAGGCTTCTTCTGCCCACCTTCTAGCCTGACAGGCTGTTGCAAACATTTATACCATGGCTGGCTAGGAACTTCTTTCTAATTTTAAGTCTAAAGGTATTTGTGATCCAGATGAGCTTCTAGGAGAATGAGTTAGATTTTTGCCCTAGCCTGTATTTGTGATGCTCAGATCCTGTTCCCTGCCTCCCCACTAGCCTCTCCTGTTTTAGATTAAACAAGCTGCACACTCAGTGATCATTCACAAGCCTGCACTTTATCAGCTGCAGGTCAGCTGCATCCTTCCTGAGGAGGGATGGATGTCTAAGGCAGCATCTACAATGCCAGGTGAAGCGGTGCCTCGTACTTGTTTGTCTCTCCAGATGATTCTTTCATGGGCATCTCCTTGAACTAAGTGTCTTTATTCAGAGCCAAAGTGGCAGCATCCACCCACTGCCTGTCTTCTTATATCAGTCCAGCGTGAGGGGTTCCTGCCTTACAGAATTCTGGGGCAAAACACTGCTGGTTTTCACAACTTCCCTTTCCCTGTGACCAACACCGTGTCTCCTAGCTAGCTCCTTGGCTGCCTTGCCTCTCCCCTGCCAGTCCCCATGCTGGCAGCATTCAGTGGGAGACCAGACGTTACTCAGCCCTCTGTTCTGGACCGTCTGTCTCTTGCCCTTGCTCTGAGGGACAGGGTGGTGCTGGGCTATCACATTTCTGCAGGAGAAGGTAGCTGTTTTCCCCTTCAAGATCCCTTCCGCTCTGCTGCGAGGAATTGTGATAACCCTGTGGCTCAAGGAAAGGAGAATGACCTTTCTAAAGTTACAGGGAGAGGCTGAGGGGAATGAGTAGGGTCACTGCAGGTCCTGCAGGCAAATAGGGCCATGAGAGGTGAAGGAGAGGATGTCATGGGACTGTTAACAGGCAGGGAGGGCTGGAAGAGGACATGTCCTCCAGGTTCCACCAGCGCTGTGATGAGGTGCTGTGTGACCCTCTGTGGCAGTACAAAGCATTGCTCAGCACAGCCCAGCAGTACTAGTTGCCCCCATGCGCTGGACATCCACGCAGCCTGGCCAGGGCTGAAGGGAAGAGCTGGAGAAGGAGGGAGGAGGGAGATTTAAAAATAGTCCCAATCCCATTTTTGCAGCTGTCATTCACGGTGCGTAAGCGAGCCCCAGGCCTCCCAGCTCCCGTACACACTGCGCCTTACATAATGGGAGACACGCAGGCATCGCTGTGGGCCGGGAACAGGCAGGGACGTGACATTTTCGCTGCTCTGCCAAAGCTGATGAGAGGCTCCCAGGAGCCCAGAGCCTGGAAACAGCCTCCGGGCTGGGGAAAGCAGCTCGTGGGGCTGGCAGGGGCAGCCTAGCCACAGCCATGGGCTGAGGAGCAGGCAAGGGAGAGCTGGGTGCTGGGCTCTTGGTGAGGGCTGCTGGCACAAAGCAGTCAAGAGCTGCTGTGGTGCTTTTGGGGTGAACAGCTGTGGGAAGGGGTGAGGGGCTGTAAGACGGGCTGGGGAAATGCCACAGTCGGTGTTGAGGGGTGAAGTTTGTCAGAGGGAAAACTGGCTGCAGCTGGTGGAGGAGGAGGGGTACAGAGATGGTGCTGGAAGGTGGAGAAGGACAGGACTTGCAGAGCAGCTCCCCAAGAGGATTAGAAGTGGGGGGTGAGTGCAGGAGGACAGATCTAGGGGAGGAGGAGAGGGAGGGAGAGATGGTGTAGAGAGGGATTGTGCTGAGAAGGGGTGTGGGGAGGGGGCTGAGAGTATGGAGAGAGTTTTGAGAGGGAGGTAGGGTGAGAAGTGCTGAAGCTGGTGGGGGTTGGGGAAATTCAGGAGCCTGAGGGAAAGGTGAAGGTCCACGGGTCCATCAGGACTGGCTGTTCTCCTCTGCCTCCTCGGTGCCACACGCCAAACGCTGCAAAGGGCAAAAGAGCGCTCCACGTCCCCGCTGTGTCAGCCGCGCTGTGCCCGGGCAATGCTCCCACATGCCTTTACCCTCCCTCCCGGAGCCTCCCTGAGCCCTGAAAACTGCTGACTCGGCGAAATTCCAGAGGCAAGGGGCTGTGCATGTGGTGGCAGGTCAGAAGGACAGAGCTGGGCAGCAGCAGGGGTGGCTGCTGCTCTCCACCCGTGAGCTCCAGCCTCCCAGCCTATCTCCTCTCGAAGCACTTCCACCCCTCCCACCTTCTGGCCAGGAACTGAGCCATATGTCTGCTCGCTGTAGGATCCTCTCTGCTTCCAAAGATCACCGGCTTTCACGCTCCGTACGCCAGCAGCCAGACTGCCTTGGGTAAGGCATGAGTCACCGCGCTGCGGTTATTTAAAGTGTGCCTTCCGAGCACGAGCCACGTGCCCGCGCGGCGCGGGCTGGCGAGGCAAGCACAGCCGGGCCCAGAGCTCACACACGGAGCGCGGGCCAGCAAGAGAAGGTCTGGGACCCAGTCAACTCTTCCCCGAGCAAAGGGAAGCCTTGGCATTTCTCAGCAGCCCCCGGCTCCATGGGGAGAATGATGCAACTCGTCCCAATCGCTGACGGTGCTGAGATATTTCCATAACCACAACTTCACAGCCTCACAGGAGGTGACCGTGTTGTCACCCGGGGGCTTGGCAGGCCTGGGGCTGGATTGGCAACCATGCAGGCACTTGCTGCAACAGGACACATGACCCGAAGCCACTGGGATGGTGCTGGGATGATGCTTGGGTTTTCCTGGTGCTGGAGCAGGAGTCTAATGCTGGAACTTCAGGCAGCTGAGGACTTCTAACAACTGCCTGGGAAATGGATGTCTTAGAGAGTAAATATTTACGGCACATTGTAACTGCTCCCTGCTGCTTTTCATTAGGACTGACATCCCAGAGCAGTGAGTAAGTCCCACGTATGTCCTCCCTGGATGCACATCACAGTGCCAGACACACTGTGAGGCTGCTGGGCCTGTGAATGAGTCCAGGCTCAGGGAAGCTCATTCTTCCCCAGCATGCTGCTGCTGGAACCAGCTGAGGTCCCCAGCTGATCCTTTGCCATAGCCACCCCATCCTGTCCCGCTGAGGGGCAGCAGTAATGACCACTAGCCCTTCACCTCGTGCCCTGCCAAGGGATTTAGGCAGTTGCTGTTGGCCAAGCTCAGGCAAGACTGGGCATTCCAGCGTGTATGGAAAAGGAGGCGTCACTGGTGAGTGCAATGTCCACGGTGGCAGCCAGTGATGAGATGTGGAAGGAGCAGAGTTGTGCAGGAGGAGGGCCATGTGCAAGCCAGCTAAATGAAATACCTCAGCCATGTCTTCTTCTAGAAGTGATTTTCTTGAGCCCAAGACCAGGGGGAAGTGCCTGTGATGTCCCAGTCCAGGGCAGCAAAAGTGCAGGGCTGCTGTCACAGGTTGCAGAGCACGGAGCTGCCAGGATGCATCCACGACATTCTCTCCCTTTGGATCAGGTTCCCCAGGGATGATCCAGCCCTTGCCCAGAGCTGGCCCCTTCTGCTGCCCCTTGCAGTGCCCCACATTAACCTTTCAGGGAGGGTCTTTTCACAGGAGCGTGGTGCCTGCACAAGTCCACACAAGATCACATATTTCAGAGCATCGCAAAAGGTATCAGGGGAGGTGGCTGTGCTCATCAGGCACTTCCAGAACAAGCCAGGCTCATCTTTTCCAAGACAGCAACAGCAGGGGCAAAATGAGCCAGGTATGGGAGCTGTTGCTCTCTCCACACCCAGGTCCTTACTGTCTCCCTTTTCTCATCTGTTGGAGGGACACTGTGTCTCTTCCATCTCTCTGTGTTACTCCTTGATTTCCCCTCCTTCCATCTCCTTTGCTTTCTACACTTAATTTCTGTCTTGGCTAGACTTTGCTCTTCACATTTCTTTTGCTCCCTCTTTGTTGTCCTTTCAGCTCGCCCCTCACCGCCTCATCTCTCCTCCTCTTAATTCACCAGCCAGCGGTGGCCGCTAGCCAAAGCAGTGCCAGAGCTGTCAATAAAAGAGCACTCCAACTCCTACAAACCACATTACAGCCCCGAACACCATTTCTAGCCGAGACTGTGGGCTCCAAGCCATCTGCAGCTCAAAGCTCTCTCAGCTGAGCCCTCCCCCTACGCAGCTCCACTACGCTAGACCGCTGCTACTTGTTGCTACAGCTGTGAAAGCAGGGGCTGGCACAGCAGGGGAGGGGGTCGTAGCCACTGAGTCGTGTGCTTCATGCACCAGTTCTCCTATTAGTCCGCATCAGGGCCGTGGAGGCTGATGTTTATTGCCTGACTTCTCTCTGCCATCTCAAGTCCATGTGCTGCAGGCCCCTGAACACCCTGGAACCTTCTGCTGCAGCGATGGGGTACACTCAGAGCCTGGCCTGACCCACAGCTAACAAACACCAAGCTGTTCTCCCTGGTATCTCCCTTCCCTGTGAAGTATTTTCTTCTTAGGAGATGGAGAAATGGAGTCAGGTTGCACCGGGGTGGGGGATTCAGACTGGATCTTAGGAGACACTTCACAAAGAGAGTGGTGGGGCATTGGAACAGGCTGCCCAGGGAGCAGGTGGAGACACCAGTTCTTGAGGTGTTCAAGAAATGGGTAGACATGGTGTTTCAGGAGATGGGTTAGTGGTTGTAGAGTGGACAATTTGACTTGATGATCTTGAAGGTCTTCTCCAACCTTGATCATTCCATGATTCAATGATTCTGTGACCTGAAGAGGGCTCAGGACAGAGAGCAGCAGTTGCAAAATAATGCAGAGCCTGATGAAATATTTACATAAAGAATATTTACGTAAAGCCCCCAGCAGGGCTCTGGGATTCTGCTTCCCACTGGTGACAGCATTACACTCCTCTTGAGCTACGAGCCTGTTTGCAAGCCAAGACGACTTGAGCCTGCCTGGTATCCAGCCAGAAAAAACCTGTGGTTGCTGGAAATACCACTGACCGCTTGAGAGCCATGGCTGTGCTCTGCGGATGGCTACTCGCTGATGCCTGGGCTGGCTGGTGGGTAGCCTGGAGCTGCTTGCAGGTGGGATAATAACCTGATGCCTTGACAACGATGTCTGGTGAATTAAGTCCTGTGGTATTTTTGTAATAGCAGAGCTGTGAATTGCAGCTTCCCTGCTAAATTGCGCTTGAGTAATGCTCTCATGACTTGACTATCTCGCTAACAGTTTAATTAGTCACTTCTGTCTTCCCTGCTGTGACACGGTGCTAGTACCCAATTATTGCTGTTGGTACAAAATGGCTGCCCCGACACCCACTGTCACACAGCTCCTTTCGGGATGGGGCAGCATGTGGTCTTGAAGGTGTTTTGGGAACCACTGGGAGAACGCAACCCAAACATCAACGCGGTGGACACAGACCCAGGAGGAGACGTGGAACTTCTCCTTTGTGAGGAAAGGCTGAGGGAGATAGGGCTCTTTAGCTTGGAGAAGAGGAGACTGAGGGATGACCTCATTAGTGTTTATAAATATGTGAAGGGTGGGTGTCAGGAGGATGGAGCCAGGATCTGCTCAGTGTCATCTAATGACAGGACAAGGGGCAATGGGTGTGAGCTGGAACATGGGAGGTACCACATCAGTGTGGCAAGGACATTCTTCACGGTGAGAGTGACTGGAAGGGGCTGCCCAGGTAGGTTGTGGAGTCTCCTTCTCTGAAGAAGTTCGATACCCACCCAGATATGTTCCTGTGTGACTTGGTCTAGATTATCCTGCTGTGGCAGGGGGATTGGACTAGATGATCTTTTTGAGGTCCCTTCCAATCCTAATGTTCTGTGATTCTGTGACAAGAGGACCCCTTTTCTTTGCAGCAGACACCAAGGCTCCAACCCAGGGCTGTAAAGCTCCATTGAAGTCAACCCTCATACTGAATCAGATGCAGGTCCTGGGGAAGGACAGCAGTGACAAGAGCTAGGGACAAGATTCAAAGCTCCATGCGTCCTGGCTGCTCCATGTGCATAAGCAAGGAGAGCTGCATCTCTGCTTTGGCTTTATGTGGAGCCCAGCAGGAGCAGTTTGTACCTGCAGATAACTCGGTGAGATCACACAAACCTGCCTCCCCTTTGGCGTGAGCAAGGATCCCGTACTCAGTGTTTCCATTAGTAAGTGAATTGAATGATGGCATTAGGTAGTTTGACATAATCCTGTTTGCCTACGAAGAATATACGAACTCCTGCTTCTGTAAGCGCAGCAGGAGTCAAACTGCATCAGCAGCTTCTTCGGTTGTAGCTCTAAGCTTCTTTTTAACCAGTTTTTCAACCTGCTTGGAAAAAAATCTCCTCAAGCTCTTGCTGCATGTCAAGCTGCACGTTCTTCCCAGCACTGCCCGAGCACTTCCATAGCTTCCAGGGCCACTCTTCAGCTGTCCTCTCCTCCCTCCCAGCTTCCCTGTATAGCTTTGCTCTGGGGTCAGTAGCGCCCGAGTGCTTCGGGCTGCTTGTGGGAGACACATGGTGCAGGAATTTGGTAAGACAGGCATCTTTCATCAGGCGGTGGCGTTTGTGCCCCTCTATCATTACGTTGCGTTAGGGTGCACGATGTGCCAATGCCCCATCGCCACCTTGCTTCTGATGAAACACCTCCAGGATTTAATAATGAGTTTTCCTCCTGCCGTAAACCAGTGGTCACGGGTATGGTCACTCCAGCAAACCCAAGGTGGTTTTGGACGTCCTGGAAGGAGGGGCAGAGCCAAACGCAGCCGCAGCACTCTTCAAAGGCAGAAGGGCGTTTTGGAGACTTCCACTAGGCAAAAAGCCACCTTGCAAAACCCACCGTCCCAGCTGGTCAGCAGAGACAGCCCTCAACAAGCTGTTCAGAAACAGCTCCCCTCATCCCTAGCCAGGCTTCTGCAATCCTCACATCTGCCACCTGCTCTGTCATTAGCTCCTGAGCTGTAGCCAAGGACTGTGGCAACACCTGAACTACACACTGGGCCACTGCAGCAGCACTGACTGAGCTGGGCTGTCTCCGCCAGCCGAGCCAACTGCTCCGAGATGGGCCAGTGTGCAGCCAGCACTCTCGCTGTGCTTGAAGCCCCTCTGTGCTGCAATGCAATGGGGAGCTCCCACAGATATCCAGCACACAAGTGCTTTTGCAGAGGCTGCTTCACCGTGTGGAGGGCAGCCGCTGTGAGCCGGGGAGGCTGTCTGGGAAGTGGAGGAGACCAGGAGGAGATGTGGAGTGGGATAAAAGAGAATCAATCCATCACAGCTGAATGGCACAAGAGGGAGGGATCCAGCAGGAGGCAAAGATATGGGGAGAGATGTTGCTGCTCACTGGTGCCAGATCTCTCCCTGGCACCCTGCTGCTGGCTGCTGTTTGCCCACACTGTTTAGAAAAACAACCCATCGGAGCAAGGAGAGGTGAAGGAGAGAAGACTCTAGAGAAGGATGCTTCCTAAGTTCCTCAGGTAGGTGAGTTCCCACCTGGGGAATACCAGCACCCTTGGTGGCATCAGCTGATGTCACAGCCCAAGTGTTGGGAAAGGCTCCCACACTTCTGGGGTCTTCCTACAGCCCCAACAGCAGGTGCACATCATCATAGAACCATAGGAACACTGAACATTAAGGCTAGAAGAAACCTACAAGATTGTCCAGTCTAACCATCAACCTGACCCCACTATGCCCACTAAATCATGTTCCCTAGGGCCACATCTACTCATTTTGTGAACAGCTCCAGGGTCAGTGACTCCACCACCTCCCTGAACAGCCTGTTCCAATATTTGCCACGCTTTGAGTGAATAAATTTTTCCTAGTGTCTAATCTGAACCTCCCCTGGCACAACTTCAGGCGACAGCAACGTTATCTAGAGATGCGGCTGCATCTGTTCACCTTCCTTTCTAGTCTGCTTGGCAAAGACCATCTGCAAGAGAGCAGACCAAGTCAGCTGCAGGCCAGCCTGAGTGTTTACTTCCCTCGGGTCCAGCTTGCTTTGCTTGGCAAGGTGTGGAAAGGCCAGCATTACTCATCACAAGCAAATGCTTTGGCAGGGCAGGCTCCAGGCAGGAGTGGAGCTGGCTGTGCCCCTGGGCAGGAAGCTTTTGAGTGGCTGTGAGGTGGAGACCCATGGCCCTGCAGCCTACTTTGTCTGTGGCAGAGCCTGGAGAGCCAGTGGCCACCACCACAAGGTGAGTAAGATCCTGCCAGGTGACAATTACCCCCAGGAGGAAACGTGGCTCCCTTCAGGAGCAGCAGGTACTAATTCCCACACCAATGCCTTCAGGTGAAGAAGTGGGCTGCCAACAGCCTCACCAGCCACGGGAGAAGAAGAGAAGGGTTTGGATTTTTCTGTCAAGGTCACACTGGATAAAATCAGTAGAATCTTTCAACCAGGCAAACACAGTGACCCTCTCTTTTACCTCTCAGGCTATGAAAGCTGGAAAGCACCTTCAACCACTTATGGGAAGGTTTGCCACCCCACTGAGGCACCATCTGTGGATGCCTTTAAAAAGTGTAGATCTGGAGCTCAGGGACAGGGTTGAGCAGTGGCTTTGGTACATTTGGGTTAGTGGTTGGACTCAATGGTCTTTTCCAACCTGACTGATCCTGTGACATTGGCTTCTTCACCTGGATGCTGTGATCTTGCTTTTGTAGCTTCCTCATGGTAATGGGCAGCTCGCACCAGGTCTTGTGGTCCTACGTGGGCAGATCAGCTCTGGAGAACATACTTGTGCAGCTGTGTCGGACACTCCAGGTGTGTTAGAGGAAGATGTCCAGCCCCAACCGGTTCTGGGCTATGAAGCTCTACAGGCCAGGCATGGGAAGGGTCAGCAGGCAGTTACTGATGTGGATCTCCACTTCCTAGTGATGCTTTGCTGATTACTGCTGTGGTCCTCAGATGACCTTGTTCAACCAGTTTATCCTGCTTTCCAGGAAAGCTTAGCAGAGATCAAGTGGGTGCTGCTGGAAGACCCACCGGTCCCCTAAGCAGCTTGCAGGAGCTATTAGAAATCATTTAGAGGAGTCAGCATTTTGGTCTCAGGCAAATTCACTGACCCCCCATGTGGAACCAAGGTTGGATGAACGCAGGTGGGCTCATAGCACTTCAAGGTGCATGTTGGAAAGCCTGCAGTCATTTCTTAAAAATATAAAGTAGGAAAATCAGCTGTGATGTTGTCTGTGTGCTGGATATCTGTATCACATAGAGATGTGGCCAGGGGCTTTCTCCTATAGTAAATGCTGGTCTAGAAAGGCTTTGATGGAGTACATGTTGGTTAGATGTTGTGCTGTGCTCTACTTGCTGTGGAGCTACTGTAGTCCCCACAACCATCTCTGTAACTTGTTCTTTGGGAAGGTTTCCTCTTTTCACGGAATCACAGAACATTTGGAGATTGGAAGGGACCTCGAAAGATCATCCAGTCCAATCCCCCTGCCACAGCAGGATCACCTAGACCAAGTCACAAAGGAACACATCCAGGCGGGTTTTAAAAGTCTCCAGAGAAGGAGACTCCACAACCCCTCTGGGCAGCCTGTTCCAGTGCTCTGTCACTCAGTGTGAAGAAGTTCCTTCTCCTATTGATGTGGAACCTCCTCTGTTCTGGCTCACACCTATTGCCCCTATCATTGCCCCTATCATTGGGTGCCACTGAGCAGAGCCTGGCTCCATCCTCCTGACACCCACCCTTTCCATATTTATCAACATTAATGAGGTCACCCCTCAGTCTCCTTTTTGTGCACTGGTTGATCACAAGACTCAGAAGAAGTTCCTCTGTAGAGGAAAATGATATTTTTCAAGGAGCACTTTGTCTTTGGAGGAGATAACAACCCCAAGATTAAAAATAGTCTTATCAAAATGCAATGATCTTCCACAGCTGGGTTCGTATCAAACAATTCGTCTCAATGACCAAGTTTCTAGTTTGAGGGACCGAGGGAGGTCTCGTGTGGTTTTATACACTTGATCTGTGCTGAGATTTATAAACTGGAGGCAGTGACAGCACTGTGACTCATGGGCATCGTGCAAGAGCTGATGGTGTCCCCACAGGGGAACCACTGTCAGAACCAGCCCGGAGGGCGGGTTGAATTGTGGGTGAGTGTGAGAAGCAGGATGCCAGGTGGGGACAGGGAGGTTACGCTGGCAAGGAGGCCTCATGTGTCGGGTCACCAGGGACATGCACTGTTTCACGAGGTGGTGAAAGGAAAAGGGGAGTTTCATGCTCCCTTGCCTCCCTTAGATGTTTGGCTCTGCACATAGAATCATAGAATCATTAGGGATTGGAAGGGACCTCAAAAGATCATCATCCATACTCCTTGGATGCCGCCATGGTGCTGTCCCACTTTGCTCTGCTCCCCAGTCCTTTCTTGGCTTACATTTGTGGTCTTCTGCATGCCTCTGCTGCTCCTTTTCTCCACCTGTTCACTGCTGTGCTGCCAGTCTGTCCCCACAAGGGTGCAAACCCCAGTGTTCCCTGGCAGATGAGGTCTCCTCGGTTCCTCCTGTTTTTCCTGCAAGCCCATGGCCTCTAGCTTGCCCTGTGAATTGTGTGAACATCCTTCCGCAGGCAGCAGGTGCTGTGGGTGATGTTGGTGTGTCCTCCCAGCTGCAGCAATGCTGGACACAAGCGGGGACAGAGGGTGGCCTCAGGAGATTCTGGGAAGGTGCCTAAGTGTCACACAGCTTCTGCAGAGGCCTGGAGCCGCACATGTTGATGCTGAGCCTGGCTGCAGGAAGATCAGGAAAGGCAAAGGCACTTGTTGCTGAGGGAAGCTGGACTTGGTCCTCACAAGAATTTGCTGAGCTCTGCAACCAAGGTCCATGAAAGAAGTGTTTCCTGCTGTAGCAGTATCATTCATCACCATCCCTACACATCACCTCGTGGTGGGTCATTTTGGGTTTGGTTTGATTCTTTTCTCTGATGAAAGCCCCAGCTGCACCTTCTCCAAGCAGTTTGTGTCTGATTCACTCAAAGGAAAACTTTGTCCTTTGTGGAAACACCCTGCTGAGTGGGAGGGACTCCCTCCCTCCCCAGGATCTGCTGCCTTCAGCAGTCAGGTGGTGCCTGTGGTGTGGCCGACTGCATAAAGCCAACAAAAACGAGCAAAAACCCCCCTCAACTAGCTCTCAGCCACTGCGGAACGACATGGGGACTACATTGACCTCTTCAGCATTTGATGAAGAGGTAGCGAGCTCCCCCACTTCTCCACCTGCATGTTTCCCTGCCCCTCCTCAAGGCAAAACAGCAAAATTTGGCCCTGAACCTTCTCTGCAGGTCTCTCATTTTCCAGTCCCACAGCTGTGACTCTGAGGGCTTCTAGGGAAAAAAGCAAGTGTCCCTACCCTGCACACACGGGAGTCACTTTTGCCATTGCAAATGCCCAAACACAAGTTGGCCGTCACGCAAGTTGGCCATCACCGGCTGGTGTGACTGAGGAGGACCATCCTTGCTGACGGGGACTAGCCTTCATCAGGGTGTCCTGGGGCTGAGAGGGGGCAAAGCTTCATTCTTCAGCAGCTCTGTGAAAAGCAGGCCAGGTTTCTGGAGGTGACGGTACAAGTGTCAGCATGGGGAACAGTAGAAGAGCAGCTCTGCAAGGGCTGGGATGAGCGTGTTCCCGGCTCCGCTTGAGTTGGAGCCCGGCCATAGAAACCAAAGGGAAAAGCACAAGGTTTGGGAGGTAGAGAGCCTTGGCCGCAGCCTGCCACTCGGCTGGTGTCTGCACTCCAGGGTGGGAAGAACTGGCCGTCCCTCTGCTGCCGTGGCGTTGGCCGTGCACTTGCCAAGGCCGCTGGCAGTGCCCAAGGCTGCAGCCACGTGAGCAGGGAGCAGGTGGCGTTGGCAGGAGCCCTTCTCGGGGATGCCAAGGACTCGACAGGTCCTGGCCCCCCCACCAGTGGTGTTTTTCCACCTCACAATCCTGGCATGTCTGCAAAGGCTGAGGCACAGGGAGGCACTCGCTGCCGGTGGTGCCTGTGCCACGTATTAGTCAATCCCAGTCACACCAAATCTCCAGGAGGCTGGGGGCAGCTGCAGATGCTCTCCTGTTGCAGGGGACTTGGGCTGTTTTGCTGGGCCGTGTGTTTAAGATACAGTCCATGGCACAGCGGCCTTACAGCCAGCTTTGTGTGCTTGTGTAAGGCTTTTCTGCAGGCATCAGCTCCCCCACTCTCCCAGAAGAGCCTGACTTGTGTCAGAAACTACTGCTGTTACAGACTGAAAAGCTCAAGGCTGAAGCCTGGCATTTCCCACCCAAGCTGTCTTCTCTTTTTGGGTGGGAGCCTGCCTGCTCAGTGACTCAAGTTGCACGTTTCCTGCTTAATAACGGAGTCCCCTATGACAAATGTCTGAACAACACCCCCACACCCCTTGCTTTGGAGACAAGTCCCATCTCGTTGCTATGCCTTGCTGGAGCACCCTATTTGGGGACCAACCTGGTCACTGGCCAAACACCCAGCAAATATTCCCACACCCATGTACCACCCTGCATCAGCTCCTGCACATCCTTTCCTCTCTGCGGGCTCACGGAGAGCAGGTCCCCATCTCTACATGCTGCTTCCAAATGGGTGCTTCACTTTCCACACCCTTCAGGCTCCCAGACACAGTACTAGTATCTCTGGAGAAACAAGGGTGTGCTAAGCCTTTTCCCTAGTCCCTGCCCAGGCTGCACAGCTACCGGCTGTAAACCAACGCCAGGCCCCAACACCTGGCATACCTGCACCCCAAGAGGGAAAGGCTCTGTGCCTCCCTGCGTCACAGCCGAGCAAATGCAGGGCAAGGATCAAGGAGGCACAGAGTCACCCTCTGTTTTCCATTTCCAGAAACACGTCTAAGGGCAAGAGCTAGTGTGTGCTTCAGATCAATGATTACAAGGGGTTTGAGACACAAAGCGGAAAAAATAGTTGTGTTGCTTAGCAGAGTGTGTGACAGTCACATGGAAAGCAGCAGGCACGAGCTGCAGCCCGCCTCCCAGGGCTGGCAAAGCCAAGGGCAAAGCAACCCAACCTCTTGCAGGAAGAAAATCAGACTAGAGCGGCTGGGGCGCATGGGGAAGGAGCAGCCAGTCCCAGCTCCAGGATTGGCTTCCTCAAGTACATTCCAAGCAGCTCCCTTCAAAAGCTTTTTAAGGAGACAGTATGGAGCACTGAGAGCCATCCCTTAAGCAGAAGACAGCAGGAGTGTTGTCTGCTTGGGGAAGGTGGGTCACAGCCATCTGGCACATGGAGGGTGGGACAAGCACTTCAGCATCTTCCTCAGCACAGAGGGACCATCTCATCTCATTTTGCAAAACCAGAGCAGCTCCCTCCAGCAGAAGCTGGGAAAAAAAAATCAGGACCTTCACAGGTTCTGCAGGCAATGGCCCTGGCAGCAACAGCAGCTGGGTATTTTAGGAACTGCTGACTGACTGAAAGGCCTCGAGGCATTACACGCCATAGGCAAAGCAGGAGGCAGCTCTGCCCCCCTGCCCAGGGAGCTGAATCACAGCAGGACCTAGGAAGGGCAAGCACACGGCCATTTGATCCTACACCACTGCTATTCTTGGCACCTCAGGAGGTCAGGGAGGCAGACACCCACCCTTGCTGCATTGCACGAGCCTGGCCACCACCAGGCTATTCCTATCAACACCTCTGCCGAGGGCCCTGCAAACCAGCAATGTTGTTTGCCAGAGGAAAACACTAGTGCTGGCTCATCTGAAGGTGGGCAAGGAAAGCAGCAGCATCCCTCCTGGCCTGGGAATAGAACCACAGAATTGTTTAGGTTGGAAAAAACCTTCAAAATCATAGAGTCCAGCCATTACCCTAACTGTCCACTGCTGAACACTGTCCCTAGAAGCTGAGAAGATACAGACCTTAGACATCCAGCAACAGTGATTCAACTGCCTCCCTGGGCAGCCTGTTCCAAGACAGAGGTGTTGTCTCCTCTCCCCAGCTGAGCAAGCACACAGCACAGGACAAGTGGTTATTATATCATGCTTTTAATACAAACTTAAAAAAATCTGGAACAATAGAAACTGTACAGATTTGATCAACCTTTTTTTTTGTTTTTTTTAATGTTTTTAACTAAATCTCTAGACACACCAATGTCCCCTTCCAAAATATTGCACAACATTCTGAATACAAAACTCTGATTGTATTCCTCCTTCGCTAAAGAAAACAGAAAAAGAAAGAAAGGAAATCAAACAAACAAAAAAAAAGAAAGACAGCAACTCCCTGGTTTCCCCCCCTCAGCAGCCCCCTGCTCTCAGAAAAGACACCCAAGCAGAGCATCACGCAGAAACCTTCCGTTCGAGACACACAGACTTCTGTCCTCTGTCACTCCTCTCCCACAAGGCAACTGTCGATTCGATTCGCTCCTCAGTGAGGGGCGAGAGGGAAAGGAGGGGAGGCTGAGCGGGGAAAGAAAGGAAAAAATCTCCACCGCTTTTTTTGTTTTTAAAGTTTTTTTTCCTGAAAAAATATTTGTTTTTTTCTCTCTCCTCTTTTTAAGAAAAAACCTTGAAAAGAAAAAAAGTACAGGTTTTGTTTTGTTTTTCCTCTGACGTTAGAAATATACATATATTATATAGACCTCTTACATTTTACAAATGTAGCAAATTATTCAATACAAACAGACGCCAACAAAAAGAACAAAAACCCATAAAAAATAAAATTAAAAAAAAAAGAAATCCTCTTCTCTCTTCCTAAGAAAAAAACCAGGTGAATTAGTGCAGGTTTTTAAAAAATAAAATTGAAGCTGAAACGCCCTACATCCAAGACTAGAAAAGACCCAAAAAGGCCGTTTAGTTTCCACTTGCTGCCCGGCGCTGGAGGAATGCTCCTGAAGCATGCTGCTGTCCTTTTGAGATACGAGGTTGGTCCCTCCTCTTTTCCTCCTTCCACTCACACCACGATTCTTAAAGCAGGTATAATACGTGTCGCAGGGCAAAGCGGCATCAAAGCTTCACACACATAAGCGGGTGGCTGTGGCAGGGGGGAATCCCCACCTTCCCCCTTCCCTGTGCCCGAGGAGGGGAGTGTGCTGGCCCACAGCAGTGGCTCACACGTGGCTTTGCCAGATGTGGGGACAGTGTGGGGGCAACTGGACCAGGTCCTGCAATCAGGGTGTGAGCACCCCTCGGACCAGTGTGACAAGCAGGCTGGCACTCGGTAGCACACTCCTGGGGACACAGACGGGGTGGCAGTGGCAACATCCGCAAGGGGAGGGTGGTTAAAAAAAACCAACAGAAGAACCACAGAAACTGGGAAATGCAACAGCTCGGCCACTCCTCAGCAACTTGTCCTTGTCTGTAAACCTGCAGGATTGAGGCTGCAGGCACTGATCTGGGGGAAGCTGGCTGGGCTTTGCTCTCCTCAGCCACCCACTGTGTTGGTCATAGCTTGATGGCAAGCAGCCTGCTCAGGAACCCACGGTGCGGGCAAGGTCAGGACCATGCAGTGCCAGTCACCCAGTGAGGGGAAGATGCCTGGAAATGCTTCTTGAAGAGCTCCAGGCAGCAGTAGTCTGTACAGACAACTCTCTGCTCCCGCGAAGGCTCACTGGGAACACAAACCCCTGAAGGCTGGAGTGCCCTTGTCTCGGCTCGAGGGAAAGGAGTGAGAAAAGCACGAGTTGAAGCCCAACTCCCCTGTAACAGGGATGTCCTGAAAGAGCACACTGGTTCAACAGTTACAGAAGTGCATTTCACAGGATGCTCCACAGGCATCATTCAATGAAAAACCAAACTTCAAGTTTGGGAGGCAGCAAAAAGCTTATTTTTCTTTTAAATTGAGAACTTCAAATACTGGAGTCTTATTATCTCCATCTCTCCTCTTTGCATGCTTCAATATTCCACTACAGCTTCCAAAGCCTCCTTCCCACCTACAGAGCATCCATCCTGCCTGGGTCAGCAGCAGCAGCTCTGACTTCCTATGAAAGTGGGTTTTAAAGTCCCTGACACAGAGGTGACCTAACTGAAATGCTGCTACTGCCCAACTGCAGCATGGTGCCCTGAAGAAAGCCAAAGGGCACTTCCAGATCCCATCACCACAGTGGGGAGACACCATACATTCACAGGCTGGGGTGGACACTCACCTGTGGAATGTCTGTCCCTGCTTTGCTCTAAGCCCGCTGCCATCCACACTGATGTATCCTGGCTGGAACGATGAGTTTATGCTACCTGCTTCCTTTCTGCATCAGGTCAGCTACCTCCTCCCATTCGTCCAGAAGGACAGGGAAGTATAGTCTTGGCTGAGAGCTACCACTCAAGAGAGCAGCTGTGACAACGTAGGCCTTTCTCTTACTCAGAAGTAGTGCTGCCTCGCTAGTTAAAAAGGAATAAATCCCTTCACCAAGATGAGAAGATGAGTTCACAGCAGGGAATGAGAACTCAGACCTGAGAGGTCCCCCGCCAGGTGGAAGCTGGCCCTAGCTGCTGGAGAGAACACTTGGGAAGTAGAGGCAGGAACCATGTGGGGCCTCCTGGCTCAGCACCACCCGCCTGAGCCATAGGGATGGGTGAGTGGTGTTTCTACACCACAGGGCTCTCACAGGGACTGAGTGGCCAGTGCTTGGAAAAACCCCCTTTGCTTACACGTGGAGGGGATGATAACCAGAGTCACTCAGTTCAAAGTGCTGTGATCCTGTAAACCATGGCTGGAAGTGCTGATGAGCAAGGGAGCGGGAAGAAGCCTTTTCACAGTAACACTCTGCCCTCCCTGCTATGTGCTGGGAGGTGGTCAAGGAGAAGAGTTGGCGCTTTTCAGCACACAGACAGAACAGCTGACGCCAGCCTGGGCTGGAGCAACAACAGCACAGCAGTCTATGGGCATAGTAGATGCTCTCTGTCTACGGGCAGAACCGTAACAGAAAAAGCAAGCTCACCCACCCATTTCTGGCTAGCACACCACAAGACTGTGTGTACCTCCACTGACACTGACTCATCCTCTCCCCATCCCTTCTCCAGCCTCCAGCGAGGTGGTATGAAGAAGATATCCCTACACCTAGGTAAATAACCCTGTATCCACCACTGGGAGTGGGGTGCAGTGAATCAGGAGCATTGTGACCTATGGTTGCACCAGTCCCTGGGCTGGTGTAAAAAAGGGGTGGCAACGTGAACCAAAAAGATCTTCAGACTCATTTAAGAGTAAAAAAGTGAGTAGGAAAAAAGCACAGGGACTGAGTTAAAAAACAAGTCAGTGCTTCAGGAGCATTGCCAGCACAGCACAACAACACTGGGCTCTCTCTTCCCCCAAGAAGCTATATTTCTAAGATTTGAATATTTTCTGTATGTTTCTATTTTTTTCTTCTTTCCCTCTTGTTGTTGTTTGTTTTGTCTTGTGTTCCTCCCTCCCCCCTTTCCCCTTCCCCCGAAATACTCCCCTTCCTTGTGTTCAGTTGGCCAGGACGACAGGCTGGAACGACTGGCTGGGATACTGCATGGCATTCAGGTTGTAGCTGAGTCCTTCCACAAAGGGAGACTTCTCCAAGAGGCTGTTGGTGCTGCCACCAAAGACCTGAGCCATATCAAAGGTACCACCTGTGCCAGTGTTGAACTGCGATGCCGGTGGGATGCCGCTGGCCTGGCTCTCATTGGCCACACCATCGAAGAAGAGGCTATTGGCTCCTGGCGACCCGCCGCTGTAAACGAACTCCTTGGCATTGGGGGAGAGCTGCGACTGTGGGGCCTGGCTCCCTGCACTCCCGACGAAGTTCAGAGAGTGCATAGACAGAGACAGGCCCTTGTGCTTCAGCAGGTTGGTGGTGGGAGACCTGACCATCCTTGGCTGCTGCCCAGCCCCTGCTCCACCACCTCCTCCTCCAGCTCCTCCACCCTTCTTCATCTTGGTAGAGCCGAACTTTGTGGCAGCAAAGGTGGCAGTGGTGAAAGTGATGGGCTGGGCAGAGCGAGGGATGAAGGTGGGGCTGGGCGACTGGCCAAACGAGGGGGACGGAGAGTTGGACAGGGAGTTGTCCTGGCTGCCGATGGGGACAAATACCTGGGCTTCGGGGTTGAAGCTGCTCTTGATTTCTTTGTCCAGCTCTACAGCAGTGCAGCCCTCGCTGTCATCCAGATAGAGGACCTTAACAGAGCCCTTCTCACCGATCTGGTAGGAAACCTCAAAAGGATCGATCCAGACACTCAGCTCCTCTGGCACATTGGCACGCACATCCTCCACAGCCAGCCCGCTCCGCTTGGCTGCCAGCTCCACCACTGGATCTACTGTCTCTCCTATGTGAACACAGCGATAGCCAGATCCCTTCAGTGGCTTCTCTGGGTACCAGTGACCTTCATATTTCTTCTTCAGCAGGCGCTCCAGCTCCTCACCAAACAGGTCTGCCCGCCTCCGAGGAAGCTTGTTGTACAGGTATGAGATGATGAAGTTAAGAGCAACTTTGATCTCCAGATGCATACTCCCTTCGCAGCAAGCAAGTCAGGGCAGTGTATTAAAAGACACAAAATGACACACACATCAAGATTTGGCTCCACGCAGACCTAGGACACAGAGAAAAAAAGGATGGATGAATACAAGAGATCACAGCAGCTCTCCACCTGTTGAGAAAAACAGTCCCGTTTTTTCATTAACAAAAGCAGAATGAGCAGTTTGCACAAATGAGCAGTGATGGTCTCTGTGAGAGTCACCCCAAATCTACTGGCCCTTAAAACAGAGATGCTGGTAGGGAGGAGCTCCCTGCTCCTTTACAGAAGAAATAAAGGCGTAACTACTACCCGCATGCAAGTATGTACATTACACTCACTGCCAAGTACCGCTGCTGAAACCCGGCAGGCCAACTGTCCGCTCAGGCAGAGCTACTTCAGCACATTTAACACGTCTCTGTGTCCCAGCCCTTGGGTGCTTCCAGCACAGCTCACCTGTACCAGCCTCTCCAGAATGTAAGTGCACCACCTGAACAGCCCATGACTTGCTCAGCAGCTTGTGCAAAGACCCACTCGCCCTCAGGGCAGCAGGGCCAGCCCCACTCTCCAGGAGGCTGGGTGGTCATGCCAGGCATCATGTCCTGCTGACACAGGCACAGAAAGGACGAGAAGAAGCAAGGGAGGTTGCTGAGGCACCAGCTGCCAGCCTGTGTTTACCATCCCCTTGAGTGGCAGGCACATATCTTATTAAGTGTACCCAGTTAAGGCTCTCCTAGCTTCAAGCCTAAAATCCCAGTTTAATTCAGTTTTAGGGGAAGAGAGAAGCAGGAAACACGCATAGGGTCACAAAACACAGGCTTGCCAGCAGTCTGTCCAATACAGTTCACATCACTTATCCCTGCACAGAGGGAAGATGAGCTCTGCCAGAACCAGGTACCTACTTAATAAAAACCAAAATTGCTTGCCAAATACTGAAGTAATCCTCCTCTCCTCCCTCTCTTCCTTATGAGGAAGTCTCTGAAATGGAAAGAGCCCACAAAAAGACAATGCAAAACCACAACACTCAACTCTCCCATTATACAGATTTGCAAACAATGTTTGTCTGGGTACAAAAAAGCCCCCAGGTGGGTGAGCACTGCACTCTGTCACCCATCCAAGGAAAACAAATCCCACAGATATTTTAAGAGGAAGCACACTTCCACTAGCCTCCACGCCTCTCCAAGGGGAAGCAGACTATCCAGTTCTTAATTGGTAGCTTAGTCAGAGGCCGCCCTGTCTTCAGCTGCCCTCACCTTGCTGAAACAGACACACCATGTTCAGCCATCTTCCTAAAATGGACTTTGGGGATGCTCTCAAACAGTAGCTCTCACGTCAATGTTTACAACTTGTGCCAATTATTTGGGGGTGGGGGTGAAGTACAAACATATGGTGTTAGCATTTCACTGAAAAACTAGGAATCCCAGCAGCACAACCAGGTATTCTTAGGCACTGGCCTAAGTCAGGAGGAATTAAAAACAGGCCAGGCTTGGTCTAGTTTAGTGTACAAGAAGCATTACACAGATTTTAGAGAAACGCCCAAGTATTTTGAGGCTTCATACCAAAAAAGGGGTGTGAGGATTCTATGTATTTTATGTACTGGTCTGACTTGAAAGAGGCTTTAAGGATGATGGTAACCAGAAGCAGATTCTACATCTCAAGTCTGCCAACAAGGTGTCACTTGTGGAAGGAATTCCCTTTGGGTTTGACTCAGCAACAAGAGAAAAACAACAAAGGAATGGAAGTACGGAAAAGAGGGAAAGAAGTTTTGCCTTTAAAACTTACTTTAAGGAATTATGATAGCATAACAACTTCCAGTAGGTTGCCAAGACCAGTCCAAATTCAAGTAAGAAGGATAGAATACAAAAGAAAAACACAATTACAATTTTGCAGAGAACAGCAAGAAGCCATTTTCAGAAGGCACAGAGATTGAGCCTTTTCCAGAGAAATCAGCACAAAGTAAAGCCCTGGAAGAGCACATCTAAATGTTAACAGGAGTTTATACAGCCCACACTACCTCAGGGGAGGGAGTGCAGAGGTACACCAAGACCCCTCACATCTCTCACTTTGACACATAGGAGAGAGAGGACAACTTGAAATCCAAGCAAATTATGCGGGAAGAGAACAACCAGTCTGTAAATCTTTTAATCGCATGTGATAATTTCTAATCCAGATCCAAAACTCTATTAAGAAATCCAAAATTACAGATTGGGAAAGAAGCAAAGGCCAAATTTTGTTATCACCCTATTTGCAACACAAATGCCTCAAGATACTTTGAGGAGCCCACATTCTCATCAGCCTTCTGCAGAATACAGCAATGAGATGCAATCATAAATCACTGCCTATTTTTCTTTTCTTTAAGAAGTACTCCCTCTTCCTAAAATAGGAATATTCTGTACCTTGACTCTGAAAAAAAGATGAGTTAATTAGCCTAATAATACCAACAGCTGCCAAGGTAGCTCCTTGGGGTCTTTCAGAAGGCACAAAAGAAGTCAGACTTTTTCATCGACTCCTCAAGCTGTTGATACAGAACGATGAGCCCCAGTAAAACCCCTCCTCAATCTATTATCACATTTTGGTGCTGCAGGAACAAATTAATTTTTAAAAAAAAGAAGCTGAAGCAGGATTGCTCCAAGACAATAAACAACCACACGTCCATTATAGAAGGAATTCTAATGAGCATTCCATAAAGAGAGGTCTGTCCATATCACCAGCATTTCCAAAGTCAAGGCTTATAGTGCCACAGACAACGGCAGGGAACAAAGAGCTGTTCCTCTACTCGACGTAGGGAACGCAGGAGGCCTCTCAGACCCCTGCTGTCGGCGCTGCAGGAGAGAGATGCCAACTAATCTCTTGCATCAGAGGGAAGCAAACACGGGAGCGATGCCCTCTCGCCCTCGCTATGCAAACAAGGCAGGTGACCTTGCGAATATCCAGAGCGGTCCGGCGCCGGTAACCGGCCGGCTGCCGTCTCATCTCGCCAGTGGCCTTTCCAGCGACTCTAAAGTACAACAGCAACGACGACCTGTGACCCACCCCAACCCGGAACAGGGACCCCTTCCCATCCCGATCCCACCCCAGGGGGGACGGAGCGGTCCCGCAGGGACCCACCCAAGGCAGGCGCCCGACCAGCTGCCCCGGGCCAGCGGCCATGGTTGATGACCCGGTCAGACACCCCCACACGCCCCCAACCCCGATGCCGCGGGGCACCCTGGGACTTGCAGTCCCTTNGAAAGAGCCCTTCGAGAGAGGAAGAGTTCTCCTCAAGGGCGAGCTCCTGGTCCCTGCACCCAGCGGGGCACCGCGGTGGCACCTGAAGCCTGCGGAATTGGCGGTCAGGGGTTTGGGAGGGTGCAGCATCCCTTCGACACCCACCCTCAGAAGAAAGCACGGCCCGACCTTGCCCCGCAGCCGCAGTACCCCCGCCCAGAGGCCGCCGTACCCATGAAGGGCACCTGGGCCGGGTCCTCATGCCGGCCTTCGCGAGATACACGGGGCATCTCCACCAGTAAAGGGGCTGGTGGCAGCCGGCTCAGCCCTAGCTGCGCCTTTGTTGTCGCCGGGGCTTCTCCCCACCCCGAAGACCACAGGGGCCGGATCCGCCGTGCGGAGAAGGAGTCGGCCCGGCGTCCCCCTCGCCCGACCTGCCGAAGTACTGTCGCCCACCGCGGGCCCTGCCTGCCCTTTGCGAGTCTGCCGGGGCCGCACCCCGGACCCCACCACACTGGAGGGGGGGCGGAGGGAGTAGGGAAATAGACCCGAAATACAATGGTAAACTGGGACATTGAAGCATCATTGATTTAATGACTTTGGCACTCCTCGAAGCCCTATTAACACCCCTCTGCCCCCGGGGCCGGCCACCGCACAGCCGCTCTAGGGGCGGATCAATCACCTCCCCGAGACGGAAAGGGGGGCCGTGAGCCCACAAAGACGATGCACGCGAGAGGAACTCACTCCAGAGAGGGGAATGGGGGGAAGGAAATACCACCCAGCCCCACTTACTTTGTCCTCGGCTCCAGGGCCGGTGGCTAGTGGCGGCTGTCCGGGCCGTGGGCGCTGCCGGCGAGCCTCTGCCCCGTCCCGTTCCCTCCCTTTCCTTACACCTGGCAGCGCGGTTCCTCCGCGGGGCGGGCCTAGGGGGCTGCAGTAGTGGCTGGGAGCGCGGGTGCGGGTGCCGGTACCTGTGTCGCCGCCTCTCTGCTCGCCACACCACCAGCTCTGAGCCCGCACCCTGGCCCCAAGTGAGCCAACTCACGGCAAACTTTCACCTTTAGCAACCCCGCGGAGGGATCCGTACTCCCGCCCAGCGTGACGCGAAACATAGGGCGGGCCGGGACTACTTTCCCCCTCCCCTCCCCGCCGGCTCAGCCCCACTGCTGCCCTCAGCGCCCCGGGCACAAGGGTTGCGTTATGTCCATTCTTACCCCCATTTTCCCCGTGGGGCGCGGGGTGCTGCCTGCCGCGAGGGCTGTCCCGGGCCTAGGCGTCCGGGAAAGGCAGGGGCGGGGGGAATAGCGGGGGTGAGGATTGATCCGAGAATTTCCCCAAGCGGCTTAACCTGAGGCAGGGGGCCACAGGGAGTGAGCGAAAGAAAGCGGGGGCGTCGCCTTTGCACACCAGCGGTGCTCAGCAGTAGCGATCAGAGCGGCGGGGGCGGGTGAGATGAGTGAGGGGTGCCGTCAGACAGGACCGACCTCGAGCCGAGGTGGGCTTCGAGGGGCTTTAACTCCCCAACGGGCTGCCCCCTGCTGGCACAGTCCCAGAGAACTCCGGTGCTAGAATCCCCTAACTCCGTTAATGGGGTGGGCGGGAAAACTCAGGGCCGAGTCGCCCAGAAGGTCATGAGAGGAGCGGGCAACCACAGCTCCTGCTTCAGCTGCAATCCTTTCGGGAACCCCGGCCCTGTGGCACCGAGGCAGGGGTGGATACAGGCCCATTTCCCTAGGGTGCTGTCCCCGAGTGGGCAGGAAGCGGGTACCCCTTGGAGGCAGGGAAAGCGCCTTAGTCCCGCCGCGCCGCACAACCCACGGACTAATTTTTCCGCCACACTTCTATAACCCTCCGCTGTTAGTGGAGGGACGGCCGAGCCGCAGCGAAGGCAAAGGACCGGCAAGCTGCGAGGGCCGGCCGTGCTAAAAATAACAGTGGGATGTTAGCAACAGCCTTCCTATTGGCTGGCTGAATCCGACAGCGGCTTCGGATTGGTGGATTGCCCCAGCCAGTGAGCCAAAGGGGGTGTGGCGGGGCGTGGCGCGGAGGCTGCCGGCTGTTGTAGTCACCAGAGCGGCCGCGGCCTGTCCCGACGTGTCCGCCCTGGTCCCGAACCGCGGCGATTCGACGGTTCTGGCCGGGTCCGGCCGCGTGTTGGGCACCTTTCTCTGAGCTGACACAAGCAGAACCGGTTTCAGCTACCCCTGTCCCTGCCACAGCATGAGCTGCTTGCCTGGCCCTTGGCTGCACCTGAGAAGTCCTTCACTCTTGTGTCTTGGTTTTGAAGAATTCCCAAGGAAATCCTATTGTGGAATCACATTCCATCTTGGGATCAGATCTTCTCAACAACACAGTTATGTTACAATGGGACAAAGACCACAAAGCTTCCTGACCTGCTCTCTCTGGTTAAACAACTGTCTGTAGCAACCATCCCCCAAGTGCACGAACATGAAGTTCCTCTCTTGCCCTGTTTCCACAAAGGTCCCCCGCATCTTTGTGGGCTCAGTGTGTCCTCCCTCACTCAGCAACACTTTACCTCAGGTCCTGCCTCTGCTACCAGCACTGTTAAGAGCTCTGCCACTGTTCTTCCGAGTCAGGGCACTACAGCCGCTATTCTTGCTCATTTCCCCACCAATTCATATAAAAGAACAACAACGTTTGAAGTTGTTTGGGGTTTTTTCTGCAGGGGAAGTGGCAGGAAGAGAAGAGTAAGATTTATGTGAGCTATCATGAGCAGCCTTATTTTCATTGCTTCTAGTTTAAAAGGAATTTCATTACAAAATAATGCCTTTTTTTTTCTTGTACTCCCTTGTTTGGCTGGAAACAAAATCACTGTCAGCCAGAGATCAGGAAATTAAAATGACTGCACTATTTTTAGCATCATTAAGGGAAGAAAAAAAGGCAATTACATTTCTAAAATTCTAGAACTGTTTTTAATAAGGTGTTACTGAGAGGGTGTTACACCTTAGGGCTCTTTAAAATACTTGTGCCTTGACCATGCTCCTTTAATTACCATGTCGCCCTGGTACACAGGCAAGCAGAGGAATTCTGTCACAGTATCCGCTCATGCATTCTCGGCCATTTGACTATGACGTCAAAGCAAAGCTACCGAATCACGTGTGTGTGGGGAGGGAAGGAATCACCAGGCCGCCAGGACAGGGCTCATTTTGCTGGGTTATTTAATGCCAAGGAAGGGCAGTCAGGTTATAATGGAGTGTAATTAATGCTGCCATACCCTGAATCCTCTCTACGTTCAAGTCACGTGACAGCCTCAAGGAAATGAAAAATTCTTTTCATGCTATTGAAACAGGCGAACGGCATCTCCAGCTGATCCTTATAACGCGAATAAAACAATTCCTGCGTTAATAAGGTTTCAGAAGCAGGAATTTGTCTATGTAGCTCCCATGGGAAAAGCTCACAGGCAGGCTCAAGGCATTTCCCTACCTCTGTGGATTACTTTTTTTAAAAGAAAGAGAGTGCTTTGGGCTCAAGGGCTTTGTCAAGAAAAGGTCTAGAGGATTCAAAGGATGGAGGCGTGTTATGGAGTTATGTGCTGAGCTCAGTTGTAGCTGCGGCTGGTAGTTGGTTTGAAGAGGCGTGGAACAGGGAACATCTACATTTCAGAATGCAGCAATGTTTTGTCAGTACTGGCAACAAGAGGTCCCACGTTCCCCTCCCCCAATACAAGTATTTGACAGAAAGGGATCTTCTTACTTATTACATCACATCCTTTTGATTAAAGAAGAAAAAAAAATGGTAACTCTAGGTAGAGAACTAATGTCAGGAGGACACATTTAACTCCATACAATTAGGATTTGCAGGCAGCACCACAGGGGTTCAGCTGCTACAGGGCAACCCCTCCTATCCTGTCCTGCAGTTGTCATCCAAGTGCCACACAGCTGGTAGCCTGGGAGGCCCTCAATCATGCAGTTCCAAGGTCTGATGAAGCTTCTTCAGAGCTTAGCAAAGGACATGGCAGCAGGACACGTCTCATCCTTCCCCACTGGCACAACAGTACATCCTTTCAGCATGTGCTCTGGTCTCCAGTACTACTAGGAGATCTCTACCAGACAAGAGCTTTAAAATCTATTTAGAAAAGAAATGCTGCTTTTTTCCTACAGACTGTGCCCAGGTTTCATTTCCTGGTGAACAGAAATCATTACTACACAAGCAAGGCTGAGTTTTTCAGGGCTACCTAGCTGTACCCATTACTCTTGTCTGAATTAGCAGCTTCAGGGCAATGTTCCATCCCTGGTCTGAAAAGAACTAGTAAGACAGCGGCACTGAACTGACCTGAGGACTGCCAGCATTTGGCATTCTCCCCAGAACTGTCTGAGCAAACAAGGCAAAGGGAAAAAGCCCGTCCCTCCCTCCCTCTCTCCACCTGCCCAGTGACTCAGAACAACTAGAAATGGTAGCTTAACCCTCACTGCAGCCAGAACACAGATACCCAGCAGTGAGAGTGAGGGCACCAGGAGTGCCAATAAAGTAAGTATGCTCTGCCATTCTTGGGGCTGGGCAATGGGATGGGGAAGCTTGTAGCTTTACAGCAGCTCCTGCCTGGCTGATCCTGCTAAACAATTTGGAACATGGGCTGCTCTAAAACTGGATCTTCTAGAGGTTCTCACACTGGGGGCAGTAATTCTAAGACAAAAGAAGTATTTCAAACTTCATTTCCCTTTATCTTCACTGAACAACTTTCGTTATCTTAGACACTTCTATGAAAGAAAAAAGTACACGCAAACTTTCTGCCTTCTCTCTGTGATAATTTGGGCAGTCTGACTGAGAGCCAGTGATAAGTTCTGGCTGAAGTGATAAAGTTCCAGGTACCAAAAAATCTGCACGTCATGTCCTGCTTTTAGAGAAATGCAGACTTTAGCGTGGCTGATAATGGCTCTGACACAGACTTTCCAGTCAGGAACAAGAAGCAGATGCTTAGTCAGGCAGAATTGCTTTTGAGAGTGGGCTTGCTGGAACCAGAAACCGAGTTTGCTCTGAGCATCTTGGCAAATGGCATCCACATTAGTAAAAATTAACCAGAGACTGTGTAAGGGAACCCAGGTACAGGGAAGACTACCGATACTCTTAGAACTGCGAAACGCTTGGAAGAGGAACCTGACAGAATCTATGGCGAGTGAAGGAGAAGGAGGAACAGCTGAAATGGCTGTAGGCCAAATCATAGCTAAAACATCTGCAGCAGAAATAAATTACTTTTAAGGAAAGAATGATCACAACTTGTCTGCTTTTCACTTATTCAAAACACTTAAATCACAGGAACATGGAGAAGAGGCATTTAAGCCAGAGATGAGTGGGAGGAATCAGTACTAATCTAAGGGTAATGAAATCCCAGAAGGGGTACAAAACCAGCTCTGCACCTCAAGACTGTGCAATTACAATCCTGGTACTGTACTACACCCTCTGCTCAAACTATGAGGACTTTAAGGACTACAGGATCCTAATTTAACCATCTGAGGAGCTCACACACCAGTAGGGAACTCAGTTCTGCCTCTGCCTACAGACGCCTGCTCCCAGATCTTTACTGAGCCAACAGACTGCTTTTAGCTTCTACTGGTATTTGACAAACAAGCAGCCTCTGGTTTTTAGCATGCATACGGCTAATAAGCCTGGAACACAATAGTTGGTTTCCAGTTACGGCAGGGAAGGCTTTAACTTATTCAAAAAACAGGACAGTGAGTCAAATAGTTTAAGTTTTAGAATGGGACTGGATGTTTGCATGGTGAAACAACATCCACAGCCGTATTAGCCAGGATAAGGGTTACAAACTCAGCGATCCTCACGCTACAGGACAAAATGATCGGTGGCTGGGATCACAGGCAGACAAAAGCAACAGCCATTCACTGAAGCTCCTTGCAGCAAGGTCACATGGCCATAAGCAGACACTGTCAGAAACCAGATAACCCATTATGCAGCTCTGGCTCGGCTAATCCTGTGTCCCTAGAAAGCTCCAGAGGCTAGGCATGGAATGAATTGGAGAGAAATCTTTGTTATTAAAAAAAACACCCAAAAGAGGAATCTTTATTGGCATACATCTACAGAAACGGTCACAAGAAAGGCCCTTGGATTAATCTGCAAAACAAAACAGGCAACAGCCACGCTCTCCCACTTAGGAAGGTGCCAGCCATAAGCAGGTTCCCTAAAAACAGCAGCATGGAAATATACTGGTAGGAAGGGAGCAGGGGAGCAGACATGTGAGATGGGTGATCTGTTCCTCAGTAATGCTGTGTGGGGCAATTTCAAACAATTGAGATAAAGCCTGGTAGGAACCACTGCAAGGTGCTTCCCTGCACCACAAACATCATTTGTTTTTTATAATGAAGTGGTCTCCTCCACACATAAATAGGTGACCACCGGGATTCTTAGAGCAACCTGAGGCAGCTACTTAGTACAGCTTCTGAAAAAGTAAGAGATAGTAATTCTCATTTACTTTTTCTAACAGTCAGTTCTGATCAAGTTTCTGTCCCCACTCAGTCTGTTACTTCTCCAAGCCCCATTATACCACTGCATTTATACTGCTTTACAGAAAAATAATTAACTGGTTTTCAATAACAGTAAAATCTAGAGATGTTCCAGGACCCTCTTGCCAACCTAACTGAAGTGCAGCCACGTGTGGATAGGATCACCTCTTCTTGAAGCCATACTTCTTCCTTTCATAGAAGAGATCTGTCTTGGAACTGCCCAGATTGACAATCTTAGGGCAACCATCTCTCTGTAAGAAGAAAAGAGGCTCTAAGTTAGGAGACTGGCAAACAGAACATCATCACTTACATAGCTGTAGTAGGTGCTCAGTTCCCACACTACTCACTTTCTCCTCAGCACACATTGTGAACACCTGTACAGACAAACTGCCCTCCAGCTCTGTTTACTACCAGGAAGAGTGGAATAGAGAAGAGGATGGACACCATTTCAGCATTACTCTATGACATTCCCTTCTTCAGGTTGAAAACAGCTCGTATAACACCAGCAGTTTAATGAAAAGGATGCTTAGTGCCTCAAGACTGGATTCCTTCTAAATTAGCACACACAGGAGTTATAGAACCCACAGGAATAACCTTTCCCCTGCTTAGCCAAAAAAGAATCTTGTTGCTTTAGATGTCACCAAGCTATCCTTGTGTTTAGGGACCCTTTCTTAGCTGTGACCGCAGAACTGAATCTCAGATTTCCTACATCGTGGACTGACAACTGCAGAGGCTGTATGGTCATCTTGGGAGAGGACAGCAATTCACAGCAGCTACACAGGAAAGGTCTTATGCCTAAATTGGAGTAGATGATGAGAACAAAAGAAGCAATAAAAGCAATGAAGGGATCAGCTCAGAAGAGTGGCTGCAAAGACAAATCAGAGATGCACCTTTTGGTGTACCAGGGGAACATTTGTTCATGGGCCACCTGAGCCCAACATCTACATAACTCTTTAGGGCAAAATGCTGTGGCTGTCAACAGCAGCTGTGAGAGGCCCAGAAGGGAGAGGAACACGTGTCCGTGGCTGTTGTGTAAGCCTGAGTGGATTAGATTTAGAAAGCCTCTGGGCAGATGTCAGCTGCTGTGGAAACTGCATCCAAGCTGTTCCACCAAAATTTGCTCCTGTGCAGGAGACGTAACCCAGCGGGGAGGATCTGCATGGTAGAAATAATGGGAGTGGGGTAAGAAATCATCCCTCCTCCATATACCTGCCACAACCCATTCTAACTACTGTCATCTTATGTGATTTTGAACCTCAGTAGTAGGACTCTTCTAAGTCTTGCCTCCTACGATCCAGGGAGTCTGACAATCTTGACAGTGTTATTGCAGGGGCCTGTTCATTCTTCCACCTCCTCCTAAGGAGGCAGTGTATGAGCATGGTCCTGTCCCCAGGAAAAATTACTGTTTGCGACTTAAGAGTGATACAGGGTGAGATTTTGACCCTTGCCCACAAACTGAAGTGGGGTGAAATGATAATTTGTTCCTTCCTCCATTAGCACAAATGAACCAAGACTAATCAGGCCTTTTGCCTTGTGTCCAACAGCATTTCACCTCCTCTCTTCACTTCAGCATTTGCTTTCTTGCTTTACAATCTTTTGCAGTCCTTTTCTGAGGACAGTGGAAGTGCTGTGAACTGAAACCTTGGTGTGTTAGAGCTCAAGCTATAAACCTCTGTTCATCTGCTTTTCTCATTCATATCAGCACCAGCTACTGTAATTGGGATAGGCAAGGCACATAACTTCTCTCATTCTGGGTACTCTGCCACCTGTACCAGCACTCTTCAATTCTACAAATCAACTGTGTCAAATTTGTTGTTTCAGACTTGCAACTTCACACATGCAATAATCCCCTAACATTTGAGTTTGCTGGTTCAGAACAACTGTCTTGACACACAGTAGCATTCACCCAGGTAGCTGCTCAAATACCTCAGTTCTGACTTGTTCTGCTCCTCCAGCCCTAAGTTTTACATAATTCTCTCTCACGGAGCAGCTGGTTATTTCACAACTGAGCCAGACACAATAAACTACAGGTGAGCTTAGGTTATGAAAAATACCTAAGGAATCAATATGAATTGGTAAAAATAAATCCAAGTCCATTTTACTCATGACTTATCAAGCCAGGTATCTTTGTTCCAAAGGCAAGTGAACAAAACTACTGTTACTTATATCCATGTTTAGATACTACAAAAGACTATGGTCCTCTCAGATCTAACAACTAAATTCAGATGAGGACCTCCCCTCATCCTGAATTTTTTCTGCAGGCTTCTACATAAAACGCAGGCACTACAGAAAACTAAACGCACAACTTACTTGGCTGAGCGTGTTTCTCCAAGTCAATCTTAACTGTTCTCTCAGCATGTTCTCCACTGTCATTAGGATGTGCTAGAGATAACGTTTGCAAAGCCCCAGAACCCAAACAACCTTTAAGAGACACTCTTACAGCTACCAGGTCTGTTTTGTGGGGATATTGCAACAATAAACATCATGTTCTTACTTATCCCTAAGGTTCTTCTACCATTTAATTTGTAGTTCTTCACATCCTACAGTCACATCACATTAGACATTAACAAATAACCTATAGGTGATGAACAGCCACTTCTTTTCGCATGCACAGCAGCTATCTTTCAACACAATAGTCTTAGATGAAAGAGAGATGTCTAGAACTCAGGCCACTCCAGTGAGGAATAAAACCGTAATACATCAAACACCTCTGAAATCATACAGAAACCTTAAAACTCGTGAAGCACAATGAATAGTGCAGACAATGGACACTGAGATCTAACTTTATGCTGTAATCCAAAGAAAAATACAGGTGGTAATTCCACAAGCCTTACGGCACTGAACGTGCCCTTGGCCAGTGGCTAATAATGGACTCCTAGCGACTAGATGCTGCTCCTTTGGAGTGTCTGGAACGGCTCTGACCCCAATTTAAACCTAGTTTCAAATATCAAGTGGGGCAACAACTCAAAGTGGTAACAAGTAGCATTTGGAGCCCTGAATGGACAAAGATCCTTGGGAGATGAAGACAGTTACAATAACTCAAAATGCTACAGTATCTCAAAGTGGTTTCCAAACACCGACAGCTACCATGTAGAGGGGAGGGGACGAGAGGTCTGATATAATCAAAACCAGTGCTAATGCTGGTAATGGAACCCAAGAGTCCCATGTCCTCACACTAATTTGACTAGCTTCAATCCCCTTGAAGTTCAGCATGGCTACTAAGCAAAGACAGAATCAAACAGGACACTGGATGACAACATACGTCTTTTTCCTGGATGGTACACTCCTTGCAGTAGTAGGCATCGGACACTCCCGGACCACCGCAGATCACACAGCGCCCTTGGTATGAGCCGTAGTTGCACTCATCACATATACGCACTAGGGTGCAGGGCCGCACGTAGGAGTCACAGATCACACATTTGCCATCACCTGCAAGTACAGCAGAACCTTTGGATACAGAACATCTTTTTCTCCACGCCCACATCCAGGAGGAAAAGCTTCCCAGTCAAAAAACTTGTGCCTGTGCACTCAAAGCCAACAGAACCAAAATGCAGAAACTCATCCTGCAGGGACACAGACTTGAGAGGAACAAGGGGGAGCAGCCTGCAATATTTGAGAGGTTTTCATTTTGTCATGCACCATTCACAATCATGGGAAAAAATGCAGAGTTACTTCTGTGATTAGCCAACATCTGCTTAGATCATACTATTGCTTTCAGTCTAGAACTTGTTCTGACATTTATGCATGAAAAAAAAATGCTAGACCCAGAGGACTACAGTGTCCTTAACCAACATAGAAGCAACAGCATAAGCTTCTCTCACAGCACGACAACAACAGTCTGGAGTTACAGGCCTCAAAGAGATGAGATAACAGATTATACTTGTGGTCCCTTTAATCCTTCATCCATGAGAAGGCCAAATAAAGGGCACACTGGCATAAACAGCCATTTCACAAAAGTTGTTCTTGCTTTTTCACAAGGACCTGACTGAAACTCAAGTACCCATATCATACAGGCAAGCAGCCATCAGATGCCATTGACAGTCTCTGCTGTGCTGGACCTTAACCAGAATACTGATCTAGGGATGAAAGCCTTCATATCCTATTACCAGTTCCCAAGGCATCTAATCCTGACTCTCACAAACAGCTCATTTAACCTGCTCTTCAACTCCTAGCACCACAGTCCTCAACTGGAGCACGGGACTCCAAATTCCTGGGATCATGGGTTTGAGCCTCATGCAGGACAGCATATCTTGAGACAGTACTGTAGGCTTACCCTGCTCCAGCAGAGGGGGTTGGACTTGATGATCTTTCCAGGTCACTTACAACCTGTAACATTCTGTGGTTCCGTGGAATCTCTTTCACTGCTGAGCGCTCTTAAAAACAGTTTGCTTCAAACTGTGCTTTTCTCCACTTTGCCTATTTTCCATGCTATTTCTGAGTCATGAACTAGTCATCTCACTTGTTCTGTCCCCCTACAAGGATCCAATGACAGATGATACTTTCGTCCCTTCTACAGTTGAGCACTAGCTTTTGATTCCGTGGGGGTTTTCTGTTGCTGACACCTGCTCCCCATCACCTTTGTCAATGCGCAAAGAAGTCAGAGTCTAAAAATGCTTTTTTTTTCATGCTTTGAAATGATCAGGCTGATGATTTTGTATTGCAGATCACAGGGAATCAGTCAAGAGGTCACTGTAGCCGCAGCTACTGAAAATGCTGGCAGCACATACTCTAGAACAGCATGCATTTGTGACAATCAAAGCTCATAGTTTTATAAGGATTGTTTTACACTTGCAAAATAAGTTCATGGTCTAAGCAAAACCAGAACCAATCCCAAGTACATACTCTAACAACAACACCTTGCTTTCAAGCAACTATACATGGAAGTGATACTTACATTTTTCACAAAGTCTTCCAATTGCTGTAAGAAGAAAAAAAAAAACTTATTTGAGGCAGAAGCAAGAGAAAAATATAACTACAAGCATGGATATCAAGTAATTATGTTCTGCACTTAGCAGTCTTTTTTTTAAAGTAAACCACAGAGACAGTTTGAACATATTGGAGAAGAATAAAGCTCTATACAGGTATAATCTAGAAGAGATAGTTCTGTCAGCCAAAAAGATTCTTCCAGTGCTTTCAGAAACAGCCTTCAGCTCTTTCTCCTGGCCGCACTACTATTGCCAGTGCAACATTAGCAGAGCACATCAAAGCCGTATTTTCCTGTGTACGGCCACACCACCACCACCTGCCTTTCCCCATGGCTGATGAAGAAGAGTCTACGGTTAAAGCCGTTCAGCTCTACCGAGGCCCAGGAACCGCATCCCGCCAGGGCAGACGCGCAGGGAAGGCACCCAGGACAACGTTAGGGCCGGAGGCCTCCCGCAAAGACACCTCCTCTTCTACTGCTGGGAAGAGGCCCACGAAACCCATTAGAACGTAGGAGTAAGGGCAAGAAAAAGCAGGGGGTGGTGGGGGTTGTGGTGATACGAGCGTCCCTCCCCCTCCGCTAGGCCTCATGCCCCGCGCGCGCGCACCTCCAACTCGCCCCGCCTCGCCCTGCAGCCGAGCCTGTGCGTGGAGGGAGCCCGGCTGGGGCCTACTCACTCACTCTCTCTCTCCCTCACTCACCCACGCCCGCCTGCTTGCGGCAGAAGATGAGGTCCGGGTGGTGCTTGGCCATGGTGAAAAAACCCCGGCCTGAGGCTCTTGCTGTAGCCCTGTTCTCTCACCGTCGCCTTCCTCCCACCCCGGTCCTAGCTGCAGTGTGGAGAGCGTTCGCAAAAGCACCGCTCCAAACGGGAAATGGTGGAACTCGATGGCGTAGATAGCTGTCAGAAAAACTGTCCACCTAACGCCACTACGCGGGTGACCTTTCTTGCCTAGGGAATGTCCGTGTTGCGGCCACACCGGCTTGTCGCCTCCGGTACCTGCCTGCCAGGACCTGCGAGGCCCCGCCCCGTGGCGTCCCCGCCCGCGCACCGGAGAGATGAAAAATGGCGCGTGACGACATCAGGGTGCGACTTCATCTTTGTCAGTGAACAGAATGGCGCCGTACTGTGTCCTGGCGGCCCGGCTCAGGGTGAGCGCAGCGGACGGGGCGATGGAGGGGCGGCCGGCAGGAGGGGGTGACGAGCGGGTTTAGCTGCGGCGGGACCAGGGCCGTTACCCACAGGACGGGTGGCTGTTGTCGCTGCGGTCTCCGGTGCGGGCCGTGCCCGCCTGTCTCCACCTCCCCGTGTAGATCAGCGTGTCCCCGGCGCGGCTCCGCGCCCCGTTTCCATGGCGATGGCGAGGAGGCCACGGCGGTAGTGCGGCCGGGCCGCTGGGCAGGGCTGGGTCCCGCCGCCGGGCCTCACCGGCCCCTCAAGGTGAACGCAAGGTGAACGCGGCGGCGGGGACGCGGCCTCATCTCTCGGCAGCCCCTGGCCCTGCTGGACCCGCCTCGGCAGGCTGGGATCGCTGTCTGACAGCAGGCCCGGCCTGAGGGCGTGGGCCCTGACGGCGGAATAAAGAGCGTTTCCTGAGGGCGTGCGATTTTTTCCTTAGTCTTGACTTGTGACTCTCCTCCTTATCAGCGTGCAGTAGCACAAGGTGACTTCTCTGAGCACAAACGCTGTCTTGTGGCTGTTTTGCTTCAAAAAAATCTGGCTTTTAATATGAACCTGAGACATGAGTGAAAAAGACACCAAGGCCTGTGTATAAAGGAAACCTAGGAAAAACTGAAAAAGCAGCCTGGGAAGATGCATGAACAGCTTCTTTTTTCTTTCAGACACGGAGGTAATGGTGATTCTCGGTCATGTCTGTCATGACCTCTAAAAATAATGTCTGCCTGTAATAGGAGCTCACCACAAGACATTGTGTTTAACATGTACTCAATAAAATTTCATGGTCTTTTAAAGTCTGAAAGGCAAATATAAGGACATTATTTTTTTTTTAGGGCTGCTAGCAAGGATAAGGAAGCCTGTGCTTCCCCTAATAAATCATGTGATGAGGTCAGGCAGATTGGAGTTTGCCATTTGTGACCTTGCCCAATGTGTTCCTTTTTATTAGGGGCTGAAGTGATAAGTTGGTTTTTAGTATTCTGGAATTACTTTTTCAAGGTTTAATTAGTGTTTTGTATTACTGCACCTTGTGTTAGTGATAGATAGTAGCTTTCATTTAAGCAAAAGTTACAGAATTAGTTGCACCATTTCAGCTAATTTGGTATATTTATTCTTAATTGTTATAGTTTTTAATTGGTACTTTGAATAAAAATGACTACTTATAAAATAGAAGCAAGTCCTTTAGGTTAATGAATTAATGAATTAGCTTCTTTTTTGTTGCATGCAAGCAAGCAGTCATCTGCTGAAATTAATACTGCATAATGTAACACAAAGGCTATGCTAGCGCAGTGAAGATGAAGGATTTAGTATGCTAGGAGGCAGTTTTCTATTATCAGGCTCAGGAAACACGGATTTTCTTCCCCCTGTGAAGGACAAAATCTATGATGGTAGTCAAACATGCTTCAGGATCTCTTTAGGAGATGTTTTTTTCCCTCTTGGTATGTGTAGAAACCTAGATATTAATGAATATGAGAATCACCATGCCAGTCACAGAACATTAAGGATTGGAAGGGACCTCAAAAGATCATCTAGTCCAATCCTCCTGCCAGAGCAGGATAACCTAGAGTAAGTCACATAGGAACATATCCAGGTGGGTTTTAAACATCTGCAGAGAATAAGATTCCACAGCCCCCCTGCGCAGGCTGTTTCATTCGCTATGGTAACACCAGCACTGGCTATGGCACATGTTAACATTGGTTCTGCTCATCTGATATCCTAGAACAGTCCTGGAATTGGAACTGCACAGGAAGCTTACCTCTGAGGGAAGTAAACTGGAATTAGCCTGGTTTGGGCTGAGTGTCCTATTTAAAGTACAGTTCTTATAGTCTCAAAAGATCAAGGTCTTTTTTGTGCCTGTCTGAGAGATGCTTTTAGTAGCGTCCCATTTCTCGAACCATATTGGTTGAAAGAGTAGTACTGTAAAACTAAACTGTCTGAAGTATCTGGGGTTTATTGAAGGCCTTGTAGGTAAGTACTGGAATTATGTGTGGGAAACTTTAAACATGCAGACAAAAAGCAGTGCTGGTTAGAGCTAAATCAGTCTTAGAACCCTAATTTTGGTGACTCGCTGGAGATGGGTCTTGAAAATTAGAGTGTATCTACAATTTGATTATACCACACAGTTGTGTTTTTTTTTTTTTTAGGCTGAATCGTGGTGAATGTTGGAAACTTGGCCAGTGTTCTTAGATCAGGGAGCATGAGAAAAATGGTATTTTGGGTTTCAACTAGGATTTCTAGGAATGCTTTCCCAGAGAGGAGTGTGTATAGCACAGTTACTACTCTTTTGAGCATGAGCTTTTGCTCTGCCAGATTTGTCTACCAAATCCAAGCCAAAATGTAAGTTGGTTTCTGAATTCAGACTTTTCTTGCATGTGGTCCACTTACTGTTGTGAGCTCAAAGCAAGAAAGCTAGCTTTAGAAGATGAACTTTTAAAACATATGAAGATAAGTGCTGGCTCCCTTACAGAGGTGTCAAAAATAGTGATCCATTTAATAGATTGGGGTTTTTGCCTTCTGGAGTTTTTCACCTGCCAAAATACTAATGGCTTAAGAGCTTTGTAATGGTTGCTGCCATTTCTTTTAATGAAATCTGAAAAGGGACACTGGTGCTGGGATAATGGTTTCCAGTGCCAGATGCGAGCAGATCATTTGGCAGCTGTTTGCTGGGTAGTCAGTCTGGAAATTAATGGTTCCGGGATAAAAGGGGAAGTGTAAAGGTTGCTGGCTATTTGCTCTATTTTGTGTTGGTCTCAATGCACTTCTTACCACCTACTGTTTTAGGGAAGAGTGAGAGGGAATGAAGCTGAAAAATGTTAGACTAGTGACTTTTCCTTAATCTTGCAGTTGTCACCATGTGTCCGAGGATGCAGTGCATAAAAGGGGCAGATACAGAGAATCAACAAGTGTGATGATACTGTCATTTCATTATTAGGAGAGATCATAGAATCATTAGGGATCGGAAGGGACCCCAAAGGATCATCTAGTCCGATCCCCCTGCCACAGTAGGATCAGACTGTTGAACATGTGCTGGCAACATACGCTGTTCCTTATTGTTAGTGATAGATTCTTGGGATTGCTGGGCACCAAGATGAGAGCAAACAGACTGAAACAGATTTAATTAGATAAAATCCCAACAGATTTGGGATGAGATTGAGATCCCAGTAAAATTAAGATAGCAGTATTTTAATAGGTGCATTTAAAAAATCTGATGTAGAAAAAAGATTCTCTAGTCTTCTGCCACCGATTGGCCTTGGTGATTGGTTTTCCCCAGTTGTGCTGGCCATCACAGAAACAGACCTTTGGTTTTCCAGACTTTTCGTGCCAGTGTCCCTGTCCAGACTGGATCCTTCACCTCAAACATGCTCCTTCTCTGCTGCCGTTAGCCTGAAGATACGGTGGAGCAGTAGTCAACTACTTCTTGCTACTTCTGCAATTGCTATTGGAGTATTTATGTGGTGTTTGAATAAACACCACATTTCAATAGGCTGTTTTGTGAAGTAAAAAGATACGTGTGTGTTCAAGCTGAAAAAATTTGATCTGAAAAGTTATCTCTCTTTGGAGAACCTTTGTTCAAATTTTCATCATAATCAGCTTTGGTCCCAGCAAGATTACGATGCTATCAAGCCTCTGATGTTACTTTAATTTGCAAATCTCTTCTTCTGTACACTGAATTATGGTGATATTTAGCTTTCAGTGTACTGGTTGACGAGGAGGAACTTGATCAGTTGTGTCACAGGGTTAATTTGGGGGGAAGTAGAGGAGAAGGAATTACTGTATAAACCAAAATACATTTCCTGGTGTGAGGAAGAGATTATTTTTCCATGAACATTGATGAAATCCCTCAGTGTTTTTCCCAGCTATTCCAACAGTTGGAGACTTTCACAAGAGAATGGGTATCTTGTGAGGTAAAAAAATCAAGTCTTCACAGCATTATTTGTGCTGGGTAAATTAAGTTTGGGGGTTTTTTTGGTTATTTTTAAAGGCAGACAAACCAGAGTTTATGTGGCTACTAAGTAAAGAGTGGTTTATTATGTTAAACAGAAACAGGGTGGTGTTCTGTGTGTTTTGGGTGTTTCTGGGGTTGTTTGGAGTATTTTTTTTTTTGCTGGTGGAAGAAGGAAAAGCCTCAGCTCTGACACCTGTGATACATTCTGGAAGTTTGAAGCTTGAAGTGCAGCACAGTGAAATCTAACACCCGGGTTTCATTTGCACTCCTGGAGGAGCAGTGCCCTCTCTTGTGCTGCCACGTTCACTTACTTCAGACCAATTCTTCAACCAAAGCAGCGTGTAGCTGCTGTGAGTCTGTATTGCTCTCACCAAAAACTGTATAGCTAATAGCTTGGCATTAGTTGGTTAAAAAGCAAACTGCACCCTTTATTGCTAGTGTGCTGGCTGTTGTGATCTTGCCTAAATTTCCTGAACTTTGTTGTGTAAGGCACTAGCAAATGTATGAGAATGCCTGAGCAGATGTAAAGAATTAAGCAGCTTTTTTGATAAAGCAGTGGTAGGTGCTGTGGTTGTGCTCTGTGCAAGCAACACTTGCTGATTTACAATCATACGTGCAAGGGGGGGTTATTTAGTGCAGTACTGCAATGTTTTTGAGCCTGTACTTATCAAAATCATGTAATGCTGAAGTACAGGGTGAATATGGAAAAAAAAACCAAACCAGGATTAACATTAAAGTGTGATACTGGAGGAGGAGGAATTCACAGCTCCTGTATTCAGGCTGTTTCAAGACTTGGAGTGTCAGGGACTTTCAAAGGATGTAAGAAATGCATGTGCTAAATTCTTCGAAGTTTTTTTATGGAGGCTGCCCCTGATTCAGTTTTCAAAGCTGCTCTGGGAGCCTTTTAACCCTGGGCACTGATCTGTCTCATTGAGCTCATGTGCTGTAAAGGTGCCTGCCCTTCACCATGTTCCAAGGGACTGTTTCACTGGGGAGGCTGCTAATGCAGTTAACTCACCTGTAGGGCAAGTGCAAGGCTTTTCTTAGGAGAAAGGTGAAGATGCTTTTGTGAGATGGAAGATAAACAGTATGTGGATCTGTGCAGCCAAGCTGGTGAAGATAATGTCTTTGTTCCATGTTTTGACATACTCCTACTCTGCATTACTTTACAGACCAGGCAAGTACATAGAAGTCACGCTGGCCAGCTTTAAGCACAACTCATCCTGTGCAGAAGTATAAGAAGTTTTGGTATGGAATGCAGGACCAACGCACAGGGAACTTAGTATGTTATGGTGGAACAGGGGAGGATCTGCTTAGTCCCATACTGTGTCACCTGCCAGTCCTTCAATATAACTCAGTACCAGTGAGCAAATACAAACCTAAGGTTAGATTGCTTTGGAAAACTGCGTAGGTTCTTCTCTGCCTTGGCTGTAATATGTCAGGAGTACAGCAAACTAGTGTTTGCTGAAGAATTATTTCTGCATTGCCTGAAAGCAGGTTTCCTACTGAAAGCTTAAGGCATCTGGTGCTATAAATGGCAATGTAAAATAATTTGGTAAATGATACCTGTTCTGGGTAACCTGGTGCTTCACTGTTTAACGTAATACGCAGTATTGCACAATCAATCATTCATTTTGTGCCTTTAAAAACCTTTGCAATTTTTGTTCCTCAGCCAGGAGTAACAATTAGAAAGCAGTTTATTGATACGTTAGAGGAATTCACTCTGCAAGGATCCAGTACTAATACTCTCCTTTTTTCCAGCATGCCTTGAGTAGTGGGGTACGACGCTACCATGTTGCTCCTGTCCTGTGTCAGCGGGCCAAGGTGGCCATGAGCCACTTTGAGCCTAATGAGTACATTAACTATGAAAAGCTGGAGAAGAACATCAACATTGTCCGTAAGAGGTAAGAATGGTGGAGGGAATGGAGGGAAGAGGGGAAGGGTCAATGTGCAAAATGTAGCTCTCTAGGGACAGCAGAAGAGGGGGAAAAAACTGTTGTGGGGTCCTGGTATGGGGAATATTTGCTAAGGAAAGCAGCTCTGAGCTGTGGCAGTTGCAAATATAGTGAAGCCTGACTTGTAGTGTCCTCACAAATTGGTGGGGCACTGTGGGAAGACTTGAAGGTTACAGTGAAGCACCACAATGTGCAGAAAACCAGGCCAGTGCTGAAGAGATGCTAGAAAGGATTGTCATCTTTGTTTAACAGACTCTTTGAGGAGCCTTCATATTGCTTCTTTCTGGGGAAGCAGTGTGTGAGCAATGGTCATTATAGGTTAGTGCTTTTTGCACCTTGTTTCAACAGTGAATATTCTTCTGAGTGCCACTGTAGGCGTAGGGCATGGAAAGGAGGACGAGGAATTTGTAGTGTATGTAAACACAGTGACCTTAATCTGCTGATGGAGGCTTGTGTGCTTGCTACGTTGTCATTCCTGCTCCACTTACCTTGGCAGTGGTCTGTATGACATGTCCTTTGGTCTTTGCATCTTTTGTTAAGTGTGGGAGCTCTCATTTCAAGTAATATCTTTAGTTAACTTCTCAGAATACCTCACCACTGACATATTCCTCAACTGACACAGCTGCAGGACGAAAGGTCTGAGGTCATGAAACTCCGTTTAGTTGGATTTGATTGCAGTGGGGTCTGGTATTTGTGAATTGAGCCTGACCTGTCTCACCTCCTGAAATGAGCAGAGTCACTGCTGCTTTTACCATTTAGGAAGCTTATGTAAAAGAAGAGTAAAGTTATATCAATTTGTATAGTTTTGGATTTTCTGGACTGGACAGTCTTTTACAGCTGGTTACTGGTTCGTATTTTAGTGCTGTCAGAGCAGCATGCAGGCTTCTGTGAGTTAATAGATCTTAACAGTGTGAGTGGCATAGGGAACTGTTCTGTTACATGCTGAAGAGGGCAAACATTGATGTGCACAAAATGCAGATACTAAAATTCTTCTTCCCAGGCTTGACCGTCCCCTGACTTTGTCTGAGAAGATTGTATATGGACACTTGGATGACCCAGCAAAACAGGAGATTGAGCGGGGCAAGACCTATCTGCGCTTACGGCCAGACCGTGTGGCCATGCAGGATGCCACTGCTCAGATGGCAATGCTACAGTTCATCAGCAGTGGGCTACCAAAAGTGGCCGTGCCTTCCACCATCCACTGTGATCACCTCATCGAAGCCCAGTCAGGTGGTGAAAAGGACCTTCGAAGAGCCAAGGTCACTGTTGTAGAGGCTTAAATTCTGTCTTTTTGAAAGCCAGTTCCAGCTGAAGAAAGGTTTTGTTTGTTTGTTTTATTTTCCCCAAAAGGATGGCATCAGTTATTATAAAAATGACCTGTGGTGATCAGTTCTGTACATAGGTCAGACACAGCAAAGAAACAGTTTAAGTAGATCTTGAACTGTTGTGACAGGGCAAGGGCTAATGGTTTTAAACTGAAAGAGCGTAGATTTAAACTGGATAAAGAAATTTCTTACAGTGAGGGTAGTGGAACACTGGAACAGGTTGCCCAGGAAGGATGTGAACGCCCCATCCCTGGAGACTTTTGAGGTCAGGTTGGATGAGGCTCTGGGCAACCTGATCTAGTTAAAGATGTTCCTGCTCACTGTGGGGGAGGTTGGACTAGATGACCTTTAAAGGTCTCTTCCAACCCGAGGCATTGCATGATTCTACGATCTTCAGGAGTTTTTCGGCTGAAATAAAGCTCCAGTTTAAAGGACCATGAATGTAGGAAAAGCTGCTCTTAATGTGTTAATGACCAAAGCCCAGATCCTATGTTTGTTCTGGAGCGTGAGAACACATTTTGGCTAAGGGAAGAAATAAAAACCCATTTCAAAGTGGGAGGGGAAAGGAAGACTGATTAGAATGTTATATTCTTTATACCACAGTATGGCAGTGTGGAAAACCTCCCTGACAATGTGTCTGCATTGCACTGATGAATCCTTTGAGGGGGAGCAAGTAATTACTTCTGTTTCCCAAACCATGTGCTAGTAATTAGCTGAAAAAGGCTTACCTGAAGCCTGAAGCATGTGCAGCTTTGAGGACTATAAATGTGCATACAGATGTGGAGGATGTTGGGTTTTGTTTGGGAATTTTGATGTGTGGTTTGTTCAGCTGCTGAATCTCTGCTTTTTTAAAAATGTCACACTGTTTTACTGCTTATTCCCCTGGGGTATAACAGGAGCTTCTGTTTAATATAGAGACATTCAATTCTGTCCTACACACTGTAATGCATCTGATAAGGAAGAACATGCTCTTAGCGTATCAGGGAGGTGGGGGGACATCTTGTTCCTCCAGCTGGACCTAGCCTAAGTCCAGTGCTCAGAGTCAAGAGGAATTGTATCTCAGACACTGATACCAAGATTTGCAAACAGTAAACAGCTTTTGGGGGCTCAGCTGCATTTTAAGATTTTAGTCCGTATCTATACTCAGACTCCTGATGTTGAAGTAACTGCTTCTGGCTTCCTAATTCAGGCCACAGTAAAGCAACTTCTACCACTCAGGAGATTTTTCTTTGCTTTTTTCTTTGGAGAGATTTTTCTTCGCTTGTCTCAGTCCTAATTTATGCAACTGAGAATGCAGGACTTATTAAATAAAGCAGCTTTTCTTCCTTTTCCCTGCAGTCTTCTCCTTCCCCCTGTTCTGCATTTGTTCTCTGTGGTGCAGTCAAATTCACTGCAGCCCTGAGTTGAGCAGAGTGCCTCCTTTGCCATCCACTCTGAGTGAATCTAGTAAAGGTCCTGCATTCTTCTGACTGGGTTCTGCTGCTGCCAGTGGTTGGCACACAATGAATGTTGGCAGGCCAGAGGGTGGCTTGGATCTGCTCCTGGCACATCAGTGTGCTTTACTGGGGGAGGGATGCAAAAACAGAGTGAAGTGACCTGACTGCCATTGGAAAACAAGGCTTAAAGAACTGCTACTGCCTCATGGGAAACTTCAGCAAATGTGTGCTGAGACAATTCTTCCATTCTCTTCAGTTTTCCCTTTCTCCTTATTTTGAAGTGTAGCTGCGTGAGAATGGTCTTTAAGAAATTAAGAAACCTTTCTCCTCTCAGTGCTTATCTTATCTACTCTGCCTCTCCTCTGCCAAGAACCAGCAGAACATAATAGTGTCTTACTTCCTTGGCAACCATGGTTATTCTCACAAGCAATTTTCGTGGTGGGACCTCCACCAAGAATGGTGATGGTGAAGCAAGACAAGCACTATTGTGTGAGTCCTAAACGGGGGACTCAGTAGAATGAGAAATGACAGCCACTGACTCTCTTGGCAGTGAGCAACTTCCAGTTCCATTTATTACTCTGTAAAAATAAAGCCCGAATGCTCGTCTTAAGGGGTTTTAAATGTCTGCAAAGCATCTGTAAAAGAAAAAGAAACAGCTGGTAGAGAAGGATGGAGGGGCTAGAAGTGAGAGAAACAGGTTAAAAAAGGCTGTGTTGGCAAAGCTTTTCCTCAATTACGCTTTTCCCCGTGTGTCGTTTGGAACTGGAAACTAAAAAAGATCTTTTAGAAGAGCTACAAGTTGGATGAAATTAAATGGCCTGTTACAACTGGCTGGCAAATAGTCTTGATCCCTTTGTGTTTCAAAAGAGTGATGTACATCTCCCTCTAGCTGCTACAAAACTGTGGAGCAACTGTAGATAGGCATGGGTGGGGGCTGGTGCTGGAATGAGGTCTTGCATGGAAGAACAAACTGTGTTCCTAATGCTCTGTGTTTCCCTGTGTGAACAGGACATAAACCAGGAGGTGTACAACTTTCTAGCAACGGCGTGTGCCAAGTATGGAGTAGGATTCTGGAAGCCCGGGTCAGGAATCATTCACCAGGTAAAGTGTGTGTGTGTGTGCAGCCTTTGAACACGTGCTGGCTCTTTAATCTTAGGATGAAGAGAGCTGAAGCGCAAATCCATAGAGAATTTCACCAGCTTAGGGAAACTACCTCAGTTGCTTGAGGTGGATGAGGGTGAGGGTTCTTCCTTGCTCTGTTATCATGACAATGATGGGTTTTCTTAAAGGTTATTTTGGTTAAACTGTAACCTAATGCATGATTAGGTGGTGCCAACAGCATGCCATGAGAGTCACAAGAGCTTGAAATGTCTTAACTGTTGTGGACTGGCTGATCTGGGTATGACTGAGACACTAAAGTGGTAACCATAAAGCTGACTACATGGGGCTAATGTGAATTGCTTTTGGTGACAAGGAAAGCAGCTTTAGGAACATACTTTTTTTAGGGTTATTTTATATGCATTTGGCTCTATAAAAATTAGGAGAATCTATGAGGACACCAAGCAGAGCAGCTGACTTTAAGTACTCAAGAGTGGCAACACAACAGGTTGCTATGTGAATTTGAATAAAGTGCAAAACGCTTTCCAAGTATGAGATTGTCTTGTTGCTGCACTTAGTTCATAAAAGAATATGGCTGTCCCAAATTATCTTGCATTTAATGAGACTTTTTGATTTATTTTTTTAAAACCACCACCTCTGTCAGAATTTAATCATAGAATCATTAGGGATTGGAAGGGGCCTCAAAGATCATCTAGTCCAATCCCCCTGCCACAGCAGGATCACCCAGACCAAGTCATACAGTCAGAATTTCCCTAACTTGTTCTGAGTTAATCTACAGAACCTGCAGAATCCTGCAGCTCTTGAGAGAGACTGATAGGGCTTCCATGGACATGTAAAAAATGCTGTAACTGGAACCCACAGCCTGTGATGATCCTTCCCCCTGCCCCCCCCCCCCCNAATGTCTTTTTTTTCCCCCCCCCCCCCCCCCCCCCCCCCCCCATTTTAGCTGTTCCAGAGGACAGTGACACCTGCCACAGAGCAGGGCACTATCTGTCAGTGAGAAAGGGTTGAGAACACTGTTCTGCTTGGACTGAGAAGGTGCTCTACATTGGAGAGCAGCTTCACAGGAGGGGAGCAGCTTCAGTGTGGCTAAGTCTGCCCTGGGGAAGGCAGAGAGGATACTGGAACTTTCTTGTAGGTCATAGCTGTGTGTAGAGGCTCTACCAAAATGGTAGGTGCTCACTTCAGGACTAAAACCACTGTCCCTTCTGAGAATGCCCCAGTCATGACTGATGTATCCACCTAGACAGAAATGGTAACAGAGGAAACACCAATGCAAGCTACTGGCTATTGTGACTGCCCAACCCTCCCCTCCTACAATAATGGCAAGTTCCTGCCAAGATGTGTAAAGGTTAGTGACCTGTTGCATCAGGCAGCAGAGTTACAAGCAACAGTCAGTAGGGTGTGAGATACTGGTAGTGCTGAGACACGTGAGTGGTTTTGTAAACATGTTCTTGGCACTACTGTGATAAAGACACCATGGATGCTGGTAACCCACAGAAGTAGGACTTTACTTCAGTCTTATCCTCCACAATTACAACCACTAGTAGATACAATATTTTGGCTGCTGCAGACACCCAAGAGCAAGGGCTGCAGGAAGGAACAGTAACAGGGGTGGACACCACAAAAAGAAACAATGGGTACTTTTGGGTAACTGTGTGCTAAAGGGCGCTGAGAAACCCAAAAGAGAGTTTTGAGAGGTATTCTGTCTCCTGGGAGCTAAGATCAGAGACGTTACTGAAAGAGTGCCATCAGAGATCAAAACCACAAGCTACTGTCCCCTGTTACTCTTTCATAGAATCATAGAATCATCATGGCTGGAAAGGACCTCCAGGGTCATCAAGTCCAACCCTTTCTCCTAGTGCCTAACTGCTAGACCATATCCCCAAGCGCCACATCCACCCATTCCCTCCAGGGTTGGTGACACGACCACCTCCCTGGGCAATCCATTCCAGCACCTAACCACCTTCTCAGTAAAGAATTTCTTTCTAACATCCAGTCTAAACCTTCCCTGATGCAACTTGAGGCCATTTCCCCTCGTCCTATCATCACCAATTTGAGAGAAGAGACCAACACCAGCCCTGCTACAACCTCCTTTAAGGTAGTTGTAAAGGGCAATAAGGTCTCCTCTCAGTCTTCTCTTCTCCAGACTAAACAACCCCAGCTCCCTCAGCCTCTTCTCATAGGGCATGCCCTCCAGCACCTTCACCAACTTGGTTGCCCTTCTTTGAACTCGTTCCAGCACCTCAATGTCCGTCCTGTACTGTGGTGACCACTTGGTAATGTGATGGAGTGGTAGCAGGCTGGTTAGTCTTCTCTCCATCCCTGGAAAGATGATTGAGCATTATTTTGAATGCAGTCTTCAATCATCTGGAACAAAAGAGTAGTCAGCATGGATTCATCAAGGAGAAATCATGCTTGACCAATGTGATAGCTTTTTATGATGTCATGTCTGGCTGGGCAGTTGAGGTGGATGTTGTCTGCCTTGACTTCAGCAAGGCCTTCGATAGTCTCCTATGGCATCCTTATTAGGAAAATCTTACGGTGCAGGTAGATGAGCAGCAGTCAAGAGATGGTTGTGTGATGGGGCTTAGAGAGTCATTATCCGTGGTGCAGGGACAAGTTGAACACTTGTGGCCCATGGTGTTGCACAGGGTTCACTACTGAGTCCAGTCTTGTTCAATATTTTTGTCAGCAACCCAGATCAGGGGACCGAGTGTATCCTCAGCAAGTCTGCTGACAATACAAAGCTGGAAGGAGTGGCTGTCACACCAGAAGGCTGTGCTGCCATCCCGTGTGACCTGGACAGGCCAGAGAGTTGGGCAAAGAGGAACCTAATGAGCTTCAACAGGAGCAAGTGTAGGGTTCTGCACCTGGGGAGGAACAACCCCATGCATCAGTATAGGTTAGATCTGTCGGAGACCAGCATGGAAGAGAAAGATCTTGGAGTGCTGATAGACAGTAAATTCACCATGAGCCAACAGTGAGCCCTTGTTGCCAAGAGGGCTAATGGTATTATGAGGTGCATTAAGAATTGTGTGGCCGGTAGGTGTAAAGAGGTCATCCTCTCCCTCTGCTCTGCTGTGGTGAGGCCTCATCTGTGCATTGTGTGTTAGGCAGTCCTGCTTTGTCAGGGGGTTTGGACTTGGTGATCTCTTGGGGTCCTGTCTAACATTTTTCATTGTTCTCTTGAGTCACAGGCAGTAAGAATTAAGTGCAGCACAAAGTAAGAGCAGCAGAGAGAAGAATGAGTGACTGGTAGAAGTCCTGTCAGCAGTAGAATTGTGACCAAGTGCAGTCGAGCTCTCTGCTATGTTTTATTAGCTACAAATTGAGTGACTAAGGTTACTTTAACTTGGTGTGATGCAACAGGGAAATGAAATAGAGCAGGTGAACTTGCCAAAAGATGATGGGAACACCTCAGATTATTTGTGCTCTGTAGTCACTTGTGACGTCTGTCACGTGGCAGCGTAGCTCTGTGCTGCAGTTACCAGCTTTCTTGTTGCTGACTTTCTCTGCCTGGAAAAAATTCAGTGTTGTGTAGTTTCAGATTCCAGCTCTGGCCAAGTGAGGCTTTGAAAGTGACCTTTCTCATACTACTCATGTGAGCTACAAGCCAATAAAGCTGCAAGTACTAGAAGCAAAAGCCTTGGTCTTCTCAGGCCACCTTACTTCTGTCCAAGTTGTTCTGTGATGTATGTGCTCTGAGTTCTGTGCTTCCCAGAAAAGCTACCCATGATGTTGGGAAGCTCATCAGCTTGAATTCTGTACTGTGTTGCTACCTTAGACTAATTTTTCATTTAAGTACAGTTTTGTGGCTTGGCTGATAGCTGCAGAGTCTTGCATCGAATCAATAGCAGCAGTAATGGAAGAGCAGTCTCTTGGTGTATTTGAGAGATTCCTCACAAATCCTGAGGCTGTGACTCAGTACCTTGTTCTGTCATGTAACCACGAGGTGTTTGAAGCAGAAGTGACTTCTAATCCAAATTCAATTACTTTCTGTAAATCTCCAAATACAATCTAATCTAAACTCCTTTTCTTCTCTCTTGCTCTCCCTTCTTCCCTCCCCAACAAACAAGCAAGCAAACAATCCATTTTTATTTTCAGATCATTCTGGAGAACTACTCCTACCCTGGGGTTTTGCTGATCGGCACAGATTCACACACTCCCAATGGAGGTGGACTGGGTGGCATCTGCATTGGTGTGGGAGGAGCCGATGCTGTAGATGTCATGGCAGGAATCCCCTGGGAGCTCAAGTGCCCAAAGGTAGGAGCAGAAGAAATGCTATTGCTCATTGTGAGTGGTGAGGTACGAGGTGTGTAAGAAACGCTGACTTTCAGGGTCTACACTTATAGGTCACTGTGTACCATTACCGTCCCGTTGGTAGTCGCACACTGGCTTAAACGGCTTGTCTGTGATTCATGGGTAGCTCTGAGTTTCCAATTTTTTATTCAGACACTGAGAGCAGTAGGTGACTAATAATCTCCATTTGGCCCTGTCAGTGGTTTCAGCCCTTGTGCACGTGTTCAGGTAGTTCAGGGTTTTCTCATTGTTGGTGTTGCGACTACCTAGGCTCTTAGAAAAAATTTGGAGGCATTTTGGCTGCTGAAAGGAAATCGTGTCAGTGTTTTTTTTCCCATAAATATTTCACAGGTTATTGGTGTAAAACTGACTGGCAAGCTTTCAGGCTGGACCTCTCCTAAAGATGTGATCCTGAAAGTGGCTGGCATCCTCACAGTCAAGGGTGGAACGGGTGCCATCATTGAATACCACGGGCCTGGTGTGGACTCTATCTCTTGCACTGGTAAGACAACACAGATCTGTTATCTGGAGGGGGTTGTTGTTGGAGCTGGGTGTTGAGTTGTCTGTAGACTCTCAGAAGGGAATCTGGCAAGAAGTGCTAAAAGGTCTCCCTTAGCCTGGCTGGGTGGTAAGTACATGGCAGGGGGAGAGTGGTGTGAGAATATCTCATTCCCTCTAAGTGAAAAAGTGGTTTCTCTCCATTAAAGCTTTTTGTGCCTTTGAGAACACTGAATGGCTCACTGAATTGTGAAGAGTCCTGTGAGATTGTGCATCAGGGTAGGGGTGGAGGTGTTCTGGCATATGCTTAGAGGGTGGAGATGTCAGATACAAAGGACACAATTTCCATTTCAGCCTAAAATAGGCTGTGAATAGAGGGGAAAAAACCAGGTTGAGGGAAGCTACATGTGTCACAGCTGCTAAGTAAGTTTTTTTTTTAGAAAAGTGAGATGGAGGGGAGATCAGGAAGCAGCAGCTTGTAGCATGCAGCCTTACACTGTCATGGGTACTGAATTTGAACCAGCAAACATTGCACTTGTCTGTAATTATGCCAGTTAGGACCAAATTATGAGAAGTATCTGTTCCCTTGGCTTGAAGTGCTACCTTAGCTATAACTTGCAGTATTTGAGTTTGCAAACCAAGAGTGATTAAAGATTTGTCTTGTCTAAAATCAGAGAAACTTGGTCTGTGATTCCAGCTTCTAGCTTGTTAATTGTAGAACAGCAGCTTCTGCAGCTCCTTCATTGTGTCCTTGAAAGGCACTGGTGATCTTAACGCTGTGAGCAGGTATTTTGTGTGTGTGTGTGTTCTGTCAGTGGAAGCTTTTCATTCAACTCACAAAATATGTCATACATTTTTGGCTCCTCTAGTACAGACAGATGAGATGATAGGGAGGGGAAGGACACTCACTGCAGGTTCCAGAGACACAATCACAGAACATTAGGGATTGGAAGGGACCTTGAAAGATCATCTAGGCCAATCCCCCGATCACCTGTGTGAATGTATTTGGTGCTCAGGAGAGATAGGATGTTCCCTGTCATTCTAGTACAAGTCACTGTTGCTTTCAGTTTTCTCCCTGCAGAAAAGTCTTGTTGCAGGCACTGTGTTGATCAGAAATGTTAGGAGCTGAGCCAGTCGCTACGTAGGCAGCGTTTCCTTTGCCGATGCGTTAGATTTCTGCGGCTAATGCCCTGACCTCTCTTGGCCTTGCTGTCTTTTTCACGAACTCACTTCTGAAGAACTGAATGGCCTTGGACTTTCTCATTCACCCTGTGGTCTCTTGTAGGAATGGCAACTATCTGTAACATGGGAGCTGAAATTGGGGCCACCACATCAGTCTTCCCTTACAATGCACGGATGAAGAAATACTTGGGCAAGACTGGGCGAGCTGGTAAGAGTTTGGTCCTTGAAGTGGGTAGAAGGTTGTGTTGAAGTGAAGATATGTTCTGGGAGAAGCATCTTTCTACTGTGGTGTCTGAGGTCACCTCTGACCTTGCATGGTCCCATAAGTCATCTGGTAGAGGCCGAAAATCTGCAGATGAAGTGATTGTGGAATTATTTGGTGGATCCCTTGTGTTTAGCTGTTCCAAGTTTTTTCTTTTCCCTCAAATTTGGTCTTGTTTTGAGATCTCCTTTTATATTCCAGAAATAGCTGCACTGGCAGATGAATTCAAGCAACACTTAGAACCGGATTCTGGTTGTCAGTATGACCAGGTCATAGAGATCAACCTCAGTGAGGTAAGGCTTCTTTCATGCTTGCCATCTTGGATGTTGTGATATGATTCTGCTTATGTGACTGTGGACCAAGCTGGGAGTTTGATGCAACAACTCTGGCACTGTGCTAGAATGTATAACAAGCAATTTGAGCCTGCTTCACTGACCTCTCCTGCTCTGGTGTTTGTGTAGGAGAATCCTGTTTAAACAGCTGCCAGATAGAGCTATGAAAGGAATTCATTTGCTGCTGAGTTTTGGGGTTTCTCTTGGCTACTGTTTCTGACTTTGTCACTGTTTTTAAAGCTGAAACCGCATATCAATGGACCTTTCACACCAGACCTGGCGCATCCTGTGTCAGATATTGGTGCTGTGGCAGAGAAGGAGGGCTGGCCTCTTGATATCAGAGTTGGTGGGTAGCATTTGCTCTTTCCTCTGCTTTCATCCTTGTGGCATAAATGTTGCTCTCTGGGATAAGTGGTTGGTTGCATAGCTTGGGATCCAATCCTTTAACTGCTGCTGTGTGTCCTTCGACTTAGCAAATTAACACGGCCACGAAGAGATGACACTGCAGCTGTGAAGAGTAGCAACCACCTGAATCAGCTGTGTGGGATGAGATCTGGAATAGTTGGAGGGATTTTAATTTCAAGAAGTGGACAGATTGGGGTTTTTTCCTTCTTGGAAACTTTTGAATTATTGGCTTGACCGGAATGTTACCCATTGAAGAGCAACTTTATTGACAAGTCCAGCACATGGATTTGTGTGTTGCAAAGATCAGTGAGGAGCCAGATGGTGTCCTCCCAGCAGCTGGCTGATGAGCTCTCAGGACACAGTAAATTTAGCTGTCCTGAAGGTCAGGCTTGGATATTTATACACATATGAGATGATAACTTGTTGGCTGGCTTCTCATGGAAGCTGATCACTGGGGGAGTGAGAAGAATGCAAATACATTGTAAAGGCCACACATCCGAGGTGGGTAATGTATTATTTGGTAGTCTTATGAATAATAGCAAGAAAGTTGTAACTGAGAGAGAATTCTTTTCCTGATGAGCACCAGAATACTGTCAGGATGGCACAGTCAGCCCTTCGTGTCTTAACTAAGGACACTTTCTTTTCATTGTTTCCTATATTTCTTGTCATCATGATTTTAAGCCTTTTCAGTCTTTGTGGGGCAACTGCTCTGGTAATTTGCTTAACCAGAGGTGATGCTTGGCTCTTGTAAAACAATAAGTCAGGCTAGAGACCAGGTGCAACCTGACTGTGTAGCCTCCAAAGCTGGACAACGGATTGCTTGTGACCACAGCGTGCCTGAAACTGTTTCAGACTGCTTGTCAGCATTAAAGGTGGTTAGTTGTTTTGCTGAGACGTGTGTCAGGAAGAAGCTGCTTAGAACCAGGGCTGTAGTAACCACTTCTGTTTCCGTCAAACACCACAGGCTTGATTGGCAGCTGCACCAACTCCAGCTATGAGGACATGGGACGCTCTGCAGCAGTGGCAAAACAGGCACTAGCACATGGACTGAAGTGCAAGTCTAAGTTTACAATCACACCAGGCTCAGAGCAGATCCGTGCCACCATTGAAAGAGACGGTTACGTGAGTATGGCTGCTTTTTATGCTTCCAAGCAGTGTTAAACTCGTTCTGTTAGTATTCAGGAATCTGGAGGTAACTAATAGAAACCCTTGAACTTTGTCAGTAGAGGAGTTACTACTGATACAGTAACCAGGCTTGTGTTACTACACCTGTGGGTCTCATTGTCACCTTGACAGTGTTTTGACCAAGTATCTTCACTGCCTGGACATACGAGGATGGGATTTGAACTAGGTAGAAATGAGACAGTTATCAGCATCAGGGGCCCTGAGGATGGAACAGTATGTCCTGTGTGCCTCCTGCTCCTGGGATTCTGTGGATGGCCATGGCTGATGAAGATCTAGCACCTACCTGCAATCCAGCTTTCTCCTTGAGGAATAGTCAGGGATGTGAGCAAGCCCCTTATTGGAGGGTTGTTCCCAGTGTGGACTAAACTTAGTGCAATACTTGCGTTTGGTTTAAAAGGAGTGTTTCTGTAGAGGAACCATTTCCTATGTTCTCCCCTTTTATGTGCAGAATACTATGGTTTAATTAATATTTGGTATATGTTAGACCCTGTCACAGTGTCACCTGTGTCCAGCCAGTGCTTAATGCCTCCTCTAAACAAGTCCACACTCACACTTTTCCTTAACAGCTGCCTTCTTAATGGAATCACTTGCAGAAGGGACTGAGCAGGCACCCACATGCTACACTGTCACTAACTTTCTCCTTACATGGACTAGACACTGCCCTTCAGTCAAATACCAAATAGCTGGATTGCTCAGTTTGAAGTAGACAGAGATTGGGACCATCATGGCAAGTCACCCTGTGGTCTTCCCCAGTGTTAATTTACAGCTTTGCTGGGATCAAGCTGAAAGTGACTCAAAACTTGCCAGTGAAACAAGGAAGCACATTGTCTCAGGTGTGGTGCTTTCTGTTAGAAGATGGATGTCCTCTTCTCATGAAGATTTTTCAGTAACTTTCCAGAAGTAACAAAGTTGTTCTCTGCCCCCAGGCACAAATCCTGAGAGATGTTGGAGGGCTGGTTCTTGCCAACGCTTGTGGGCCATGCATTGGCCAGTGGGACAGGTAAAGTAAAAGGCAGACCCTACTCTAGCTTTGTATCTTTTTAGCTTCTAAAGTGCTTTGTGAAGCCAAATTTGATAGTCAATATTAGCACAGTGAGAATGAAAAGCAAATATGTAAAACCTATTGGCTCTAGCTGTCTGATATCCACTGCAGGAAAGCTAGAGCCCGTAGAAGCTGCAGAATGAATCATAGAATCATTAGGGATTGGAAGGGACCTCGAAAGATCATCTAGTCCAATCCCTTTGCCACAGCAAGATCACCCAGACCAAGTCATAGAATCAGTCAGGGTTAGAAGGGACCACAGGATCATCCAGTTCCAACTCCCCTCCCATGGGCAGGGACACCCCACCCGAGATCAGGCTGGCCAGAGCCACATCCAGCCTGGCCTTAAACACCTCCAAGGATGGGGCCTCCACCACCTTCCTGGGCAACTCATTCCAGGCTCTCACCACTCTCATAGGGAAGAACTTCCTCCTCACATCCACTCTAAATCTACCCATCTCCAGCTTTGTTCCATTGCCCCTAGTCCTGTCCCTACCTGACATCCTAAAAAGTCCCTCCCCAGCCTTTTTGCAGTCCCCCTTCAGATACTGGAAGGCCACAATCAGGTCACCTGGGAGCCTCCTCTTCTCCAGACTGAACAGCCCCAACTCTCTCAGTCTGGCCTCACAGGAGAGGTGCTCCAGCCCTCTGATCATCCTCATGGCCCTCATCTGCACTCGCTCCAGCATCTCCACATCCCTCTTGTAATAAGGGCTCCACAACTGTATGCAGCACTCCAGGTGGGATCTCCCCAGAGCGGAGTAGAGGGGGAGAATCGCCTCCCTTGACCAGCTGGCCACACTTCTGATCCAGGATCCGGTTTGCCTTCTGGGCTGCAAGTGTGGCCTGGAAAAATGGCTGCAACTGTGGCCATTCCTGAAGGCTTCTTTCAGTAGGCAAAAATGGGGAGAGAGATTTGATATCTGTGAGAGAGCAGACTAGAGTGTTTGTGGCCTTTTTAAAATAGGAAATGTTAATTAGACCAATTTCAATCATTGGAGTGGCAGAGAAGAAAATTCCCAATAGAAGGGATGGGAGATATCTTATGTACTTTGGTCATTGCCAGTGGTGGGATGTCTAAAGGCAGTGTGCTTAGCTCATTATTATTGATGTGGCTCAGTGGTGCACAATGTGTGCTGTGAAACTACTCCAGGAAATCAGTGTCTGGCTTGGTTTTGCGCTGTCCTTGGTCTTGAGGAGGAAAACACGTCCAGGTACTGATTCATGTTTCCAAAAGGTAGTGGTTACTACCAATAAGAAGCTGGGGGCTTATAGCAAGCAGTAAGCACCTAGAAGTAATATTCCCTCTGGATTTGATGAGTGTGATTTTCTTTCACAGGAAGGACATTAAGAAAGGAGAGAAAAACACAATAGTTACATCCTACAACCGGAATTTCACGGGTCGCAATGATGCCAATCCAGAGACACATGCGTTTGTGACCTCTCCAGAGGTAAGAAACAGCCAGAGGGTGATTCTGTGAAGTCACGGAATAGTTCAGGGTGTCTTGGGAGCTAATTCCTCTGCCTGCAGAGGAGACCCAAGGTAGTTTGTTTTGAGACTATTAGGTGTAGGACTTTTCAAATTAAAAGATGGAGGGTAGAGTATGTCTTAAAATTTGTCTTCTGTTTGTCTTTCAGATTGTCACAGCCCTGTCTGTTGCTGGCACCCTGAAATTTAACCCAGAGACAGATTTCCTGACAGGAGCAGATGGGAAAAAGTTTAAACTAGAAGCCCCTGATGCAGATGAGCTGCCCAAGCTGGTAACTGCATGTTCTGGAGACTGAGGGGAAGGGAAGGCCTGTCACTAGGGATGTTTTATAGTCGCAAGGGAACTTGCTACTATAAGAGTACTATGCACTGACCTCTTGCTTAGTGCTAAAGCTAGAACAGGTGAAGTGGCCTGTATTGGATTGTTCTCTTCCTGTGCTGTTAGGGTTGGCTGAGGCTGATGATTTTAATTTCTTCTTTGGAAGGAGTTTGACCCAGGCCAGGATACCTATCAGTACCCTCCCAAGGATGGCAGTGGGCAACATGTGGATGTGAGCCCCACCAGCCAGCGCCTCCAGCTTCTTGAGCCCTTCGATAAGTGGGACGGCAAGGATCTAGAAGACATGCTGATCCTCATCAAGGTCAGGAGTGACATGGGGCAACACCAGCCATAACTGCTCAAACAGGGTTTTACACATCAGTTGCTGTGAGCTTTGAATGTGCCTTTGAACTATTTGTGATTCCCTCCCCTACAAGTGGTGTATGGAAAGTGAAGCAAAGGTCTTCCTTGCAGGCGTTTCCTTCTGATATTTCTATCTATTGTAACTAGGACTCTTATCGTTTGGGCTTAGTGGTTAGCAAACACCACGGAAAATGAAGCTGGTCATACCGTGTAATACGATTGTACCCATACCGTGGAGTCTGCCCCGGCTGCAACCTGCAGTGGGAAGGTGGATGGATTCTCTAATAAGCATCTCTAATAACTGTTCTAAGATGCATTTTGTCTGAAATGGGGTTGGTAGGAATTTCTGATCTGCTGGTATGTGTGCTGTCTTCCCATTTCATAGACAGATAAATTAATCATAGAATCATTGAATCATTAGGGATTGGAAGGGACCTGGAAAGGTCATCCAGTCCAATCCCCCTGCCACAGCAGGATCACCTAGACCAAGTCATACAGTCAGTCTGGGTTAGAAGGGACCACAGGATCATCCAGTTCCAACTCCCCTCCCATGGGCAGGGACACCCCACCCTAAATCAGGCTGGCCAGAGCCTTATCCAGCCTGGCCTTAAACACCTCCAAGGATGGGGCTTCCACCACCTTCCTGGGCAACCCAGTCCAGGCTTATGATAGTTAAACATTGCAGTTTGGTCTCTTAAATTAAGACACTGGTGAGTTAGCAGCGTGAAAACTTTAGTTTTCAGTGATGGGTTCTGAAATACGATCCCTTAGGAACTGACCTTCAGGATCATTGCTGATTCTGAGGGCCACACTGAGCTGTGCCTGAGTTTCTGACACACAATTCATTTGCAAGCACTTTGGGACTTCCAGTTACAAGTCTCTGGTTGGGAATTCTGTTCTTATAAGCTGACAAGGTTTACACCCCCAGCAGGGAAGCTGTGCTGTATCAGGAAGGTCTTACTAGTGTTTTACACCTGAAGAGCCTGCTGCTGAGGAAAGTTGAGGACATGCTATTTCTGTCATTTACCCTTTGGAACACGGGTGTTCTTCCTACCCAGCAAATGCAGAATGACCACTGTGCTCTGCCACAGAGTGCCTTGATTCTGTAACATGCTGTTGTCTTGAGTTTGCCCCTTTAAAAAGAGATGTGAGGATCCTTCACAATCAAAAGTGTTGAGGAAGGATCAAGTCACTCATCTGTTCTACAACATTCTTCTACCCTTCAGGTAAAAGGGAAATGCACCACTGACCATATTTCTGCAGCTGGTCCTTGGCTCAAATTCCGTGGCCATCTGGACAACATCTCTAACAACCTGCTCATCGGTGCCATCAACATTGAAAATGGCAAAGCCAACTCTGTGAGGAATGCATTAACCCAGGAGTTTGGGCCAGTCCCAGACACAGCTCGTTACTACAAGGTGAGACTTTCCCCTGGCACATCTATTTTAAGAGGATGTTTACACTTTGGGCCATCTGCCAAATCTGAGGATCTCACCCTCCCGCTCTCAAGTTAGAGCAGCTGTGAATTCAGTTACCTTTGAGGCTTTTTCTTGGAACTTAATCTGATGATGGTAGTTCCTGTAGCCTACCTGCTACAGAGAGGAGGGAGCAGAATCTTGTGACCCCGAGGGGACCAGAAATCATAGGCAAAAGGGAAAGAGGTCCTTTAGGCACTGCACACCTTGCAAGGTGTAGGTGTCAGACTGCAACAAAATACCACCACCCACAGTGTTGTGCCCATGACTAGTGTAGTGTTTAAATAAATTCTCATCTTGTTGCCTTCCTTAACACTTGGCTTAGAATCTCAAGAAATGTCCTTTTACCCTCTGGAGGAGAGCTTGGCAGAGGACTCAGATTGTTTTTCAGTAGATAAAGTTTCCATATTGCTTCCAGAAGTAGAGCAGGGATCGTGGCTGGTGTGAGCGCAGCTCTGGCAGAGGACCACAGAAGGAAAGATGACAGCAAGAACTTGCTTTGGGTCCCATGGGCATTCCTCCTGAGCCCATGCCAGCCAAGGGTGGCAGTGCCTGACTGCTGCGACTTACTGAATGCCTTTATTTCTGCCTGGGAGAAGGTGACACAGCACAGCCATGACAGTAGTGTAGCACTGAAACTCGATGTGTGGGTGGGTATTTGTTGTGAATTCCGCACTTGAGCGGCTGCAGAAATGTAAATCTGTTTGCACTGTCACAGAAAATGGGCGTCAAGTGGGCAGTGATTGGAGATGAGAACTACGGTGAGGGATCAAGCCGGGAGCATGCAGCATTGGAGCCCCGTCACTTGGGGGGCAGGGTCATCATCACCAAGAGCTTTGCCAGGATCCACGGTGAGTCACACTTCCCCCTGTGGTGACTGTAAACAGGATGTATTTGGCTTGGGTGGAATCAGTGTTCAAGGCCTACAGCAAGGTCCCCCTTGTCAGGATTCCTGTTACATATCTAGATAGATACATCACAAAGGGGGGGTTGCTACAAAGACAGTCATTGTTGCTGGAGGCAGTCTTGTTCCCCAGCTCTGTGGTGTTAGCAGCATGCTCAATGCTTTGTTCTCCACAGAAACCAATCTGAAGAAGCAAGGTCTACTGCCCCTCACTTTTGCTGATCCAGCAGACTACAACAAGATTCATCCTGTGGACAAGCTGAGCATCGTGGGGCTGAAAGACTTTGCACCTGGGAAGGTAAGTGTCAGGGTGCCACTGCATTTGGGGGCAGGGGCATCCTGCTGATGGGAAATGAGGCTAAGTTTGTGCCTGGGGCCTGATGCAGCACGGGCACCTACGGGCAGTGCTGGGAGAGTGGTGCAGGGGGCTAGAGAGCAAGTCAGAATCAGGTCGTGTTATTCTGAAGAGTCATGAGGAACCCTTGGGTGATACTCTGAACTCTGTTGCCTTAAGCACGAGTGCTCCCTAGGAGGAGTGGTGACCACACATCTACGTTGTGACCCTCTGCCTACAAGCTAGAATTTTCCATTTTGAACCCTTTAAACACGCAGGCATTTTCCTGTGAGAAGCTTCAGTTAGCTTTCTCTCTTGAAAGAGGAAGAGGAAATAAAACCTGTTGTCTTCCTTTAGCCTCTGAAATGCATCATCAAGCATCCCAATGGGAGCCAAGAAACAATCATGCTGAACCACACCTTCAACGAGTCACAGATAGAGTGGTTTCAGGCCGGCAGCGCCCTGAACAGAATGAAGGAGCTGCAGCAGAAGTGAAGCTAAGCGCGCACAACACTCCCAGGGCACTGGACTCGATTCAGCTTTGGCATTTTCATAAAAGTGCAATTCCATGCCTGTTGTTGGAATAAATGTCTGATCAAATGTAACCATAGCTTTCTTTTTGTTATGGCACTTCCTCTTCACTGACACTATGAAAAGAGAGTGCAGCTAAGCTTACTTTTGTCTTTTAAATCCCCAAGCTCCCTTTTTCTATTTTGGCCTCATTTTGGTTGTCCCACACTCATTTATATTGGGGAAATAACCAGCTAAAGTGGGTTTGTCTGCTCAGTTGGTTGTTTTCTGCCCAGTCACTTCAGTAATCAGTAAAGAAATAAAAAGGAAATAATGTGACCATCTCTTCTGCCTTGAGTTGTTATCTCCAATAACCCTGCTCCTCAGCCTCTGCTTCCCTGTCACTGTTGCTGTGTGGGAAAGAACAAACTTCTTGGCGATATGGCAGTTCTTACTCTGTAAATAACAGCTGTATGCAAAAATAAACCAAACAAAATCTTACGGTACAAATAGAGCCCTCACAGCTGTCTTGTTTATCCCTTGATACTTACCTGCTGCAGCCTCCACTCATGACCATCACCCAGCTATACTCCTCTTCAGGGCAACCATGTTGCTACTGCTACACTGACCAACTTGTAACAAGCCAGCCATTGATTTGTGCTTCCCTGGCAGCCTGCAGCACGGTTTCCTCAGGCACAGCTCTCGGCCTTTGCGGAAGATGGATGGTGGGGAGTATCTCCTTAGAACACAATTCGTGTTGTGCAGCTGACACCTTGCACAGGGGAGCTGGGCTAGTTTTGTTCCCCCTGCCCAGGCGGCGCGGCACTACCCCAGAACAGCCTGTGGAAGCCTTGTTGGCGGAGGCTCTAACTTGCTTTACCCGGATCTTCCACCTCTACAGGCAGCAGGGGTTTTTCTGCAGTTTGTTTCCACTATGAGATGACGCTGTGTCTGAGTGCTGCAGCTCTAGAGCTGGCATTCAGTTGCTTATTGTGTGAGCAGATGGACCACTGTTACTATGCAAACCCAAAGAATTCTAGGCTCCCTTTTAATTAGGGCAATGCACCAGGAATAACAGTTCAGAATTAAAGAGAGAGCTAACAACGCTGGTGGCTCAGGCTTTGTTTTTGCAGTTGGAGGTTAAGCAGACCCACTGTCCTGGGGAATTACAGCCCCTTCCCGCCAAACGTGGCTGGCTTTGTAATTGTGTGCAACATCACCCTCTTGGCAAGGGGCCCTGCACAGATTTTACTCGCTGTTTTGTTCCCCCCCTTTCTTTTCTGTGCTGTCAGGGAGGGTGATGGTTTGCTGTTGGAGCAGAGCATTCATGTCAACACTGTCTGCCTTGAAATCCAAGTAGCTAAACTGCAGAAGGCAACATTTTTCTTCCTGCTAGGAAGGAAGCTAACAGTTTCCCCACAAGTTGTACAGGAAGACGGGCTGTCTCATTTTACTCTTTATTCTGTGTGTGATATTAACACACCCCCATAAACAAGTGTGTAGCTTGCTGAAAGCAACCTTGGTCCATTTCAACTCGATGTGTTTTCAGTCTAATTCCTGCATCAAACACAGCCCACCAGACAAAGTGCCTCCATTCAGCAAAAGAAGCAGCCTGTAGCTTTCCACAGTGATCACCTTCGCAGAGCCCAAGTTACTTTTGGGTAAACACTGTCCTTTCTGGCTGACTTAACCCATGAGTTAAGTTTCCATCCTTAGCAGAATGTTACCACCACCACCACCTCCCCTGCCCTCTCAGACACAGTATTTTGCAGGTCTGCAGAGTAACACACCTCTGTTAACTCATCTTCTGTTTCTTTTCCATTATCTTTCAAAGAAGGGCAGGTTTCCACACCTATGAGACCAAACTCTCAGCCCAAGGAAGCAATGTTTCTTGACAGGCGTTCTCTCCTGCTTTCACCCATTGAAGTCAATTCCCTTCTTAATTCCAGCAAGTAAAGACCTCCCGAGTTTTCCCTACAGGGCAGGAGACCAAAGCTCCAGCTGAGTTTGTTGCTGCCACTCTCAAGGCTTTTTGTGCCTGTAAATTCATTTCTGCAGATCAGTGAAGACGTTTCTTGAAAGCGACTGTCTCGCTCTGGCGGGTTGGAAGCTGAAGAGGAAACAGAGAATGGCAGGTCTAATTTCTGAGGGGGAATGGGCACCAGCAGGATCCCATTATCCACCAAACATCCACCGGAAAGACTTTCTGCAGAGCAGGCTCTGATTGCAGCTAACTGTTTGTCCACCACGACAGGAGGCCCAGGCCTGGTTCACTGATTGATCCCTGTTCACAAAGAGAGTGTGTGACTGTTAGCTGCATACAGGAGAAAACCAGTAACATTAAACCTCTCCCTCATCACGGTACTCACATTTTTTTCCTATCTGAGTCTGCCCAAGACTACTTTTAACCCTTGTCTGCACCACATCAAACACATAACACTTTGAAGTGCTTGCCCCTTCTGCCTCCAGACTGTCCCAACACACGGCAGAGCTTTCACAGCTTTATGCCTGTCTTTCTCCTGTGCTGTACCCAGGTGGGCCTTATGCCAAACCACTGCATGGGAAAGGATGATTAGCTGCTTCAGGTGGTTCTCCCAGCTCCTTTTGTGCTCACTTCTACCTGCAGGTCCTGCACCCACACTCTGCTTTAAAACAGCCTCCCAGGGGGAGCTCAGACAACCACAGTGTGTTCCAACAGAAACACAGAGCAAACAAGTGACCACAAGAACAATCCTGCTTCTTCACATTTCCAATCCTTTCATTCTGTCTCTTCTTCACGGTCAGCTTAAAGCAATCAGTTCTTTGGGAAAGGGATGCTATTTTAGACACAGAATAAACCAAGGCTGTATAAATTATGCACATAGTTACCACAAGAGTGTAAGGAGCCTCTTTCTTCTGCGTTTCCTCTGTGGCATTTGAAGTGGAAGCCTCCGCAGAGCTGGGACCTGTCGGTGATGTATCGACAAACGTTTCATCCACGACTCGGAAGCGGATTTCCTCCCCAATGTCCATGTAAAGGTCATGGGCCCCTTCTTCCGTCTCATATTCCCACACCCACACCTGTTCTGCTTCATCGCTGGCCACACCAAGGGTTAAGGATGCAACAGTGCTCTGCCTGACAAATCTAGGAACAGACTGAATTCAGTGCCTTTCCACAATCATTTCTCAAAACACAATGCACAGTCATCACCTGTGAAGCCTTGGGTGCCCATCTTGTTTCTGATGTCCCTGCTTCAAGGTGTATGCTGCTGAGCAGAGCTGGCTTTCCCCTTACCCCAAAAAAAAACCCCAACAACAGAAGACCCCCAAACAAGTAAACCCAGATGATCTCACCTACCTCAAGCAAGTGTGTTAGACACACCGCGCACCTAGACGTTACATGATGTGGTAACACCAGCATTCTGTCTTCAGCAGCGGCCAAGACTAGAGGCAGGGATTACACTGCAGTCATTTGGGGGACATGGCCATTCATTCCTGTTTGCAGGCACAATGATCCTGCAAAACCTAATAAGCGTGAGGCCTGTCTAGCTGTGATAACAGTCTGCGGGCCTTGCCCGACACAACGGCTTAGCTTCTGCCACTGAGCACCTTCATTGTTGCCGCAGTGAATGCCTGTTGGGCCAGCACTGCACAATCTTTTGAAATGAAGTAGTGAAGTTATCAAAGGTGATCAAAGGATACAACTTAGCTGGCTGCTGCAGGGATTCTGGTGGGATGATAATATCATCAAAAAATCCAATAGAAACTGTGGAGAAAAGAATCTGATTAAGACTGAAACAATTCTTTGCAAATGGTGTACCACAGCAATTCCTAAAATGCCTTTCTGGACTCTTTCTCCTTCCTCTTTCAGGAAGGACATCCGAGATCATGTAGGAATTATTCTTTGAGTCACAATGCTCAATTTCAGTTGGCAGCAGAGCAACTACCCAGCTGAAAGTACATACAGCAACAGAGGGCACAGTCTTCGTGCCCGCTGGGAAAGGAAAGGTTGTTTGGAGCAGGACTGGAAACGAAAGCGTTCCAAGAAATGAGTCAGATGCTATAGAGGTCTGTGACAGAAAAGAGCTTAGAAATCACAGATGCAGCATGTTAAATAAAGACCAGTATAACATTAGCACAGCCCACACCTCCCCTGGAGCTTTCGTGATGTTGGATTTTATCAAGGAGTGGACATGCCCAAATCAGCAGTAAATGCACCCAAGATAATCTCATTGTCCAAACTTAGCTGCTGAACAGAGGAGCTCCCTTGCATGGAAGATGCCTATAAGAAAGGCAAGCAACTCATCAATTATGTATCCCACGTATCTCTTGGCACTCTGCACTCACAAAGATGTTTCCCTGACAAACTTTCAGGTACAGAAAACGATCATTAATTTGCACAGACGATACATCAGAGGCTGACACGGACTACTTTAAGCGAAGTTCTGTTAATGGAAGGGAGAAAATTAATCCAGTCTAGCTTGAGATCGTCTTGCCTTGCACATGACTGGCCAAGGGGAAAGGGAGCAAAGACAAAACCATTGAGAGCAGGGGAAGCTGCCAACTCAAACTACCAAACACCCTCAGGTTCAAGCAGTGCTAGAGGCAAGTAACAGCTTCTAAGCAGCCTACACACAGCACTATGCAACCTGAATTCACAGTATCTCAAAAGACCCAGGAGCTCTGCAGCTCATGTGTTCCCAACACTAGAAGTTGCAGTTTACCGTGAACGCCATCCTGGCTGCAGCTTTTAATCTGTCCGATCAGGATCTCATCCAGGAAGGGATGGAAGACCACATAGCGGAAATGCACTTGAAAGAAAACAGATCATTAACGTTATGTCTGCGTTAGTGAACGGTACTCCTTCCACAGGGTGGCAGCCATTAAAATAAAATCCCACATCCTACAGATCCGCTAAAAACGTTTCCCACCTCTCTGTTACTACTTCCTTACAGGCACCGATTAGACAGAAAAATGGAAGAGTCCCAATTCCTGACTGTTTGGTACAAATTCTGACAGCAGTTGATCACTGGTAACCTCTCCTCTGCTCTTCAATCTTGCAAGAGCTAAAGTTCACGGAATGAAACTGCAAGACGACAACAGAATCACAGAACATTAGGGATCGGAAGGGACTTTGAAAGATCATCTAGTCCAATTCCCCCACCACGGCAGGATCACCTAGACCCAGCTGCACAGGAACATATCTTGGCAGGTTTTAAATGCCTCCAGAGAAGGAGACTCCACAACCTCTCCTGTGTTCCAGCTTACACCCATTGCCCCTTGTCCTATCATTAGATGCTACTGAGAAGGGCCTGGCTCCATCCCTAAGATACAAAATCTGAGGTGATCATCAAGCTTTTGGAGATGAATCATAGAATGTGTTGGGCTGGAAGAGACCCTTAAATGTCACAGAATCACAGAATACTAGGGATTAGAAGGGACCTCGAAAGATCATCCAGTCCAATGCCCCTGTCAGAGCAGGACCACCTACACTAAGTCACACAGGAACATATCCAGGCAAATTTTAAACATCTCCAGAGGAGACACGGAGCAGGCCCTCAGCTTAAGTTACCATGTGAGCATTCCTGCATGATGCTCCAAGGCTGAGAGCATCAGCTGAAATTACATTTTCTTATAATACTTCTGCGCCTTTGATCTTTGGGGCAACGCCGTGTTTTCTTTAAATTAAATATTTGATTTCAAATATTATCAGAGGAAATAAGATTCTCTAACACAACTGGGTTTCTCATCCAGGATAAATAAAATGTTTTGAGCTAAGAACGCTACAGTAAATCTTAACCAAACAATGCTTACGAGAAGCTGAACAGCATTTCATTTCAGTGCTTCCCCCTTACATAAAGGCGGGCAGTGCATTAAAGAGTTTCTACCAGACACAGCAGGATTTCTCAAGGTGCTACCAAAGATTCTGAAAGCTGACTTTCTTTTCCCCAGAGTGAACACACTCTCTTCAGTTCAAGGAGTACCTCAAAGTTAAGAAGCTGAGTAGAGATTAAAGCAAGCCGAAAAGCCTGCTGTCCTCCTTTGGTATTAGAGAGGCTTTCATTTGCAGGGAGCAAGTTCTACTGGAGTTAAAATTCAGACAAGGAGAGTCACGTACAGTCAGTCCAGTTCCCTTCCAACAGGGAACATTTAATTTGCTCAAGCTACGCTTCCACACTGAAGACTGAGACTAGAAAACTGTATCTCTTTCCAGTTCAAAGAAACTTATTTTAACTTTAAAAAAATCTATGAGATTTCCTTTAATGCCTTTACGTCCAGTTTTCACTCAGATTTGCTGAGAGTCGGCGTACAGAAATCAGTCATTTCTGATAGCATGTTGAACCAGATCTGTCGACATCTCGAGATAAAACAAAGCAACACTTCCAGCTAAGAAAACGGCATCAAATGCTGTGCAAATGTTTTATGTACAAACACGTTTCAACATTCAAGAAAAATAAGCTTCTAAAAGAGAAAACCCAAACAATTAATATGACTTCCTTTCTGCACGTAGATTTCCACCCACTTAAGTTAACCCCTTTCTGGTTAAGTAGGTTAGATCTGTAGAACACAGATGGACTGCTGGAGAAGGCAAACAGGACTGGATACTTAAAGCTGTACTTGTACCCAAGAAAGGCAAATATGAGGCTTTTGTGATGTTTCTTTTGCCCTCCTAATAGGAATAAAGTGAAGGCTAGGCACTTTGCTTTAAATTTACTTTTCCTAACAACTGAACTCAATGTACATTTCCGGATCACTGACCTTATTGCAAAACTATGTTACAGAGGATCAGCATAAATACCTTTGGTGTGTGATGCACCATCTCCTGGGAATATGTATGAATCTTCCAGCTTTGTGATATCATACAGGCAGATGCAGAGGCCAACATTGTACACAACCTGCTCAAAGAGAAAAACATAATTAAAAAGCAATAAATAAAGCAGCCCACAAGGTTAAATAATGTAAAGCACCAGCTTTATGCACTACAAACACCTTTTCAAAAGCAAGGGATGGATGAGTAGCAAGATGCTACTCGACAGCCCCAGCCCAACCATGCTGCATTGTAGGGTAATCTCCAAGTTATTCAAGCATTACAGGAGAAAGTGTTTTCTTTGTCACTGGAAAGAGTGCTGCTACAAACAGGAACCCTTGGGGTTACTGTCAGCAGGGAGAGAACTTGGCCTGTCAATAGTGAACAGTTGCTCATAGACAGCATTCTCCAGCCCTACGACCTGTCCTAAACCTAAACATAGTTTTTGCTTGAGTTATACTCTCAGAAGCCTCGAGGCTTGCCTTTGTATTAAATGCCTCAGGGAGAGACGAGAAGAACTGGTTTCTCTATTACTTTTGAGATGGCTTCACAGCCTGCAACATTTGAGGCACCTACCAGTCACTACGAGGAAGACAACTTTTGCTGTCTCCATAACCTGCCATTTACAACCCACAATCACTTTAGGTTGTTCTTTTGAGCTCTGTTCGCATTCACAAGCTGCTTTTCAGTTTTGCACCTGCCTCCTCCTGAAAGCTGTATGCTAATCACAGGGGCAGCACAGGGAACTGTGAGAACGTATTTTATACCTTGCACCAAAGATCCAACTTCTTACTGCCACGCTGCATTGCAAAGACCAAGTCAGCTGTGCACACCTTTTCCAGCATTAGTTCTACATTCACTTACATAACCTTTTTTAATACAGTCTTTTTAAAATTCCTCCATACCAGGATGTATTAATTTCTACCTGCTTTTCAGACTGCATTTTGGATTGTTAACTCTAAACACAAAAGAGCTGTTACTCTCACTTCTCTTCAGTGGTTCTCTGCCCCATCTGGCATCTCAGCATTTTCACATTACAGCAGTAGCTATCAGCAAAACATCCCCTTTGAGATGATGTCTGGCCGTCTTTGTTCAGAGTCTGGTATCTCAGTCACAGCGGATGGCCTTCGCATCTGAGACATCACCCACACATCTCATGAACAACAAAGAAAAGGAAGCCCCACTCGGGGATGTGATGGCACCTGCACCAATCTACGCATGACCCACGCTTTACCTTGTTGGCCAATTTCTTGTTTAACTCTTCAGCAATGGACTCGTTCAACTTCCTCTCAAACTGCCAGGGAGGGATTCTCACTGTGTCAGTCATCTCCACCAGCACAAACATGGTGGTGTGAGCCTCAAGAACCGGAGCCCTGCAAAGGACAACTAAGGCCCCTCAGCAACTGCTGCGGGACGGGCCTGAGCAGCCACCGCAGGGCCCTGCCGGGGACTCGGCGGGGCAGCGCCCCGGGTAATAGCGGGGTGAGGGAGGAGGGCTGAGGAGAGGGAAAGGGGTTGAAGGCGGCCAAGCTACGGCCGTTGCCGAGGGTGGAGAGGCTGACGGCAGGCACGCTGTCTGGAGACGGTGCAGAGCGGCGCAGAGCAGGGCAGGCAGGCGGCAGCCGCCGATGGGGGCAGCGCGGAGAAGCGGGGGCCAGGCCAAGACAGGCAGCCTGAGCCCGCCCGACCCGCGAATGGCGACGGCTACTGCCACTGCCGCAGCTCCCTGACCCACCTGGCGCCCGCAACCCGTCGCCGCTCCCCGCGCGGCCTCACAGCACTTCCGGCGCCTCAGCCATTCGCCGGCGCCCGCGCCCTGATGGGCGACCAGCGGAGCCCTATCGCGCGCAGCCCCGCCCCGCGGCAGCCATTTTGTCCCTCCTCAAGGCGGGGCCGAGGACCGCTGAGGACGGTTGTGGTGGCTTTTGATGGGGAGTTTAGTTCTGGTGGATGTGAACAAGGAAAGGCGTTGGCAGTCAGGTCTCTAGTGCAGGGCTGTCCTGCGCTTGGCCCTCCTTCCAGCTGGCAGTCATGGTTCGTGAGCTGCAGCAGTTGTATCTGAAGCAGTTACTGTCACAAAGTCACAGAACATTAGGTGTTGGAAGGAACCTCGAAAGATCATCTAGTCCAATCCTCCTGCTACAGCAGGATCCACTAGGTCAAGTCACACAAGAACATACCCAGGCAGGTTTTAAACGTCTCCAGAGAAGGGGACTCCACAACCCGCCCTGGGCCGCCTATTCCAGAGCTGCAATTTTATTTATCTTTCTAAATCCTGACAAGGTGTTAGAGGTCAAAGTCTGGCCCTTTGTTAAGCCAGGCTTCCATCCTGTGGTTACCTGTGCAGCTTACACATACCCGCCTTTGGCGTCACAGCCCTTTTGTGCCTGGAGGACGGTCTTTGCGCTGGCAGCTGCCCAATTCTTAGGTCAAGGTGATTATCAGGTACAAATTGGCATCAAGCAGAGCTGGGATAATTTATTCTGCGTGTTAATTAAAGAGAATAATCCCAACGGTGGAGTGGTGTGATTGTGCAGGCCTTGGTGTGAAAGCAGCGTGAGGGAGGGTAGATGTCTGGAAAGTGTGGGGAAGAATGAAAGGAGGGTGTTTGAAGTGAGTTTAAAAAAAGATTCACTAGGAGAAACAAACAGCTCTGGCTGTCAGTCACAACTGCACTGTCAGCATAACAGCTTTGATGCAGAGGCTAAGTGTGTCAGCCCCCACACGCCCCCAGCAGCGCGCAGAGGGACGGTAATGAGCGTTTCAGGTAAGAAGTCCTTACGTTTTGAGCTATCTGGGAAAGGGAATGGGAAAAGCAAGGCTGGAAATGCTGTGGCTAGGCCTCATTAGCAGGATACCTCTCTTGGCCAAGGAGCTTCTGGTCTCTTCACACATACCCCTGTCTTACCAGGGCCTGTTGGGTTGTGTTGTTCATTTTTAAAACATAAATGTGGTTGATGTGCCCGTGTTTGGTGTCTTTATGTTAAATGGGGGTGGGTCAGGAACACGTTTTCCCCTGTCACCAGAGAAAAAGCAGTGTTTTTCTTGGAGCAGCATCTACTGTGTCAGCAAGGAGCTCCGCTGCCAACGCAGCAGACACCGCTTTATCAGAACACCTCAACCCAAATTCCCAGCGTTTCTTGCTCTTCTTGTCCTATTTCAGGGAGCTTCACAAAGGCTCCTTTCTCCTAGTCGTGTCTGAGCTAATCTTGGAACAGCACAGTTTTGCTGACACACCTGACGCATCCCTGGCTGTTCCATCCTGGCCTCATGCAGGTCTGGCAGTGCGGGGTTTGGCCTTTAGCTGGAGCGCAGGATTTGCACAGGACCCTGTTCTGATGGCGAGGGAAGAAATAGCCTCAGTATTGCATGAGCTGGAAGTTAGTGTCAATATTGCCAAGGTTAACATCCTAGATGCTTTTGTGTATGAAAAAAAAATAAGGTTAAATAGTGGTAGGGTTTGGGGAACAGGAGGTTGGACACTCTGGCAGACATAGTAGGTGGAGAGGAGAGTCGTATCCCCCTTCCACTTCTAGCCTGTCCTTGAGCTAATGTTTTTCACACTTCCACTAGACATGCCTTATTGGGGGTTGATGGGTACCTGATCCAAAGCAGATGCATGCCCCTCAGCTGGATCCACAGCCCCCAAAACCTCTTCTCTACCCAGCTACGTATTTTGTAGATACTTTGATGCTACTCTGAGGAAACTGAATTGAAATGTGTGGAGAGAAAGCTGGCAAGAGTAATGTTGCATGAGCTTCACTGCCTTTTATACCAGGCTACAAACACTACCAAAGCCAAGTCTCACTGGCAGTTTCTCAGGCTCCACCAGTAACATCATAGGCTGTGAGAAAGGATTTCCAGTTGCACCTTATGCAGGTAACCCCCCACTTATCCCAAGCGGTGGTGTGTGCCTGGGCCTGATGTTGCTCAGTTACCACCTAAGTAATCACCACTAGCTCCTCCCTGGAGGAGAGCTCCTTGTTTCATAAACACCGTCTCCGCCATAAAAATGTACATGAAAGCCAAACTTTGCCCTGTGGCTCAGAGTTATACTGTGTAGATACAGCAGCTAGGGTCTAGGGTATCTCAGTGTTGGAGACTGCAGACAGCCTCATTTTGCTGAGTGGTCTCTTTTTGTCCCAGTAGTGGGGACACAGTGCACATCCGCACCTTTTCACACGTCACTGTAAAGCTTCTAGAGCTTCTCTCAGCAGTGTTGGGGCTTTTCCAATATTTTGGAACATGGTTTTTGATTGCTGGTTTTTTCAAAGCTTCAGCTGCTGGAATCTGGGGATTGTACAAGGGGTTTTCTGTTCCACAGAAAAAATCCCAAACGTTCCTCTCTCTCACCATTGTACAGGAAGACTTTAAATAGCATTTAAAGTTACCTGAGGGCTCAGAAATGGAAAGAAAAATGAAAGGAGCCCTCAAAACATTTTTTGTTTAAGATCTCTGCCCCCACATCGCTATGTCTGCTGGGGGAAAACTGGCTCAGGGACGCCGGAGGAGGCGAGTGGCAATTTGCATCTAGATTGTTTTGGCCCTCCTTTGATTGACTCCAAAGGAATTATGTATCTTCTCACATACAAAGTCCTCCACACTCCTCCTGCCTTTGCTTCCGTCTCTGCAGGCATCTCTGCCACCCCCACTCCCACTCTATTTGATCAAAGCTTCCTCTCTTCTCCTTTTATCATTCTTGCTTGCTTTAGACTCTGCCTCCTCTACTGCAGCACTTGCCCAGAGCCACCTTCTAGCCAAAGGTGCTTTCAGTTCCCCATGTCTTTTCAATACCCTTTAGTGGCCATGTGGCAGTGTCAAGGTCTGATGCTGGTCTCTTCAATTTGTGTTGTTCAGTGCATGTGGCTGGGTACGTGGCTGACCCTGGTGTACAGGGGCACCACAGGTAGGTGGGGAAGTACTCTATTTGTGATATTCAATGTGCAAATACAAAATGAGGGCTCAGGAAAGAAGGTGGCATGCCCGCACTGCACAACCCCAACTCTCTTCTGGCCTCCTCCTCTTTCTAGCTCAGGACTTTCCTAGTCTTGATGGACTGAGGGAGAAGCTCAGAGTCGACACTGAGAGCTGGCTGGGTGCCTCCTCCTGTTCTTTTGCAAGGTAGACTGGGGAAAAACTATTCAATGGGCCATGTAACACCAACATGGAGGGTAATGGTTTTAAGCTGGAAAAGGATAGATTTACTTTGAACATCAAGAGAAAGTTCTTTAATCTGGGAATGGTGGATCACTGGAACAAGGTTTCTAGAGAGGCGGTTGAGGCCTCATTCCTGGAGACATTCAAGGTCAGGGGTCTCTGTGCAATCTGGTCTAGTGAACGATGTCCCTGCTTGTTGCAGGGAGGTTGGGCTGAATGATCTTTGGAGGTCCCTTCCAACCCAACACATTCTTTGATTCTGTGATAGAATCATAGAATTCACAGATCACAGATACTTTGTCTTATCTGTAGAAGGTGCATGCAACTTTCAACTGCTTGAAAAGTCACAGAGTGGCAACAGCAGAACCCACTGGCACTTAAGATTTCAGTACCTCTTGATGGTCTTGCCATGGGCTGGTCTCTCCTGCATACAGAACCTTTCCCTGCACTGTAGTTCCTTGACAGTCCCTCTCCCAAAACGCTGGGACAGCCATGGTTTGACACCAGCCACCTGGACACATTCAGCCAGGTGGAGCAGTTTTGGCCCTGTCTCCTGACTCTGCAACATGCCTCAATGCTTGCCACACAACTCATACACTGTCCTGCAGCCCTGGGTGTCATCAGTGGAACAGTCTGGTTGGCACCATTGTGTTTGGGTGCCTGGAAGAGAAAGAAGTCAGGGAAAGAATTATAGTTCATAAACAAAAACCAGCCTAGAACCATCTTCCATCACAAGACACCTGTGACAGCTCTCTGTAGCACCAATGCTATTCCACACTTGTTTGGGTTTCTTGTAAGCTTTACATCAGGATCACAAGGACCTGTGTTGTAAGATACCTGCATAGTTCACCCTTCTACACCAAAATGGGGTTGGCATCACCTAAATTCTGCCCCCCCCAAGGAATTCCTACCCAGCCTGTTAAAAACCTCCAGTGGTGGAGACTGCAGTGCTCCCCCAGGCAATGGACTTGAGTAATTAACTGTCTGTCCTGCTAGAAAGTGTTTCCTAATGTCTGGCATCAATCTTGCTGCTTGCAATTTAAGCCCCATTACTCCTCACTCTCTTCCCCAGAGGACTTGGCAAACAATTGATTCCTGTCCTCATTGCATTGCCCTGTACCCCCAAGAGAAGAAGTCTCAGGCCAATTCATAATGTTGCCTCTGCCTGCAGAGATGTGTCTCCTGAGCCAGCACAAGGGAAAACAGAAAGAAAAGATCTTTTGGAGCCAGGGGACTCACACAGCGCACTGCTAGGAATGAGACCCTTAGAAAGCACCTCTGTGTGTGACTGCTGTTAGCCCAGAGCAGAGTGTTGGGAGGTGGATTTGTGGCATGTGTCCCACATGCACCCCATGGTTGTTGGGGGGGCTGCAGTCTTGGGCAGATGAAGAGAGTAGCTGCAGCAGCACTAGCAAGACTCAGAGTGACAAGGAAGAGGTTTGACCTGTCATGGGGTCCCCTCCTATTTCAGTCCTGGCCTCCTGGCCCCATCCCCCTCCCCGATGCCTTTGCACCGCACTGTCTCACTGTCCTCACAGCCCCGTTATGTCGGGCCATGCCACTGTTGTGCGTCACCTTGCGTAACCAGAGCGATGCAGCCCACCCAGGGCTGACCCTCGTCTCCTGCGGCCCCCGTTAAGCTCAGCTCCGAAATGACCAGACTGATCCCTCCCACCTGCCCGCTCCCCCTGGCCTGGCCCTGACGTCAAGGGGAAGGCGTGCGGATGCCTGTGTGTGTGCGGGGCGCACATCATACACACATCAGACACCGCAGATCCATCAGCAGGCAGCCGGTAGGCAGGCAGCCAGCCAGAGAAAGCCCCACAGAACCAGGCTGCAGGCAACACCGCTGCTCCTCGCAAGGTAGCGGAGGAGCCTTCGGCCCCGCTGAGCCCCGATGCATTGCAGAGCGCAGCTCCAGGGAGCCCGTCACCACTGAAGAGGTAAGAGGAGGCACAATGGCCATCCAGCTTGCCCCGGCTATTGTAGCTGGAGGTTGAACTTCACGCATCGCCTTTTTCATTCAAAGCTGCTTTTTTTCCTTTTGATGGCAGAGAGGCGCAAGGGTGAAGCTCAACATCCCTCCTCCAGTTCGGTTATTCCCCACCAGCCTCAGGAACAATAACTGCTCGAGGGGTGGTGGTAGCGGTGTTGCACGTCGGCTTTGGCTGGGGGGCAAATAGCCGGGGTTTTGCTGTGGAGAGCAGAGATGAGCTGTGACCCCGCTCTCCACCTGCTGTGGAGGGAGGAGGGCAGCTTATAGAACAAAATCTGTCTTATTAAAACAGGCTGCTAGTGACAGCTTAGGTTGGGGTTTCTTTGGGACTGGCTGCACTGTTCATTCCTGCGAATTGCAAGTTAGATCCACAAAGGAGGAAGGAAGGGTGCAGATGGGGACATGTGTGCCGGGTCTTTGAACAGACACTGTTCTGGTTTGTAAAAAATACAACACAATCCCACTAACTTGGTATTTGGGGCTGATGGTGATGTGTGTACGCTTGAAAGGTAAATCAAGCCTCCATGATGGCTTCTCCCTTTTGCATCTCACAGCTTGCTAGCTCTCCTCCATGGCCTCCCTGAGAACTGGGAAGCTGAGCACCGATTAACGGGGCTTTTGTGATCAATCCATAAAGGTGACATTCATATTTTAGCGCTAAGCAGGCTGTATCGTAGGCGAGAGTGTCTCAGCAAAGATCCCTGGAGTTGTGAGTGTGATTGGCTTAACTGGGGAGGGGACACTGTCAGTGTCTATCCCCCCCAAAACCGCCTAGTTTATTTTTCCTATAATAATCAGTCTCAGCAAAGGGGTTTTTAATGTGAAGGGTAGAAAAGGGAATTGCTTTGCTTGCTCTTTAACTCTTGTTGGCTTAATCTGGTAGCCAAAAAAGGGAGCAGGGGGTCTGAGAGGCTTTCATTAGCATCGGACAGAGACAGCATTTATAAAAACCTGCCAGACACTGAGGCTGTGAGCCTCCTCCAGGAAGGGAGGATGGAGAGATGTAGCCTGCTGAGTGCTCTGGAGGCCCTGCCTGTGGTTAACCCTGCCTGGAGCCATCCTGGTTCTGCAGCTGGTTCCTGCCCTTCATAGCAGTGCCCTGGGAAATGCCAATTCGGGATCTCTGCTGGCCACCCTGTTGTTGGTGGGTCCCTCGGCACACGAGCGTGCCAAGCAGCTGAAAAATGGCATTTTTCATTTGCACTGGGCTCTGGGGACATGATACTGTGTCTGGAGCAGTGCAGCTCCCCTCTGTTTCAGTCCATGTCTAGACAAGCTGGGTCTGGGGGGGCATCAGCATCTCTGAGGATGGCGGTGAGCCAGAACATTGACTTCCCTGCTCTGTGGGGTGAGGAGATGGCTGATAACAGCTGGGTGCAGAAATGGGGTGTCTTTGACACACAGAGACCTATTTGCTACTGAGGCGGTGGAAGGAGCGGGGAGATAAAGCTGACTAGGGCTATGAGCAGTCACGAGAGATGGAGAAAACATGATGGTGAGCTGCAGGGACAAGCTGGTGCAGGAGCTGGCTGGAAAAGGCAGTAGCGATAAAATAGCCTCCGGATCCTCAGCTGGGCCAGGGGAGAACAGCGGCACTCAGGAGACCCAGGCGTGATGGCAGACAGCATCCAAGCTGGGTTTTGCAAAAGAATGTGGCACCATGGAAGGAAATGGCCCATAAAGGCGACGGCTGGCCAGCTGAAGGGTCATGTCCAGACCTGGAGCGTGACAGCCACCAGCAGAGCGGCCACCCGCCTGTCCGTCTGTCCTGGGCAGCACATGGGTTCTGGCGGATGGGAAGGAGCACAAAGAAGCGCCGTGCGAGGGTGATTAAGCCAATTAAATATGTATTTCCCCCACCCCATCGAGGGACAGGCGAGGGGCTTTTCTGCACTGCCGCTAATGAATGGGGAGTGGCAGACGGAGGCTGGTGCCTCTTCAAAAGGCTCCTTCCCCGCTTCTGGGGAACCTTGAAAGGCTGTTTAGTTAAACAAGGTTACAGCCAGCACCCAAGCCAGTGTGTTTGGCTTTAAAGAGAGGGGGAGAGACAGTGATTTTATTTGATAAACCGCAGACCTTTCAGTCGCTGGTGATGAATGGAATACTTGGATCTTGAGATAAAAGCTGATGTGTCTACTGCCTGTCTGCCTTAATTGGCCCGGGCTTTCGGCACTGCCTCCGAGCACTCCCGACTGTCAGCTCTGCGCTGAAGCCTGTCCTCCAAAAAGCAGAAAAGCAAAGCTGGATGCCACCGCGGAAGGAAACCATGTCACCAGAGGGTCCGTTTTTTGCTCCAAGATGATTTTTTTGGGGGGAGGAGGTAAGATGGACAGATTTTTGGAGGTTTCTTTTACAAAGAGCATCCTTCCAGAGAGCACCAGAGCTTAGTGCTGCTTACATGTGTCCTTGGCTTGGAGAACCACCACCCCAGGGCACCCTTGGAGCACGAAGGGGAGACTAGGAGGAGGGAAGTGGAGGTCCAGGAGTGGTGGTTGAGGGGGATTATGCTGGAAAGACTTCTCAGGCCCCGCAGCAGAGACTGCAGCAGCTTGGCCTCCTCAAGTGTCCTGGATTTCACCCATGTGCCATATACATGTGTGGGGTAGACACGGTGTCATGGAAGGTGTCTGCCGGCCAGGCAGAAACCCAGGGTGGGGAGAGATGTTCTTGTCACCAGTGCAGGTTAGTGTGACTGCTAGTGACAGAGGGGAGAGGGAAAATTCCTCCTGTGCCTCAGGTGATCCCTCTTTGTCACCTCCCGCGTCTGCATCACAGAGAAAGGGCAAAGGAGAGCGTGGTGGGTTGGAGAACAACGAGGGAAGGAGAAGAACGGGTGAGGTTTTCCCTGCACTCCAGCTGGGCTGGGAGGAGACAGTGTCGAGAACATGCTCATGTCTCCCCTCTTCTCTCAGCCCACTTTGAATTTCCTGGCTCCCTTTGTTTGCTGCGGGGATTTAAATGCGGCAGGAAGCAGGATGTGGCCCTGAATCCCCCTGTGGTGCCAACGCTCCTTTCACTGGCACCAGCAAAGCCGGGTGCTCAGCTGCAAGGCCCCAAAGCTCACCCATACACTTGGGGTGCTTGAGCCAGAAAAGAGCTGTCTGTGGGAGCCAAGACACAAGCAAGGACAGGAGTCAGTGCTCCACCCCGACTCCAAGCAGGGGCTGGGTGCAATGCCTTGGTTAGAGCAGGTTACACGCCCCTGAGGATGGGGGTCCCACAACCTTGCTGTACCCGACTCCTGTGCTCATCTGTGTGAACCACTGCCCCATATCAGGGCTCTCTCCTACATTCCTGTGGTCCAAGTGAAGCCCCCCAAAGTGTCTGTAGGCTTCTCCCACGGCAGGCAAGCTCAGCTCATGGGGGCAAATGGCAGCCCCAGGAGGGCACCCTCGTCTACTGCCCTTGGACCTCAGCAGTGGGGTCTCTGCCTCCTCTCCCCCAGCGATGCCCAGCATGCTTCCACTCCCCACCACAGCTCTCCTCCTGAACCAGGGAGCCTTCCAGGGCACACCGGCCTGGGATAGTCCCGCAGGTGAACCTGGGGCAAACCCACTCATGGTTACCACTTTGTCTGTCCACATCATTTTGTCCCTGCAAGGCTGCCCCTCTCACATCCCCCCTTCTCCTTCACCTCTTATTTGTCTTCAGCCCCTGGGGAACTTCAATTTTTCCAGCCCTTTGTGGATTGGCAGGAAGAAGCTTTTTCTCCTGAGCCAACCAACCCCTCAGCATACTAATAGTTTACTCCAAGCGTTGTTATTCAGATGAAAGACTCTCCATTGTCCCTAATCTAGGGGAGGCACTGAAAGGCCTCATCAGTGAAAACATGCCCGGAGGAGACACCATGTTCCTAGTGGCAGCTGGGTGGCATTTCAGAGCCCATGGGCCACTTTCCCCAGACAGTTCCACTTGCCCAGCCCTGACACCTCCTGGAGAAGCACTTGATCCTGCAGCAGTGCTTGGGGACCACGTCACTTTTTTACTGCCCAAGAGCAGCCAGTCTGCTTGCCAGCACAGGCAATGGGGTTGGACAAGGGGCACAGATGGGATCAGAGAAGCAGCTTGGTGGCTGCTCTGGCTTTTAGGTGTCTCAATGGGGTGCTCCCTGAACTCCTCTGGGTTCTTTGGGAATGAAAGGAGAAGATAGTGAGTCTGAGCCTGGACATGGAAGATAAAGATGCTGAGCCAGGGCTCTGGAGCAGGAGATACTGAGACTGACAGGCTGGGAGCTGAGCAGCCCTAGTGCTGGATGGGCCACGGAGCAGAAGGCACATGTGTGCGTGCTCCACTTGCTTCACGGCAGAGAGGAGCCGATGAGGCGTGTGAAGGGTTCGGTGCAGTGGTGGATGGGAAGCCACTGAGGGAAGAGACGTTTTGGAGGAGTTGATGTCCACAGCTGGAAGGTGTTTTGAAGGGCAGGAGGACAGTGGCAGTTTCTACCTTGGAGTGAGGCTCTAGTTTGGCCTCTGCCATGTGGACTTTGGAGTGAGGCTTTTGCAAGGCTGAGAGGGGCAGGCTCTTGAGACACTAGTGGAGGGATAGATTGGCACCAAAGCTGCACTGGCAGCAGTTGGGACCTAGCTGCAGGGAAAACCCCTGGCAGGGGTTGCAAGTGGAAGTGGACAAGGGGAACAAGAGTTGCCTGGTCCCTCCCCAAAAATTAATCTGCTCTAGAAACCTTTTCCCATGTCCTTGATGCCTACTAATTTCAGGCTGGAGGTGACCCCTTTTCACACATCCCTTCAGGGCCTCTGCAACTCAAGGGGCTGCAGAGGAGTCACAAACCAAATTAAATATTCTCCGGGTTTCCCAGTGTGTGCGGGCATCATCCCAAAAGATGCCGCATGCCCCAGTGGGATGGGAAAGACTGGAGAGGGTGCTGGGAAGGGGGAATGATAACTCCATGGGGTGTTGGGTTTCTCAGCTCTAGGCAATGGGGAAACCCCTTCCTCCATAGCTAAAGGTTGTGGAGTTTCTGCCTCTTGGGACTTTAACTCATTGCCAACCACGTGATGCCATCCAAACGCTGAGCCAGAATGACTGCAGGGGCAGGAGGTTTTGGTCATGTTGTGGCTCATCTGAGGTACCTGAGGGGTGTGTGTGCTGTGGGCAGCCCAGCCACAGCCCCCCAGTGTTCCTTCACCACAGGGATGTGTCCAGGGAAGGCAGTGAACCACTGAAAGGGGCTGGGGTTGAGTCCTTAATCCCAAAGTGCTGAGGCAAGCTCCAGCGGTGGAGAGACCTCAGACCCCTGGTGTGAGGCCAGGATCAGAGAGGACAATTTCTGTCAGCAAGCTTTCCCCCGCTGAAAGGAGCCCCTGATGGGCTCTAACGACCCTCTACTTTACTTCCCAGGTCGCAGGCAGCAGACCCACACACCGAGGTGTCCTTTCTCCTGCTGTCTGCTCACCCATTTCCAAGACGGAGGAGCCTGCTGATCCCACCATGTCATCAGACCCCAGTGCCCCACCAGCGGTGCCACCTCTCCACTCTCCCAAGTCTCCAGTGTGGCCCACCTTCCCCTTCCAGCGGGAGGGCAGCCGTATCTGGGAGAGGGGCAATCTCCTGCTGCGGGACCTGCCCAGCCCCCTCCCCACTAAGAGGACTAGGACCTACTCAGCGTAAGTAACTGGCACACGGTGAGAGGGCATGGCACTGTTGGTCTGAGCCGGGCACGCTGTGGTTGCCAGCAGCACCTGCAGAACCGTTTACATGCAATGCACCTTGTGTGCCCAGCATCACCACACCAGCCTCCCTGGAGTGCTGCCGGTGGTGCCCTGCGCTCCAGCAGGGGACACAACCTGTCCCCGCTCTGCTCCCCAGGCAAGTGCTGCCAGTGAGACATCTCCATCCCTTTCCTCCTGCAGAACGGCCCGTGCCTCTGCTGGACCCATCTTCAAAGGTGTCTGCAAGCAGTTCTCACGCTCCCAGGGCCATGGGTTCATCACCCCTGAGAATGGCACAGAGGACATTTTTGTGCACGTGTCTGAGTAAGTCCAGGGCTTCTGTGGTGCTGGGACACCCCGGGGGAGCCGTGTCATCAGCATGGGGATGGAGATGCATGGGCTGGGGAGGGGATGTGTCCTTTGGGTGGAGATAGAACTCTGCCTGTTCTCCATCCTCCGTGAATCTTCTGTCCCAAGCTACAGCCAGAGGGTTGGGTGCCTGGTTGGTGCTGGGTGGTCCAGGGCGGGAGTCTGGCTCTTGGACGCAGCCCAACCACCTCTCCTCTCCCGCAGCATTGAGGGGGAGTACGTCCCGGTGGAGGGGGATGAGGTGACATACAAGGTCTGCCCCATCCCTCCCAAGAACCAGAAGTTCCAGGCGGTGGAGGTGGTCCTCACCAACCTGGCACCTCACACGAAGCATGAGACATGGTCCGGCCAGATCATCGGCTCCTAGGCACCTGGGGGGGGGCCACCGGCCACTCAGCCCCACACAGCAAGCCTGCCCGGACGCTCACGGTGGGCAAAGCAGGAGCCAGGGTGGCAACGGGGCCAGGGCTGCCCCCAAATATGCAGGTGTTTGCGTTCGGTGTCTTTTATAAGGTTACATTTTCCTTTCTCTGTGTGTGTTCATGTCTGTGGAGGGGGGTAGGGGATGAAGAGACCTCCCCTGCTGCCCTCCAGCTCTGAGGGCAGCACCAAGCCCCATGTCCCCTTCCTGATCCTCAAGGCCATAGGGAGCGGGGGAATCAGTCTGGTCACCCAGTCCCCTGGCTGCCCTAGCTGAAGCAGTTGCTGAGAGTAGAAGTGGGTCAGACTGATGTTGAATGGGGCTTGACTCATCCTCCTGAACCCTACTGCAGCAAGACAAGGCACCCCAGTTGGTCCATGGCAGCAAAGGAGCATGCTGGGGGGAAGTGGGGTGATGGGGGTGGAGTATCACTGTGCAGGGACTCCAGTGGTGAGACACATCTGTGTTGCACCTGCCTGAGCCATGACCCTCCTTCAGAAGATCTCAGATCCGTGGTGCCACAGGGAGGAGACTGGCTTACAGGAAAAAGAATTCATTTTGAGAGACAAATGACTGCTGGCAGGGTGCTGGGGGCTCACCCTTGTCTGCGCCCAGGTGCAGGGCAGGGGTGCTTGTAGCCCCTCTGTGCTCTCCGCTGGGCCAGTAGCACACTTTTCTTGGGTCCTTGCTAATATGGTTTTGGAGAGACGGCTGCCTTCTCCTCATCATCCCTGTGTCCCCGCCAGCCCCTTGGGGACCCCCTTCCCACCAGGTGTGTATGTGTGTACATGTGCATGTCCAGCCCCTCGGTGTAGGCAGGGTCTTGTATACAAAGCACAAACTTCGTTTTTGGTCTCTCTGTACCCTGGCCAGGCGGCCTCCCACGGCCCCGGGGAGGGACAGGGCAGAGGGTGCCTGCACTGATGACCCAGAGGTTATTGTCATCTTAAGGGGTTAATTTCAAGGCAGGATAAGCAGCCCCTCCAGCAGGGTAGGTGATGGTGGCTGGTTCCCCAGGCACCAGTGGAAACCACCAGAGGTGCCAGTCCTCAGGGCTGATGGAGAGGGGCATTTCCCACCCTTCTTGCTGCTGATGTTGAGGTGGGACCAGGGTTCTGCTGTAAGCGGGGAGAGGAAGGGGGTTGAGGCTGTGCCGCATGGGACAGCTGGGGCCCGTTGGACTGGGGAGGACCACTGCACACTGCTCCAGCCCAGGCTGGCATGGGGACTGCCCTGGGACCCTACAACCCATCTCACTGCCAACCCAAAGCCCAGGGGGCTGCGGCAATGCCAGCTCAGGCCTCGGGCATCCCCGGGACAGGCAATTAGCTTGGCCAAGGAAAACATTGATTATTTTTTTCCTTTTTTTTTTTTTAAATAAACGAAACCCCTAGACTTGTTGGTGTTTTTACAACTCCGGTGTGGTTCTCGCCTGTCTGACCGTGTGTCAACCTTTGTAACATTGGCAATAAACCATTAAAAGTGACTTTCCCACGAGCCCCGCCGGTCCCACCCCTTTGTCTCCATGTCACAGTGGGGATGCTGGTGGCTTTCCCAGGTGAAGGACGTGATGTGCCCAAGGATATATCCAGGCAGCAGCACAGACTCACCTCTGCACAGCATGTTCTGGGGTCTCAGGTTGCTCTAGTCGTGCCTGGAGGGGGAGCGGACCCCAAGTCCGTGATGGGAAGTTGCTGACAAACGGGATTGGGGCTGGTTCCAGGCTGTTGTGGGGATTTTGAAGTGTGTCTGCCTGCCTCCTGGTTGCCTTTCAGCCCAGCAGAGCCTGACACAAAGCACACACTGCCTCCAACCACTGTGTGTTGTAGCTTTAATATGACTGATTTTATTTTCAATATACATATATAGGTATTTAAATATATTTCTTATTTAACAGTTATCAGCCAGGCAGGAGCCACCTGTCTCACACAGACAGGTCTTGCCAGAGGCAAGACAGTCCCCAGCGTGGGGCCTGACACATTTACTTGCTCACACATACACAGGGAGGACCCCCAACTTACACTGCAGGCACCCACCAGGAGAGGAGCATCATGGCAAAGGGGTCTCGGGGGCAGGCGCGTGCCATCTCCTCAGTGCAGGGCTCCCACTCCAGTGTTGTGCCTCATCCCTGTCCACAAAAACACAGGGCAGGCAGCCAGGGCTCAGTGTCTCTGCTTGAGCAGGGGAGTGGATCCAAATGACCTCCAGAGGACCCTTCAACCTCAACCATTCTGTGGCTCTGAGCCCCTGCGGCTGCTCCAGCTAATTTCATGCCATCCTGTTCCTCATCCCTCTGGCAGGACAGGGTCTCCTGGTGGGAGGTGCCCTCAACTAGCCCAAGCTTTATGTAAGACAGAGAACGGGGAAGATTCCTCAACTTGATACTCCACCCAGACACATGAGTTCCTGAGCAGAGAACGTGATGGCAATTGCCTTGAAGGTCATCCCTGCCTCTGCCCTGCAACTCCCTTGGCCCTCAGCAAGGGACTTCTCCCACCAGTAGCAGCCTTGAACAGAGCCTGTCCTTCCCTTCAAATACCCAAGGCATCTCAGCCACCAAGATCATCACAGTGCCTCTTGCCCTCAGGGCCAAGCCCTGCCCTTCATCCACCACTAAGGTCACTAGAGATCCTGCTGACTTTGAACAGACTTATAGGAAAAAATGAACCCCAAAACCCACAAAAACCTGGTCCACAGTGAAACAGCAAAGAAGGAACCACAAAGCACATGATTCCCCATGAAGGTTGCAGTGAAGGGCCAAAACCACTGACCTGTGAAGTGTGTCCCCTGCAGCCAAGCTTCCCCAACAGGTCCTCTTCTCCCACACAGAAATTTTCTGTGAGTAGAAAGAGGAATTTGTGCATTTGTTGGGGATTTCTGGATGCTGGGCAAACTGCTGGCTCATGCAAATGTGAAGCTTTACAGACCTGATGTGTTGCAGAGTTAAGAGGTGCAGTTGGGTGGAGGAGGCAGCACCCCACCAGCGCTGGTCATGCAGCTTCCCTGCTCCTGTGCCTGTGGCCAGGCAGCAGTGCCAAGGTCCACTCAGGTCTCTGCCTGTGGTAACGTGGGAGCCCTGTCTGGGTCTAAAAGCACCAACGTACCTCACCTGATGAACTTGACCTCTTGGTTAAGTGGCCAACTGAGAAACTTCTCTCTGCAGTCCTGCTGGTAGGTGGGAAAGGAGCAGCAATGGTGAGGAAAGCAGGAACAGGAGAAAAAGAGCAGAGAGAACAAGACCAAGAGATGGAGCACTGCCGTACCAGCAGGGGTGCTCTGAGAAAGGCTCCTGGAGAGCAGTGTGGGGAGCTTTTGCAGGAACCTCCAGCAAGACATCTCCATGGAGGGGATCCCTGAGCTCTCTTGAGTACCAAGCTCTGACTAGTGTCAGAGGTGCAGTTACACACCGCAGCATAATGGTCAGGAGTAAAGGGGTAGTGTGAGGGAAAGAGGTCAAGGATCAGAGGAGAGATGTGATTTTGCAGCTAGAAGACCCAAGGAGCAGGAGGACACAGCTGCACTGGAGAACTTGTATCCCAAAGGTGACCACGTAAACCAAGGGTATGAGGCGAGTACTCGGCTCTCATGAGACTGCACCTGAAGTACCCGGTCCAGTTTTGGGTGCCACAGTATAAGAAGGACATTGAAGTCTGGAGCGGGGCCAGAGAAAGGCAACGAGGCTGGTGGAAGGTCTGGAAAACAGGCCCTGTGAAGAGCAGCTGAGGGAACTGGGGCTATTTAGTCTGGAGAAGAGGAGGCTGAGAGAAGACCTTATTGCTCTCTACAACTACCTAAAAGGAGGTTGTAGTGAGGCTGGAGCTGGTCTTTTCTCCCAAATAGCTAATGGAAAACAGCCTCAAGTTGTGTCAGGGGAAGTTTAGATTGGATCTTAGGAAGAAGGTCTTTACTGAGAGAGTGGTTGGGCACTGGAACAGGCTGCCCAGGGAGGTGGTGGAGTCTCCATCCCTGGAGATGTTTCAAAAATGAGCATATAGAACACTTAAGGTCATGGTCTAGGGGTTAAGGATGTTAGCATGAATCCTGGAGGTCCTTTCCAGCCATAATGATTCTGTGACTCTAAGATGGGGTGGAAAAGCAGCCTTTGAGGGCACTGCTGAGTTTGTTCTTCTGCTGGCACCAGAAACCAGGTCCAGCCCGTGTTGGCCCTCTCTGAAAAGGTCTCTGGCAGCATGATGGAAAGCTGAGCACTGGGAAGAAAGGGGATCAGTCTGTTATGAGGTTTTACACTGGCACATCTGTGATTCAAACAGGAATACTGCTGGAAAGCTGCCTGCTCCACAGTGCTCCACACACACCAGGTACCCGAGGTCCTCCAGCCACATCAGGCAAGGTCTGACTTGACAGCTTCTGCAGACCCATGGAAAATAAACCCATGGCAGCTAAAGTGAAATTGAGGTTCTTCATGCATCTGAGCAAAGCTCAAAGCAGGAGCAATTTTAACACTGTCAGGGACTGTGGGGACTGGCAAGGGGTGGCACCATGGTGAGGGACACAAGGATCCCCTCCATTAGGATGCACTGCTTCCTACCACAGGATTGGAGCAAACTGCCTTCCTGGCCTCTTGCTTCAGCACAGCTCTGGTGAAGAGAGCGCCTGGGGCCTCAGCAGCTCCGTTCTCCCCAGCCACTGCGTCAGGAGAAGAGAAAGGTGAGATGCAGGTTCCCTCATGTGGAAGTGTTAAGAGAAACAGTGAAAGAGAAGAGGGGAGGGGGTACAGGATGGACGCTCCTGTGACTGGTCCTTTCAGTGCACAGCCAAGAAGCCATCTGCATCACCACCTGCTGCAGCTTGAACAACCAAGAAAGAAGTTTTTCTGGAGGTGAGGAGGGTCCTACAAGCTCCATCTGTAGATGGGGACATGCCTTTGCTGAGCAGCCCCCTCCTGCACAACCACCACCCACACTCACACGTTGCATCCTCAACGTCTCTGGAAAGTGTTTTCTACCCTGAGCAGATTCCTCAAACGAAGGTGCTTATCCTGGGGGTGCGGTGAGGAGGGCAGAGGGTGGGATGGGGCAGGATTGTGGGGACCTGGCAGTCAGCACTCGTTGGCTCTCTCTGGAAAGAAGATCTCGCGGCACCGTTGAACCGTATCCTGGGGGGACTGGACACTGTGTCCCACCGTGCGGGGGTCGTCATAGATTTCATAGTCATTCCCTCCCTGCAGATGAATGGGAAATAGAGCAAGAGTTAGCAGGGTCTTGCCAGAGCATGGCTACCTGTGAATCTGCAGCTTGCCCTGTGCTCTGAGGAGCTGGGGTAGCCAGACAGGCAGAGACCAGCTGGAAGGAGCTACCAGGGCTTTCGTGGCCCAGAGAGGCAGAAGAAGCTGGGCTGAGCTCTCTCCCTCTTGCCTCCCCTCTTCTGTACCAGGGGAAGGGCATAGAAAGGATGGGGAAAGTCCTGGAGCAGCAAAGTTTGTCCAGAACCATGGGGTTAACCCTTGCCCTGCCTGCTTGGAGGGGAGCCAGCAGAAGGTGGGGTGGGCACGCTCCAGGGGCAGAGGTTGCCATCAGCTGGAGAGAACCAAGTGGATGGCCAAGCTGATGCACAGCAGCAAGGTAGCATCACCCACCACTGCTTTAAATGGAAGGCAAACCTATTCCTGCTGTTGAAGAGCCCTCTGCTAAGTATGTAGACTCATGTTTTGAGTCCTGCAGGCTGCAGCAGTGGCTGCCCTGTCCTGGGGGGAGGGAAGTGATGCTTTGGTGGACCTGCTCCATGGCAAATCCAGGGTGATTACCCCATTGAACAGTGGGCCTGCGGCTGTCATGAGCCCACTGCAAACTCATGCTGGACAATAGCATCTACCCCTCACACACTGTCTGTGTTGGGGACCCAGGCCATGGCCCTGTAGGACAGAAAGCAGCTGTGCAGGACATACTCACAGGAGTTGTCTCGTTCCCAAAGAAGTGGATGGTGTCAAACCTCTCATCATCGAGCACATTGAGGCAGTAGCGCTTGTCCCAGCCCTCTGGGAAGACATCAAAGCTGATCATGCCACCTGCCAGTAGACAGAGAGGGCATTGGGCAACGTTGCTGGGAGCCATCAGGGTGTCCTTCCCACCCTGCGATGGGCAGGAGGTTCAGAAAGGGCTCGGTGGCTGAGAGGAGCCTCCAGTCTTAGCAGCAGCCAGGCACTAGCTTGTGGCTAGGACAGTGGCACATGCTGTTCCTATGACAACAGGCTGGAGGGACATCAGCATGGCTGGGGTGACATCAGCAGGGCTCCAGTGCCTGCAGGCAGGCAGGCAGGAACCAACAGGCTGTAGGTGGAAGATCTGGAGTGGGAGGTCCCAAGAGATGTGGAGTCATGCCTTGCAGATAACAGATAACATCAGCATGTTCCGTGTCCTTGCAGGCAGGCACCAATCTCTCTCCTAGGCTCCTGCCTGGCTCTGCTACAACCACTGCTCCTTAAACTTGCAGGGGCCAAAGGCTCCCCTAGTACTGTGCACACACCAAGTAAACCCCAAGACAGCTCAGACGTCCTAGCTGACCACAGAGCCGGCCCCAAGCAGCTCTGCACTTCGATCAAGGACCAAGGAGGCACCACAGACCTGTTGACATAAGCAGGGCACAACAGTGGCCTGTGACCTCTTTCCACAAGGGTCAAGTGTCAATGTGTGGAGGGGTCCCAAGGCAGGGGGGTGTAGATGCACAGAGCTGAGGGAGCTCTCCCAGACAGCGTGGATACCTCTCACAGCCACCAAGAGTTAACAAGCTTCTTAGCCCTCACCCTCAGGCCAGACAGAGGTGCTGCTAGTAGGTGGAGGCAGCACCTTCTCCATCCTCTTGAGCTGTGTGCACAGGCTGAGGGGTCAGACCCTTGTCCCAGCACTGATGCAGGTGACCTGTCTGTCCCAAAACAAAGCCTGTGACTTAGGGCACACACGTGTTTGTGTCTCACTTGCAGATGGAAAAGAATGGGGCCTTGAGCTGGGATGTGTGCCCTCACACCTGTTCATGTCTCTGCTCCTCATTTTAAGGGGATCCTCTGTTTCTTCAGGCAACCTATTGGGCCACAAGAAATCCTGGTGTTTCATACTCTTCTCCATACATTATAACCCTCACCTCTCTTAGGAAGGAGGTGAGACAGGTACCCTCAAGGACCCACCTTTGCTGCAGGACAGACGCTGATTCCCCAGCTGTTCCATGTGCATGTCCTGTGCACATCAATGTGCTGTGCTCCTCTCCTCCCTGCCTGGCTGATGTGTCCCAGCTGGTTTGGGGATCCCTAATCCTGCCCTAAGTGTGTCCAACTCAGGGCACAAAATTTGCTGCTAGAAAGGATGCCCTGAGCAGGACCCTGCAACATGAACAGGAAAGGGTAAGCTCAGCGATGGGGTTGCCCCCAGGGTTGCAGCAGGACCCAGCGTCAGAGCAGGAGCCAAATATACGTGGCTGGTCTCACTAAAATCCTTCCTGGTTTTGCATCCAAACCCATTTACCTGTGAAAAATGCCGCATTTCACTGCGTTCTGGCCTTTTAAACACAGATGGTCGGCAAGAAGCGGCTCGTTATGCCAGCAGAAGAAAGGAAATCAAAGGAGAAGACGTGGTGTGGAGGGCAGCCAGCACTGCTCCTTGCCTGGGCAGAGCACAGGTCTGCCGGGCTGCAGGGAGATCTCCTGCCACCTCTGGGGCTTGTGTCCTCTGCAGCACAGGACAAGGCACATGGACTCAGCTTGGCAGAGGAACCGCGTTTCCTGGTTCTGGGCGCCTGACCTGAGACAGCCTGTGTTTTCTTTGTGGAGGAGCAAGGGAGCCCACAGCTCCCCTTGTCTTCATGCTTTTACACAACAGGCCTGGGTTCTTCATGGCAGCTTCCCAAAGTCAGAGGAGAAAGGCGCATTGTTCTGCTCCCATCCCCTGTGCCTGCAGGGACACGGCGGTGGGGACCTTGTCTTTCTCTGCTGTGACAAACAGTATGTGTCAGTGCTGTGGGCAGCGCAGGGTGCCCCTGGCAGGATGCTGAAGGCAAGGGGAGGCTCTCAGGAGGAAAACCCTTGAAGGACATGAGAGCTAGACCCTCAGTACTGGCACAGTGGCTGCGAGAGCGTGGTGTCACCTGCCACCTCCCAGCCTTGTCTCATCACCTTCTTCCCTTTGGCTAGGCAGCCACATTCTTATGTCACATACCCACTGCTCTGCTTCAGCCCCACCACTTACATGCCCTCATTTCTCCTCCCTGCCCTGGCCAGACCCCCCAGGATTGCTCAAGCCCCTCTGATTCTCCTCAGTTCAAGAGGGATGTGGAGCTGCTGGAGAGAGTCCAGCCTAGGGCAACTAGGATGATGAAGGAGGTGGAGCACCTCCCTCATGAGGAGAGGCTGACGGAGCTGGGTCTCTTTAGCTTGGAAAAGAGGAGACTGAGGGGTGACCTCATTAATGTCTATAAATATTTGAAGGGTGAGTGTCGGGAGGATAGAGACAGAGTCTTCTCAATGTCATCTACTGATAGGATGAGGGGCAATGGGTACCAGCTGGAACATAGGAGGTTCCACATCAATATGAGAAGGAACTTCTTCATGGTGAGGGTGACGGAGCACTGCCCAGGGAGGTTGTGGAGTCTCCTTCACTGGAGACGTTTAAAACCCGCCTGGATGTGTTCCTGTGTGACTTGGTCTAGGTGATCCTGCTGTTGCAGGGGGACTGGACTGGATGATCTTTCGAGGTCCCTTCCAATCCCTAATGATTCTATGATTCCTTCGGTAAGCTGGCTGTAAGAGCATGTGTCCACCCCAAGTGGCCCTGCAGAAGGCCACAGTGAACTCCCTGCCTCTTGGCAGCTATTCCTCCAGAAAAGATGTTTCCCTTGTAGCCAACCCTCCTGAGCTGAGACACACGAGGCTCCTGTCTCCCTTACACCACGGCATTTCCAGAGGACTGCACGGCCCTGGAGCTCTGCTGGAGGCTTTGCTGCTGACACTTGAACCAAGACAGACGTCCTGGGCAGGGATGGGCTTTGCAAAGCTAACTGGAATTACGGCAGGGATGGCGTCATGGGTCAGAATCTCTCCTGGCTGGCAGATTCCCAGGGAGGCAAATCAGCACCACGGTTTATTCTTGGCCATGTCACCCTGCCAGTGTGCTCCCCCGTTGTTGGGTCTCCAGGAACAGAAGCTGCTTTTGTTCTTACTGGGGTCATCATCAGGCCCCTGGAGGGAACAGCCAGGGTTCCCACTTCCCTTCCCAGTACTTTATGTGAAACATGATAGAGGCCAGGGCAAAGCCAACGAAGAGCCCTCTGCTCACCTCGAGAGAAACGCAGCCCTTTGCCAGCAAACTCCCTCTGCAGTGCTGCCACAAACTTCTCCCGGATCCGCTCTTTCTGCAGAGGAAAAGGAGGAGAGGGAAGGAGGGAGGCTTTGAATAATTAGATGTTGACAGCCCACCAACAGCCGCTATACAGCTGGTGCTGGGCAGCTCTGGCTTACTGCATTCCTCCCTCCCACCTGCCCCCAGCATATTGCCCTTTAGCCAGCTTTCACCAGTCCTGCCCAATGTCTGCATAAAAAGCCATCAACTCCAGGAGACTACTGGGAAAAGAAGATCCCAGCCCTTCCTTGGCAATTAAAAGCAACTGCTTCAATTTCCCAGAAGCTCAGTTCATAACGTGAAGACTCCAGCTTTGTTTGCTATGCCTTGCCAACCCTTGAAGTGTCTCTCCACCTCAAGACTCCTCCTGCCCAGGGAGATGACGCCTGGGGCATGGACAAAGGGCTCCAGAGATCTGCCCAGTAGACCCAGCGTGGGCCTCCCAGTCTGGAAGGCCCATTTGTTCCAGTTCTGTTGAGGCTGGAGGAGTGGGAGAGAGAAGACAGCTGCTCAGTGTGGTGGTGTGTTCCAGCACACTCCATCTCAAAACATTTCCAGCAACTGCTCGAGTGATAACCACTCGCAGGGTAGACTTGAGGGAAACAGGTGGCAATACAATAGGCAAGGGCCATCACGAGCGATGTGCCCACCTAACCACAGTGCTGGCCAATGGCTGACTCCAGCCAAATTTGGAAGAAAATACCTTCTGTAGTCAGTACACAAACATGACTGAAAGCCAATTACCTTACTCTATAAATAGTGGCCAGCCCAGGGCTTGTGGAGTTCTCCTGCACGACAGCCGGATGCATGCCAGGATCTCCCCTTGAGTAGGGAGGTCTCTCAGGGTTACTCCCTCAAGCATGAGAGATTCCTTGTTGCTACATGTCGCTGGTAAGTGATTAACAATGTGTTACCCTTTGATATCGCAGCTACGTGACATAAGGGTTGGGTTGTGCATATGAAATCCCTCAGACAGAAAACTGTCAGGAATATTGTGTCCAGCTCTGGGCCTCTAGGCTTCAGAAGGACACAGAGCTGCTGGAGAGAGTCCAGTGCAGAGCCACAAAGATGATGAAGGGAGTGGAACATCTCCCTGATGAGGAAAGGCTGAGGGAGCTGGGTCTCTTGAGCTTGGAGAAAAGGAGACTGAGGGATGACCTCATTGGTGTTTATAAATATGGAAAGGGTGGGTGTCAGGAGGATGGAGCCAGGCTCTGCTCAGTGTCATCCAATGACAGGACTAGGGGCAATGGGTGTGAGCTGGAACATAGAAGGTTCCATACAGATATCAGAAGGAACTTCTTCAGTGAGGGTGATGGAGCACTGGAATGGGCTACCCGGGGATGTTGTGGAGTCTTTTTCTCTGGAGACATTTATAACCCGCTTGGACATGTTGCTGTGTGACTTGATCTAGTTGATCCTGCTGTGGCAGAGGGACTGGACTACATGAACCTTCGAGGTCCCCTCCAATCCCTGCTGTTCTGTGATTCTGTGAAGATGGGATCTAGCTGCACCTAGACCCTTTCTGAGAAGAGTTTAGAAAGCAAGGATGTCCTTTTTGAACTTTGTGACTCCAAAGGAGGGGCTCCCTGCCAGTTTAGTCTAACTCTGTCCTCTACGCAGTAAATAATCAACTGTGCCATCAAATCTTGTGAAACTACTGCCTCTGGTTTTACCATCAGACTGTGTTAAATAGTGTTTTATATCAAAAACCACACTGCTCCTTCTCTCATGCGTGACCTGTGTAACTGCACCACTGGGCTAGCTTGGAGGGGTGGTACAATCTGAGAAGTTCAGGTCTCTCTGAAGCTGTGAGTGCTATCTGTCTTTGGTTACTGTAAACAAGGAGACACAAGTGCCTTGTTCCCTGGGGCTTTCCCACAAGGAGTCCTGCTGGCCACCCCATTGCATCAGTCGTCCCCTATGAAGTCAAACTCTTCCATTCATCTGTGTTCCTCCTTGGTTTTCTGCCCCCAGTCCTGTCTTCACCTTGATGCACATGTTGACCTTGGTTCACAGCTTGGAGCTGGGCTCCTTTCTGCTTGGGAAGGGGGAATGGTAAGATCTGAGGTCTAGGGCAGTGCAGAACCAGCAAAGGGTAAGGTACCTTGTCCAGCTCAGAGAACTCGATTCGCTCCTCTGGGGTGCAGCTGCGTCCGATGGGGGAGATGTTCAGCATCCCATTGCGAAACTCAATGAAGGTCCCTCTGTGGGTGAGCAAGGCCACAAGGTTACAGGGGTAAGGAGAGAACACTACATATCCAGAGAAATGGCCAGTCAGCGAGACAAGCAGGGACATCCAGCAGGAGAGAAGCCATGCCCACTCACAAGTGCTTCACAGCAGAGACCAGGCATCAACTTAAGGTCTCCAAGAGGCTCACAGGAAGAGAAAGAAACTGCTTTAAACAGTTCCCGGCGATAGGCTGGAAGCAACAAGCTGAGGCAAGATGATAAGAAAGGTTTTCTAATGTGGTCATAACTGCAAGGACAGCTATTGCCCAGACTGGACCAACCACTTGGCATCTCCACCCTTGCAAGCTTTTAAGGAATGTCCTCTGGTGAGCTTGGTGAAGGGGCAGTACCTTGGGGCCATGAGATGGAACAGGTCAGCGTGGCTCACTGCTGATGTCCAGTGGCAAGCTGTTGAACAGCGATCAGGATGACCTCACGGGACACAAATCACGTAGGAGCTGCAGGACCTCTCTATCTCCTGTTTTTCCCCTGCACCTTTGACTGCAACTCTTATCTGGGTACGCACAGACAGGACTTAGCTCCTGTTTGCCACCCTCACCTCACACTGGGGTCACCACTCTGCTTCTTCCTCAGAGGTCTGGTTCAAAGCACTAAGTTGGCAGAAATCTGCTCCCTTATCTCTTTGCTCTGAATGCAGCCAGTTGCTTGCCTGTCAGCCTGGAAAAGCTCACTGAGGGGTCAGACAGGTACCAGCACTTGTGGGAGACCTTTTGAGGTCCCTTCCAATCCCTAATGATTCTATGAAAACCCAGGGCTTGGCAGCACTGCCAATCTGAAAATTGATTGAAACTCTTGTGGAAACCTAGCTGGAGCAGGAAGATTCTCTTTACTGTCCAGCCGAGCAGCTCATCAACCCCCAAATGTCCCTCCTGCCCACTGTTTCTCTGTGACAAAGTGCTTGCCACTCTGAATCAAGAGGAAAAACGCTACCTCCTGTCTCATAACAGAGAACACTAGGGGGAACAGACACACCTGTGACCTGGGAGCAGCATCTCTGCAGCATCAAGGGCTTAGTGGCTCACGCCCCAGGCCAAGACTCCAGAAAGGTGGGTTAAAGTCCTCTCTTCGCTAGAAATCCTGTAAGCCTAAATCCACAGAGGCAAGTGGGAGCTGAAACTTTGCCAGGCTGTTGGGCAACCAAACAGCATGAGGCAACAAAACAGCCTTGAGGGTTCTGGGTACTAGCCCACACTTTTGGGGATCTGTTCAGCCAGTAGTCAAGGAGTCACCACAGCCCCTCTCACTGGTCCCCATATTGCCACATATGACTTACATCAAGCAACTAATCTGGATCACAGTTTAGCAACTTTTGCCACCTCAATTTCTACCAGACAGCTCCAAACACAAGGGGAAAGCAGGAACAAACCAGCTAGAGCTGGAGGAGGGCAATGCTGCTGCTGTCAACAGCACTGCTGGCTCACACCAGCTGCAAGTGTTTGTAAAACCATGGTCTGAGGGGTGTTTTAGCACTGCCCCAGGCTGGTTTAACTGCAGGCTGCTTCTGAAAAAGGTCCTCCTGTTCTTCTCCATCTTCATGCCATCTGTTCCCTCTCCTCCTTTCTGTGACAACAGGGTGAGCCAGTCCAACGGGAAGCTACCCTTTCCTTTCCTGGCAATCTTCCTTCAGAGGAGGTGTACCAACCCAACTCATCCTGTGGCTGCTGAATCTCAGCAGGGGAAGTAGACAGGAACACGTGGTTGGGGGCAAGGCAGGGCCAGCCCTATTACCAGTGGTGCCAAGCGATGCTTGCTGGGCTATGAAACGGTGCTCAAGCACTGGACTTCTCATCTTAAGAGCCATTGTTTGCCTGGAAACTCACCCAACCATCGATGCCTGGTGCCCTGGCCAGTAACAAGCTGGCACCATTGTCCTAAATAAGATGCATACAGTGGCTGTACCCTGATGCATGGAAAATCTGAGGAGCAATCGTGTAGGCATTATGCTAAAAAACGCACCACAGATTCTCCCATATAAAGACCTTCCTCTATTATTTGCCCACAGTGCCCAGCAAGGTGGGACAGTGATCCTACGCAGGGCCTCTACAAGCTAAAATAAAACCTAGAGCAAGACATACTCAGTAGCTCAGCTGTCCTTAGAAAACAGTTATGATCACTGTTTGCTTGAGCTCTGGCTGTTACCGTTTCTTGGGCAGCTTCAGCAGTGCCATGTAGTTGAGACAGAAGTTGATTAAGTCCTGCAGCAGCTCTTCCCCCAAGTGGTCCTGAATGGCCTGTGGGAGGAGAAAGAGGAGTGAGGAAGATGCTTGACCTCCCATGAAGCCCACCCAAGAACATGATCTGGAGGAGCTGATATTCAGACCTGAAGTTTGGGGAGAAGAGGCTGCCTATCTGCTCAGGGCTAGGTGCTGCTTCTCACAGCGTGCAGGGCACTGGGCAGGAGAGGCATGGCTGCAAGGGGAGCTGGGCCTACCTGCTTGGAGACCAGCTGCCCATTCTTGTATTGCACTGTGCCGTTCTCTGCGAAGACGTAGTCAAACTTATCGATGACTGAGGGGGAAGAAACAAAAGAGGAAATGTGAGTACTGCTGGGGAAAAGGACTGGGCTCAGGACTGGGTGAGCAATCCTCCCAGTTCCTTAGTACCATGCCTTCCCCATGCCTCCTGTTCTCTGCTAATGGCCACTGATCCACAAAGCGGGCAAGGAGATTATCTTCTGCTCACAGGTCGGGGGCTGACGCATGCGAGGGGGAAACGATGTGACCGAGGTCACGGGCTGAATCAATGGCAGGACCAAGATAAGGAGCTCCAAAATGTCTGGCTTTAAACCATGTGTATGTTACTCTGGCTGCTCTCTCCTCCCCTCCGCACTGCCTTCATGCCGGGATGATGCGGTTACTGGTTATCTAACTCCCGACCCTTCTGCGACCTGCACACACAGCCCTGCCAAAGCAGCCATCGCCTCAGCTGGGAATTTCTTGGCCTCCCAGCGCTGCCGAGGCAAAGCCCGCAGCCCGGCCGTGCCTGGCATCCCTGCAGAACACACAATCTCAGCCGTTCTACGATTCTGGGAGGGTGCTGAGGCTGCCCTTTGCCCTCTCGCTCCCTCCTCTACCCCACGTCCCTGGTTGAAGGCGACGAGGACCTCCCTGGAGACCCCACCACGGAGGGGCAGTGGTAGGGGCTTCTGCCCGTGGAGGCTGCGGCCGAGAGGAGCTGTCAGGGCTGCGATGGATCCGCACGGACCCGGCGCCGGAGCCTCCCCGCAGGGGTAAGCGGCGGCTTGGCCGGGGAATGGGGGTCGAGCTCCGGCTCTGGGTCGAGTTTAGGACGCGGGTGACCCCGGAGAGACCCCATCGCCCGCGTCTCACCTTCGTCCCCGTCGCCCAGCTGCTCGGCTATCTTGGCGTAGTCGGAGCCTCCCACCACGCCGATGAGCACCCGCTCCCGCAGCTCCCGCAGGAACGCGTCCACCTCCGGCTCGATTTTCTGCGGCGGGGAGGGAAGAGCCGGGTGAAGCCGGTGCTGGCGGGTCCGGCCCCGCCGCGCTCCCCGCGGCCCCGCTCCCGCCCCGGGCCCCGCTACCTGCCGAGCCGGTGTCAGGGTCCCGTCCACGTCGAAGAGACAGAGCACCCGGCCCCGCGCCGCCGCCGCCATCCCCGCCGCTACCGCCACGGCCTCTGCGAGCGAGAGGCGGGGCCGGGGGGCGGCGGCGATGGGGGCTGCCCCGCCCCNGGAGCTGGGCCTACCTGCTTGGAGACCAGCTGCCCATTCTTGTATTGCACTGTGCCGTTCTCTGCGAAGACGTAGTCAAACTTATCGATGACTGAGGGGGAAGAAACAAAAGAGGAAATGTGAGTACTGCTGGGGAAAAGGACTGGGCTCAGGACTGGGTGAGCAATCCTCCCAGTTCCTTAGTACCATGCCTTCCCCATGCCTCCTGTTCTCTGCTAATGGCCACTGATCCACAAAGCGGGCAAGGAGATTATCTTCTGCTCACAGGTCGGGGGCTGACGCATGCGAGGGGGAAACGATGTGACCGAGGTCACGGGCTGAATCAATGGCAGGACCAAGATAAGGAGCTCCAAAATGTCTGGCTTTAAACCATGTGTATGTTACTCTGGCTGCTCTCTCCTCCCCTCCGCACTGCCTTCATGCCGGGATGATGCGGTTACTGGTTATCTAACTCCCGACCCTTCTGCGACCTGCACACACAGCCCTGCCAAAGCAGCCATCGCCTCAGCTGGGAATTTCTTGGCCTCCCAGCGCTGCCGAGGCAAAGCCCGCAGCCCGGCCGTGCCTGGCATCCCTGCAGAACACACAATCTCAGCCGTTCTACGATTCTGGGAGGGTGCTGAGGCTGCCCTTTGCCCTCTCGCTCCCTCCTCTACCCCACGTCCCTGGTTGAAGGCGACGAGGACCTCCCTGGAGACCCCACCACGGAGGGGCAGTGGTAGGGGCTTCTGCCCGTGGAGGCTGCGGCCGAGAGGAGCTGTCAGGGCTGCGATGGAGCCGCACGGACCCGGCGCCGGAGCCTCCCGCAGGGGTAAGCGGCGGCTCGGCCGGGGAATGGGGGTCGAGCTCCGGCTCTGGGTCGAGTTTAGGACGCGGGTGACCCCGGAGAGACCCCATCGCCCGCGTCTCACCTTCGTCCCCGTCGCCCAGCTGCTCGGCTATCTTGGCGTAGTCGGAGCCTCCCACCACGCCGATGAGCACCCGCTCCCGCAGCTCCCGCAGGAACGCGTCCACCTCCGGCTCGATTTTCTGCGGCGGGGAGGGAAGAGCCGGGTGAAGCCGGTGCTGGCGGGTCCGGCCCCGCCGCGCTCCCCGCGGCCCCGCTCCCGCCCCGGGCCCCGCTACCTGCCGAGCCGGTGTCAGGGTCCCGTCCACGTCGAAGAGACAGAGCACCCGGCCCCGCGCCGCCGCCGCCATCCCCGCCGCTACCGCCACGGCCTCTGC
>VXBP01007616.1:1546496-1719111 GCA_013400115.1 Rhinopomastus cyanomelas
GCACCGCCCCTCGGGCAGCGCCGTGGGGACGGGCCGGGCCGGGGACAGGCGGGCGCTGATTGAGGGGAGGTGGACCCCGCCACCGACCCATCCCCCGTGGGTGTTCACCCGCCCTCTTTGCTTCAGAGCCCCGAAGAAGGACCTACAAATCTGGAGGCGGTGGTGGGGTCTTCGGTTTGCCGCTCACTGCGGTGCCCCTCGGCGTTGGCGAGGCATCAAGCGATGGGAAAAAGGGGAATGGTTTCAAACTGAGAGAGGGTAGATCTAAATTGGATCTTTGGAAGATATTCCTCACGATGAGGGTGCTGAGGCACTGGAACAGGTTGCCCAGGGAGGCTGTGAATTCCCCCTCCCTGGAAGTGTTCAAGGCCGGGTTGGATGGGGCTCTGGACAACCTGGTGAGAGGTGTCCCTGCCATGGCAGGGGGGTTGGAACCAGATAATCTCTAAGGTCTCCTTCCAACCTAATCCACTCTATGATTCGATGATTTAGGGGTCTGGACAGATCTGCCCGGTAAACTTAGTCCACCTGGGGGGGTCTCCGTGTGCCAAGGAAGGGGACAGGAGTGTCTGCATTCACCCGGCCAGTCCCTTGCATTTCTAATGGGATCTTGTCAACAGCCAGTGTTCTCACTGGAAAAGTGCTGCTTTCAGCCTCTGCACAAAGTCAAATCCGGGTTTTTTTTTGGTAGTAACTTTTGCTTTGACCCGTTTAGCAGTTACCCGACAAGTCATTTAGGATGTAATCAGACCATCTGGCCAGGTCATATTCGTATGGCTCCATGCTATGCTGGCCTGACACGTAACGGCAGCTGGCCTGCCCAGCCTCCATCTCTTACAGTAATTCCTGAATTATCTTCTGACATCAGAAACAACCTCTGTGGAACATTCAGCACCTTTTGCTCAGCAGTTAGCTTGTCTTCTCTCCTGGATGGTGCTCGATGTGCTGAGCTTGGCTGAAACCTGGGGGCAGAATTTTTTGCTGTACAGTCTGGCTGTTTTTTCTCAGCACTATTTGCTTCTGGAACAACGTGCAACCCCTTTTCCCAGATCCTCATCAGATTCCTCTCAATATGTAGGGTTCAAATGGCTTAACAGATTCTGATTTTTGCTCGTGGTTGTGATTTTCCTGCTTCCACTCAGTGATGGGGGAATGTACAGAAATGGTGTTAATAATTTACCTCCATGCCACGGCCCTGGATAAGGTTTACCAAAACATTCTTAGCTGCCTGCTGGGGGAGGCATTTGTTGTCACCAACATAATTATTTCCACAGTTTCTGTGAGTTCTCCTCATCAGACAGTGAGTCAGGCAGTCCTGGATGGCTATTACAAGTAGTATTTGCCCTGGCATTGATCTTCCTGAAAAATCACAGCCTCCGAGGCCTCCTGGCTCAGCCCCTGTTATGAGCTCCCACCTCCGGGATGCTGAACTCTTTTCTCAGATGCACTGAAGCTCCCAGAACAGTCTCTCAGCACCCAGATGCCTAGTATGCAGTTGGATGCTGAATTTTTAGTTCACTTTAAGGTTACGCTCATTTACAGGGCTTGCACAGGTGCGATTACATGTGTCCCCCACCAGCAAATGTGCAGACACTTAGAACAGAAACACTTCAGAGTGTGTCTACCAGGGCATGCTGCAGAGTGACTAGAGACACCTTCTTAAATTTAGGGTGCTTGACTAGCAGGAGGTGGAAGAGCTGCTCTGCCATACAACAGACCTGTGCGCTAATTGAGACTCCCAAAAGTCAAACTATGGGTTAGGTACACGGTGAACTTCTGGGGTTTCAGGAACACAAGCCTTTGAGGACAAGACTTCCCATAGCATAGTGTTAGGAAAACCTGCCAGCTCATTCCTGCTGCAGGCCTGACACTACAGTGGCTCTCAGTTCTTGCTGCAGCCCAAGTTTCCCTATGGTCTTGTCCCCCAAATACTCCTACCTACAGCCTTATCTGGGAGAGACCTTCCTCCTTGCCTCTTGCACGGACATTAATCTGGACATCCTAAAAGCAGGAGCTACTTTCCCCAGGCTCAGGTGCATCCCTGTGCTGCAAGGCAGCGCTGCCACCTCGGAACACTTCCCAGAGTCCTGCAAAAATACAGCTCAGTGTACTTTTGCACTTCCACAGTGCTGTCAGCTTTCTGTCATCATGAGAGCTTTCCAGAACTTCAACTACCTGCTGCACTTTCTCCACCTTATTTGTCACTGCTTTAGAAACTCTGTTCATGTCAAAACAGCCCTTCTAGCACCCTGACTGTCAAACAGGAAGGACTTGTGCCATCTTGGTTTCTCCCAAGTGCACAGCTGTATGCAGCTTGCTCATTTCTGAGAACAGGGCTGCTGTGTCTGTTTAAGTCACTCAATATTTAGCACTTAAACCTCTCTCGATACAGTCCTTCCTTGCTGCTCAGGCAGGCAGCAGCTGGCACTATGGATAGATCTCTGTCATCAGCAGCAAAGGGCAAACATTTTGTGTCAAGTTTACAAGTGAGGTGGCTGCAAACGCTGGCTGACACTCTTCCTTGGGCTGTCACTGAAGTCAAGACCTTCCTTTCATACGTGATCTGAGGTATTTCACACAGGGCCAGTACTGGCACCATATCTGAATAATACACCCCAAAATAACCACAAACACGAACCTTTGTTAAAATCCCCATTACAAGCCCTCTTCTGTATTACACAGTGAACTGTGTGGTTTATGATTCGGATCAATAAGCAGGCTGAATCTGACAGAATTAATTTCTTCCCCAGAGCCAGATAGTTCTTCTACCTCTTCACAGCCCACCGACAGCAGCGCGATGGGCAACGCTAAATGAACTTTGCCAGTATTCACTCTGCAGCTCTAGAGGAACCCAGCCATGAAGTCTACTTCTCCTCAAGCTGCTTTTGTTTTGAAAGTCGTAGCATCAAGATGGTCAGCTTATAGTCTTTTCCTATGTTTAAACTCTGTTTGGCCTCCTCTTCAACAGCAGCAATTAGACTTTTCATTCTTACACATTTGGATGACCAAGGGCTGCACAAAAACCCCACTGACAGAAGACCTCCTGTCCAGCCTTCACTCACGTCATCCAACCTGTGTCAAGCATCAGGAGTATGCACTTGGTGAGGTAACATAGTGCTTACAGAAGGAAAATGTGCTCCAACTTAGATGAGAACATTGCCTGTGACCTGTTGTAGCAAAAGGCAGTAGCCACCAGTATTCGAACAGCAGCAGCTGGCACAAACAACTCAGTTTCTCATCTTGCACCTTCCAGCTGGGCCAAGAGTACAGATGGCAACTGGCAGTCAGCTGCATTCACTAGGCAGCTCTGTGGACACACAGGTTCAAACAGGAAATCTTAGTGTATTTATTTTTATTGCAATAGAAAAAAACCCACAAAGAAATCATAACATCACTTTCTGCCCAAATGTTATTAACATTTTCAAATGGCACCGTAGAACCCCAGCAATATAAGACAGCACAGTAAGCACAGGCAAAGGGGTTCTGCTCCCTACAGGGAGTTCAGTCACCCCACCCCTCTGCCAATCCGCTGTCTAAAATTCATCACCTATATACACCTACATACCCTTCTCAGGCTAGCAGTTTGTAGCCCTCTGAGGAGGGATGGCTGGGTGGGCTGCAGTGGGGCACCGCTCTGCGATTCACACAGAACAGCCTTTGGAAATACTGGATTTCTAAGGAGCCTACAGGGGACTTGTTACCTAGTAAGACCAAGCAAATACAATTTCTTCCAACAGCTCTTTTGCCACGTAACACAGAACAGGTCCCAAGCCCGGGAGGATCCTCTAGGAGCTCCTTGACTATTGCAACTAGTGTATGGCCAAGTAAGATGTCACCTGGTGTTCTTCAAGTAGTAGCATCATGTCTGCAAAGGGACTGCTCAGGAGGAAAAAAGCATTGAGGGAATATCATCTGTTTCCTTCCTGCCTCATGAGAGTATGTAAAGAGTCCTGAAGTTGACAACCAAGTGGAAACCAGGCTTGGGACTTCTAAAGTGGTGGGCGTACAAGGGATACCCTCATTGCTCAGGAGCATGGCACCAGTGCTTCCACTGCAGACAGCTGTACCCAAAATGGTAGTTTGCTGAGATACATGCAACCACAGCTGTGCTAAGATGTCTAACATGCTACAGCATTTCATGGCACAGTCATGAGTGCATTAAGGTGAGAGACCAGCTACTTTTCACAGAATAGATATGAGAAAAGACCAGGGAAGATATACGTGCTAAACAGGAAAGCTGAGCTCTGGCTTAGTCATTTACAGGCAAGTTATTTACTACAAAACCCAATCCTTCCTCAAGAAGCACCAAAAGGCATTCATCAATGATTTGCTACAGAATGTTCTCCGCAAACAGGACGTTTTGATGGAGAAAGAATGAAAACCTTTGTACAAACTGATCTGCGCTAACTGCTACGGTAGTCGCTGAGTCCAGGCCACCAAGTGAAATGCTTATGGAGAAACTGAGGCACAAGCAGAGAAGAACAGTTAAAACACAGCGTTCTGGGCTCTGCACACTGGAAGCAGGTACACACAAACTGCAGAGTGAAAGCCAGCACCCTATTTCCACTTGTGTAACAGTTCCACAAGGTACAGAGCAACAAAAGTACTTGACAAAGTGACTAAACTGTAGTCTTCCTCCATTCCGTTCCCTCAAAAAATAAGAGCCATTATGGCCAGCACTCAGTAACAGTGTGAGAAACTGATCAAACTTTATTACTCCAAGAGAAAAACATCTCTTTGAGGGATGCAGTAAGTTTCCAGTGCAGGAAGTCTGAGACGCAGAACTGAACTTGCAGTAATTCTTTTCACAACAAAGGACAAACAGATTTGCACAGATGCTTTTTCAGCAGCATCCGGCATGAGCAGTCCCCATTTGTGGAATGTTTTGGGGTTTGCCTGGTGTCTTTATTTTCCTTCCTAAATGTAACTGCTACAAAATTGTTCAGAAAAATAGTGTATAAGTACATGCATGAAAGGAAGTCACTGTGCCCGTTCTTTCATTTCCCTGATCTTTTTCCACTGCAAATAATTATTTGCAAAGCTGTACGACTCTGAAGCTGGAAGATGCAGCACTGATACAATCTAATGTCAGTCTAAGGATACAACTGCTTATGCACATATCCCAGTAGACTGTTCCACAGGAAAGCTTAATTTCTCTTACATTTAAGCAGAGCCTTCTGTGAGGTGACTGACTTCTCTGGAAAGGACAGCGATACCAAAGAGTAGGAGCTCTTGCTACGTCTACAACCAGACACCGAAGGCAGCATTCATCCACTTTATGTTACTGTGCAGTTGCCATACTGTTCCTGGCTTGGTCAGAAAAAAACCCCCAAAACCCCAGCTCTTACGCAAGGGCAAAGTGTTAACAAGATTCTGTCTATTTGCCTATAAGCTTACATGCAAGAAAAGGAAACATTTCACTTCATTTCACTTCCACCTTAAAAGTTGTTTCCACCACTTCTGCTTAAGAGAGTCTGTTCTTTTAGTCGGTACCTTTCCCTAACTCTTGGATCCAGGATTAGGGAACTCTTGGTATCCCTCAGTTTCAGCCTCCCTCCCACACAGTCCTTCTGAAAGTTTCAACTTCAGTGTGACACTGGCACACAGTTCAGCCTGACCACCTTTCCCATCCCGCTGTGCCGCTGCAAATATTCCAAGCAGACGCGTTCAGCTTTTCCCCGACCAAATAATGCATCCGTGAAATATGCAGAAGACTGATCCTGGGACACCTTCACTTCTCAGGCTACTGCTATTTCCTTCACCTTCCTCCTAGACTTCAGCCAATACCCTCTTAATATAGGCAGTGACAGGAGAAAGAGATGCAAGCCTGTAAGGGATGGCTAGGACACCCACTTATTTACTCCAAAGGGTGGCGTGGACCCTTGAACGCTCATGGAAGTAGCTCCCACTTACCAGCACAGGAGTTACTTAAAAAGTGTCAGCCTACTCAGACAAGGTAATTTCTATAAATTAGTACAATGCTATTAGAAATTATGGCAATCTTTTTGGTAGCATCATCTTGCATGCACCCTGATAAATCCTCTCCTTAGGAAATTTTCAAACTTCTGTAGAGTTAATTCAGATGAGAAATTATAAAATAGAAATCTGATAGATTTGTGTTTATAAAGGAAGAGGCCTGGTGAGGCTGCGTGAACTGGGTCACTCCTGTTAGCTCTGTCCATTGTGTCTACTCAAAGTATTTCCTCCAGGTGGCTGGATCTGGATGGTGTCCAGGAAGGGTCTTAAAGCTTGTCCAAAGGGTCTGAGAAGGTAAAGAGATATCAGAATTTACTTGATGATTAAGTTTCCCATTTGTGAGTGAAGAGAACTCAATTCTTACAGTGCAGTCAAACCAACACTGCACTCTACTGTAGAAGTGAATTTGAAGAAGAGACTTCCACTACAAAGAAAAGCAAACTAAATCAATCTATTAAAGACAGCTTACTTTTTGATAACTAAGAATCTTAAACATAATTGACTATGTAAGCTAGTTGTAAGTCCTAACATGCCCAGACTGCTAATGTCATTAATTCTACTTAAGCGTGTGAGCGAAATCCCTGTTATGCAAGTGCAGTGCTCCATTAAGTACTGCATCAATATTAAAGACTCAGAAGAATAGCCTATAGCTCCTGCACAAAAATAATGGTGCACAGAACACTTTCTGTTGCAATCTGTAGCACCTGGCTTATCTTTCAATGACTCATTCTGTCATAGGCTTTATTTCAAGAAATCTGAAGCAGTAAGAGCTCAGGCTAGAAGACAGGTCTCCAAAATAATGTGATAGGCCATTGTTAGCAAAAACAAGACCTGAGTGAGGGAGCTTCAATCATCATACAGGGATCATCACCATCTGAGACAGTTGAGCTGGACTATTAGGCACAAATTCTGCCTTTTCTGTATTTCAGATCCTCTTTTTCCATCCAGTCTCAGCTTTAAAACTGCAGCATTATTTTAAAAGTTACACCTCCTCTGCCCCTTCACAAGCAAAGCTGACACCTCCACTGCAATTACAGTCCTTAGAGAGTAGGAGAAGTGACCTTTAACTATTTTTCTAAGACAAAATAACCTTGCACCATTTTCTGAAACTTTCTACACTTGCCTGGTCACATCCTGTAAGAGATCATCACAAAATAACTAGTTTAAGTTAAAGGCAGAAGAACTTTCTTGTTAGCAATGTGGTGCCAGCTGGCACTTGTACAGTAATGTAAGTTTTGAACTAAAGCAGATACCATCCTCTCCTTAATCTTATGCTGGTTCTCAGAAAGAGTCAAAAGAAACTGGTACCACTAGGTCCGTCAGATGGTTAAGCATTAGCAAGAAGCAATACACTCGAAAGAGGAGTAGCGTGCGTACTCACGTGGCAAGAACTTCAGCTGGAAGGTCAGTGATGTAGGAAGGAATCTTCTTTCCTGTCAGGAACTGTGCCACTTCATTACTGAAGGTGTTGCAGTTATGTTCAAAGATATTAAAAGACTCTCCCCTGTGCAACAGAAAGGGAATTGAAACATAAAAAAGATAGATTTAGCAATCAGTCTGACAAGTAGAATAACTCAGAGCCTTACATTAGCACAATTTTCTCAACCAGTGATTAGAAGACAAATAGGTAAAGCAGAGTTCATAAAGATGAACTCACCTTTAAATTCAAGTGAATCAGGGTAGAAAAATGACATCTCTCTGCATCACTGACTTTATACTATTTTTTGGAGGGTAAGTGGGTAAGTGAGGTGAGGCTTTCTTCAATTAAAACCACAAGAAGTCACAGGAATTATTGATATAAAAATACAGCCAGGACCCTAAAGGCTACTGTTTCGTATTCCTGTGAGAAGCAGACTAGACTCTTTAACAGTCAAGGTCTTGCTTTTACTCATCTGAAAGTCAGCAGCTTTACTACACTTTACTCGTGGGACAAAGCACCACTTACTGAAATATTTTGTGCAGTGCCTTCATCTTCCCTGGAGATTCTCTCGAAGCCATTTCACTCACTGCTCCACTTACCAAAAATCAGTGTGAAAGACTCGCTGGCAGAAAGTTTTCCCAGTCTAGCTCAAGGGCAGCACACCAGAGGGATGCTCCTTGCGTATTGCTGCTCCAGGGTCATTGTTGGAGAATACCAAATAATACACTGAGCAGATAAAGCTTTGTGAGCACAATTAGCTTCATGCTACCTCCCTTGATTCTGCACCTCTTTCCCTAAAGCTTTTTTAGTTACACAGATCTTAGTATGAGCTGCTACTTACCGGAACATAGATTCTCCCAAAGAGGAAAGATATTCCAGAAAAATTTCTTCTGTGACTTCTGTGTTCCCCAGATCAACAACTGAGTCTGGGGGGCCAAGAAGTGTCCCACCCTGTAAAAATCAACAGCCACAAGACAAGGTTAAATGGCCAGATTGAAGTCTTTTGGAGGATGATCCTAATGAATAGAGCTATGGTGTCTTCTCTGGCTACAAACCATTTGTCAAATGACAAACCCTAGTGACATCCCTTGATCTGCACTCACAGAATGAGAAGTAACATGCAACTCAGTTCATGCTTTCACCTTGCTTTAGAAGAAGGGCCCATCAGTTCTGCCTCCTGAATAACAGAAGAGTCTGACAAAGCCCCGTGAATTTTATTATTTTATCTTTTATCTTAAAAACAATTGAGTTGCTAAGTCTGCATGTAAAACCTTCTGATACAGAATTAGACTACATATCACTCTGGCAATGCAGCTACAGAAGACAACTTAGACAGACTCTACCAAGAGAAACAAACCCCAGTCTGCATTTAGTTGGGCTTAAACCCACTGTCACAGAATCACAGAACATTAGGGATTGGAAGGGACCTCAAAAGATCATCTAGTCTAACCCCCATTGCCACAGCAGGATCACCTAGGTGGGTTTTAAATGTCTACAGAGAAGGAGACTCCACAATCCCCCTTCAAGTGCTCTGTCACCCTCACCATGAAGAAGTTCCCTCTCATATTGCTGTGGAACCTCCTATGTTCCAGCTCACACCCATTGCCCCATGTCCTATCATTAGATTCCACTGAGCAGAGCCTGGCTCTATCTTCCTGACACCCACCCTTCACATATTTAGAAACATTTATGAGGTCACCCCTCAGGCTCCTTTTCTCCAAGCCAGCTCCCTCAGCCTTTCCTCATCAGGGAGATGTTCCACTACATCTTGATGGCTCTGCACTGGACGCTCTCCACAGTTCTGTGTCCTTGAACTGAGGGACCCAGAACTGGACACAATATTCCAGATGTAGTCTCACCAGGGTGGAGTAGAGGGGGAGGAGAACCCCTCTCAATCTGCTAACCACTCCCTTTCTGATCCACCCCAGGATGCCACAAGGGCACACTGCTGGCTCATGGTCATCCTGCTGTCCACCAGGACCATCAGGTCCTGTCCATGCTCCTTTTTCCTCAGATGCCCTGGGNACCTCCTATGTTCCAGCTCACACCCATTGCCCCATGTCCTATCATTAGATTCCACTGAGCAGAGCCTGGCTCTATCTTCCTGACACCCACCCTTCACATATTTAGAAACATTTATGAGGTCACCCCTCAGGCTCCTTTTCTCCAAGCCAGCTCCCTCAGCCTTTCCTCATCAGGGAGATGTTCCACTACATCTTGATGGCTCTGCACTGGACGCTCTCCACAGTTCTGTGTCCTTGAACTGAGGGACCCAGAACTGGACACAATATTCCAGATGTAGTCTCACCAGGGTGGAGTAGAGGGGGAGGAGAACCCCTCTCAATCTGCTAACCACTCCCTTTCTGATCCACCCCAGGATGCCACAAGGGCACACTGCTGGCTCATGGTCATCCTGCTGTCCACCAGGACCATCAGGTCCTGTCCATGCTCCTTTTTCCTCAGATGCCCTGGGCAACCATGGCAAGCAGACATATCTGGCTGACTTCAGAAGCCTTAAAAGACAGTGACACAAGCAATTTTGCTCACGTAACCCTACCTCAAAATTACTTTAATAGAAAAATAAGTTTAACTTACAGGTGGACAGCTGGTGATTCCTCCGCTGCCATAGAAGAACTCATCCTTATGGACTATTATGGAGGTGTGCCTGCCACAGAGAACAAAAAACAAGTGAAACAAAATAAATCATTAACCTAGCAAATAAATTACTGATATATTACATGCTCGAGGACATAATGAAGTAATTAACTGAAAGAAAACATGTTTCTGCAAGTAGGAACAGGACATGGAAGCCATCACTATCCAGCAGCAGGCAAGTAGTGAAAGAAAATGCTCAGCTAGAAGCCCAAGTATGAGAGAACATTGGAGGACATTGACTTCAACACCACTTGAGATCTTCTTCAGCCTCTACCAGTTAGAAGGCTGATGGTGAAGTCACAGAGACTCAGAGCTAGCCCTGCTACCACAGACAGAAGGTCACATCTGACAGTGCAGTGACTGAAAGGAAGGTCAGGAATGGACAAGGGTTTCGGGTTGAGTTTTTTTCCTTTAAACCCCCACCCCAGACCTCTTGATATGAATTGCAGCAATTTTGGGGGTGTTTTGTAACTGAATGTAGCTGCTGCTCTTGTGTACCAGCAGGTCTGATTCTGTAATAACCTTCTTCTCACCTACTCTTTTATTCTCACGCTTAGTCATGCCAGCAATTAGAAGACACTGTACTTGGGACAAGAACAACATCCTACCACTGAAGAAAACACACAGGTGCATTCATACACAATACAACAGCTACCAACACCTTTTTCCGTGGGGTTCACTGAGCTTGGAATGCAGGAGTTGAACCAACACCCGACTGTCTGTCGCTCTTACTGACAATCTGGATTCAGATTGTCAAAGAACACCTCATTTTCTCCTCAGCACCAAGATATTCTTGAGATGTGCAATATATATAATCTCATTGCAAATACTTCCTACACCACAGTGTTTAAACAGACATTATGCAATTTAAATCTAGTCACTCACCAGATGCCATCCAGCTGTTTCCCTGTATGCAGAGGGAAAAAAAGCGTTATTAGCAACGTATTTTCCAGACTTCCCCCTAATTTTCATCAATCATGTATGAAATACACTTATTATTTCATCATGACAGTAAAATACCAAGTATTGCATCTCTGAGCTGTTTCTAAAGGAGCAGAATGTCTGTCTTTCAAATGAACTATTCCTTCCACACTGCTGCTGTACTCGTCTCCTAAAGCATGCAGAGGTGGCCAGGCCACCTTATCCTGCCAGCGCTTACCTTCCTCGGGCTTCTATCCACAGATCAAGAAACAAAACATTTTGATAAAATTAGAGCCTTCAGTCAGGGCCAGGAAAGTTGACTGCCACACTGATTTCACAACTGCAGACAGTTAGCCAACCTTGAAAAATAATAGTTTAAGTGGGAGTTGTAGAGTGGGAGGTGAGTGGAGAGGGTGGGAATCGGAATCACTCTGGTTGGAAAAGACCCCTGGGATCATTGAGTCCAACCATCTATTCTACCTTACAAGTTCACCCCTAAGCCATATCCCTCAACCCCCCTCATCAGTGAATTGCAAAGTTGAAATTCACACAGGCTGTAAAACCGTGTGTTTTGTAGAACACAGCAGCAAAGTCTTGCTTCAGGTAACAGCTTTGTAAGAAAAAGTCTCTTCTGAAGCAGGAAACCCAAACCTCAGTGTACATAGGAGCATCTCAAGATCAAAGCCCTCTTCAAAGTGTCACCAGCTATTACTGCCCTAGGCTCAATTATTTCATCTACCATACCCCAAAAGCTCGGTCCTTGGTAGCAGACCCCTTTGTAAACCTGTAGACAGCAAGAACACACTACGACAGATACACCATGACTTCCTTTTGCCAACCAAGGTGCACAACAGCCAGACGAGTGGATTTAGACCAGAAGGGCTGCGTGCACACCAACATTTGGCATTCTCCTGAACCCATGAGGCAGACTGAGGGCTCCCCTGCTGTAGCTTATGCTTGTAGCAGTTCCTGATGCTTTTAGACATCCTCATGTACAAGCACTCTACCCATAGCAACCATCTTCCATCCCAGAGGTACCAAAAGTAGCCACAGACCTTCTTGCTTCCTGAATTCTATGCCATTAAGTCTAGATATTATTACCCTCCTATAAATGCAGCCTATGAGCTGTGATTTTTTTAAAAAAATGTTTTATTCAAATGCTTGTAATGTTCTGGCTTTTCTTAGATCTTGAGAGCCACTGCCTTATACAATCATAGAATCATGAGGGATTGGAAGGGACCTCAAAAGATCATCTAGTCCAATCCCCCTGCCAGAGCAGGATCACCTAGACCAAGTCACACAGGAACATAACCAGGTGGTTTGAAACATCTCCAGTGAAGGAAACTCACAACCACCCTGGGCAGCCTGTTCCAGTGCTCTGTCACCCTCACTGTGAAGAAGTTCCTTCTCATGTTTATGTGGAACCTACAGTCAGTTGATCAGTCTAGAGGAATGGATTGCAAATACCATCTCGGATAACGGCAGACGTCACTGTGTTTTCTGCTTTTCCACTTCTTCCCACAACTCCAAACTCCCGCGGCATGCTGTAATGTGGGCACACCTAGGTACCGGTACTGCCACCAAAACCAACACCTTTGCTCTTACCTGAGGCTGTCTGTAACTACATTGAAAATTCTGATTCCCCAGTAATTACAATTTGAGCTGCAAAAGCCTTGAAGTTGCAGGCATTACTTTTCACCCACCACCAACAGCAAAGCTAATCCAAATGATGCACAGGCGTACAGCGCAGACCAGGAATGTCCTGATGGGACAATACTCTTTTGGGCATCACAATAAGAGTTTATTTGGGTAAAACAGCAGAAAAGCAAGATGCCTACATAAGTTAGGTATTTCAAAGGATGGAGGGGCACTGAGCAGGAAAGACACCTAATTGTACAATTAGTGCCAATGGTCAAGTTACCAGGTATCAGCTGTTCCACAGTAATTGGGAATTTACTTCTCAGCCCGAAGCAAAAGAGAAGGAATTCAGCAGAATTTGATCTGCTTCCATGATAAGCTAACACTAGTCAAGTGCTTGTCACACAAGCATGGACACAGAAGTTCTGTCTTATATTCGTGAAAGTTTAGGGTGATAGCTTGTCAGTCTTCAGAAACCTGACCACATACTTATTAAGTTTGGTTGGGTTTTTTTTTCCCCCTTTACTTGCTGAGTGGCTTATATGGATCTTTCCTGAAAATAATATCTAGAACTCAGGAGCAGGTGCCAATTCAGCATAGATTTGTGTGCTTAAGAACCTCAAAGATCCAAATTATTTGAATGAGGCAGAGTATCATCTGGCAGGTAAACAAATTGTGTATATTTGATGTTATTTTTTTCTTTATAACATTCATCTCTCAAGTATTTCCATGGTGCCTACCTGAGACAGAAACCTATGAGAAAAAATACAACATTAAAATCTACTTATTCCCCAACTTCAGCTTAGTCACAGGAACATACCAAACAAAGCCATCATATTTGTTTTACAACCGATTCAGGATATGGGGGTATTTTGAAAGAAGCAAGCAAGCCCATATAGTTTTAGAGTACAATCAAACAGGATTATTTAGATGCTTAGGTTTATCTGGAAGGCCAAGCAGAAGGGAGGTTTCATGCTCAGCAGTCAGTTTTACTGGCATGGTTAGTTCATCAATCTTGAAGGCCACAGGATAGAACTTATTCCCCTGCATTCTAAATATCAAATAAAAGTGGTGTTTGTATATTAATCCAAAGGGCATAAAGTTTTGAGACATGAAGGAATTATATAGGGAGACAGGTACTTGGTTTACCCCATTTGTAGCTTAGGCCACCCGTCCCTCAGCACAAGAGCAGTATCTGCTCATGAGCTGTGAAATAAATGAGGAAGCTTAGTGTTTTTAACAAGATGTCTATGCTTTGTGACAGATAGGCAAACTCTACAAGATCCTAAAAGACCCTGAAAAGTAGTGAACTGCTGTCTTGTGGATCTGGACGCAGTATAACCTGCTCAACCAGCAAGTGTACTTCTAGCAGTGAGCTGCTTTGCATGTTGTTGCCATGTCCTTAGGCCAACCCATTACGAATCCTGCCCTTTTCAAACTGAAAATGAATTTGTCACACACTTGCTCCTAGGTGCTACTTGAGGTGCTCAGCAGAAGCAAAAAGGAAGTAGCCTGCTTTAGTTCCCTTATTCTTGAGGTACCTTGAGAGACCAAGGAGTAGGGTAGATTGCGGGAAGGTAATTTTCATTACATTGGTAGCAAATGCTTTGCTCCAAAATGTCACTCTGGAGCAATTCAAAACTCCAGAATGGGTGGAGGAGAGGCTGGGAATGTGCTGAGACTGAAAAAAAAATAAAATAAAATGAAAAGAAAGTAGAAGGTACCTCATTTTAGCAATTAATTTCTGTTCTGACTCCTTCTTGGCTGTTAAATCCCTATAGCTGATGCACCACTCACAAATTTCAACCAACACATGCTCTCAGTTAATTCACACTGCACTGAGCCAAAGCTGCTGTAGTAAACTTAAACTCTAGGCCGTTCTGTGAGTCACATGAACAATAACCTGAGCTACACGACAGGAGAATTTTGCAAGCTGCAAGACATTTTTCTTTAGCCCCATGACAAAATTAAAACAGGGTTTTAATTTTCTTTAAAAACATCTCTGCCTTTGGGCACCTAATTCATAAACAGCACTGCGAGCTGAACTCTTCTGTTCTTGCTACCCTGCGCAGAATCAGATGAATTAAGTTTTCTGTCTTGAAAACAAATCTCATTGCATCCAGGTTACCTTTATTACTGCTAGATTGTGTAGCTGGACAAAGAAATGCAGCCTCACAGACTGAGAGGGTGGGAAGAGGAACAGTAGCTGTAGAGAAGATGCACATGGAGCAACAGCACACCAAAGTTAAACGTGCCACCTCTCACATCAAAGGCAACTGAACTACAGTATTTTGTCACTCAGACACTAGAATAGAAATATCCGCTGAAAAATTATGGGACACTCATAGAAAACCAAGAACAACAAAAGTAGTCTGAGTGGAAAGAGCTTAAACTTGCCAAGTAAAGTGAAGGCATGCCCAAGTGGCAAAACTAAGTCACTCTAAAGTCTGCTATGAACAGTGCTGTGTACCTCTGCCTTCCAAGTTCACCATTCAGTGACAGTGAAGAGAACTGATACTGAAAAGAATTAAGATAATGTTTAGTACTGAGAGTTGATCCTTGAATAATCCGCAGTACCTCTGGATCATATTAACTCAGCTGAAGATACCATGTGGTGATGCTGTCATAGTAGCATGCCTCCTAAGAAGGGAATCGTGCTCCTCTGGCAGGGGAATCCGAGCTGCTTTTGAGCACACTGAGGTACTGGTTTTAGTACAACCAATTATCCTTTGTTTCTTCTCTCTAAACAAAGGCATTCTCTCACTCAAACTTGGATTCTATGGAAAGAATATCAGAGATGGCAAATGTTTATCAATGAATAACTTAAGAAATCTTTTCCTCTTTAATTTCTAGTACTTGCTTGGACGAAAACCTGTTTATGAATTTCACTGACCAAAAAACCCTTTGCAAAGGTACCTACTGACCATCTGAAAGTTGAGGTACAGAGAATTAGCAGCAGGTTTTGTTGCTCAAAACCCCAGATGTGTACATGAGGCAAGAGGAGTGTTTTCTCTATCACTTTGTTCTTAGAGTGAGTTCCAAAATAATCTGGAGGTATGACAGGCCTGAGTACAAATACACATAAGACAGTTAACTTGAAGAACAAACAATGATTCGTTTTATGAACATCCTGTCACTGGCCCCACACAACCCCAAACAGCCTTCAGTCTGCATTGTCACTGTGACTACACAGGCCTATTTGGCCCTGTTCCACAAACAGGCCTGAACTCAGACAGTTACTGGGCAGTACTGGCAAGCAACACTTCCCACACTAACAATGAGATGGCTTCAGATTTTTGTTTTTGTTTTCATTCTTCAGACTCCTAGAAATTTAGCACCAAACCGTATCGCATGTACAAAGTTTTAAACGGATGTTTGTATAGCACTAAGAGTTTTCACGTGGAAGTTCAGTCTTGGGATCTTGTAGCTGTCTGTCTTTGTGGGTAAGAAAAGAGCTCAAAAGCCTTCACTTGATCTACGTGAAGATTGGTGTGAAGAGATACGTCCATACGAGAGTTTGCTTGGGCCAACACTTTGGCAAAAATCCGCTCACCTCAATCACAAGCAAATCAGGCACCCGTGTAATCTGTGTCTTAAGATTTAGAACGCTTAGCACAAACATAAAACATGGCTCCTGTGAAGCTTAAAGAGAAGAAAAGCTTCTTCCCCAACGGCTACAGCAGAAGTGACTCTGACAACACAAAGTCTTTAGTTATCTAGTGCAGGAAAGTGCACATTTCCCAAAGCTGTTGTGCTGTCTGGCTATCAGACCCCACCACATAATATCCCTGTAATATTTTCTTCCCAACTTTGTAAGTCTATCATTGGCACGTACATCCTAACAGCTATTTGGACTTTCATTTCAAGATTGTAGGAAAGCACAGAAGCTCCTCGTAGGACAGATGAGGGAAGCGACTGCCAACAAACTGTAAAAGATTACACGGAGCCATCTGTTCAGGCACCAAGTGTGCTGAGAAGTCTTATCTCACACAGACTGCTGGTCTGACACAGGCCAGAGCCTACATGCTACAGGTGTAAACCACTCTTGACTTCCATTGCCAACTCACGCTTTCAAAACTTTGAGCAAAACTTCCTCTCCTCACATTCCCAGTCCAAAGCTGGTAAAAGACATACAAACCTGTACAAGCCATCTGGAAGGAGATGGTGGCTCTAACTGCACATCACAAGCTGGGCAACACTGAGCCCAGTCCAACCTCACGACATGGAGCTGTTTGAACTCAACAACCTTGTAAACAACAGCAGGCTTTGCTCTACCTCAGCCTTGGGCACAGCCCATCACAGCAGTTGGGGCATCTGGAACTGAGCCTTTCCCTCACGTCGGGGGCTAAGCAATACTGCAGTGCTTTCTGCTAGCCTTCAGTAAATAAACTGGTGAAGGGCAGATGAAGGAAAAGCGTCTGGATCCTCTCCGCCTCCTCACTGACAGCGCCCGTCCTGCTGACACCGGAGCCAGGGGATACCGCGGCCAAACCCCACTCTGATTCCACGATCCGAGTTCTGTTTCGGCCACCGCCGCAGCCCGGTGTCCACCGCCCCCTCGGGGAGCCCTTCCCCGGCCACAGCAGTGCCAGGCGGGAGAAACCCACCCCCCACGGGGTGATTTCGGCGCTGTCAGTGGAGGAACCCGAGACCCCGGGAAGGCCGGGCCGGTGCCTCGCGCTCTTACCCAGCATGATGGGGCTGAGGCGTCGGGCCATGCCCTTGGACAGGTCGTACACGTAGAGCTTCACAGGGTGCAGCGCCAGCGGCTCCTCCATGGGGGCGCCAGGCGGCCCCGGGGGACACCGGGGGAAGCGGTTGAGAACGGGTAAGGGCGGCTGCGATTCCGGTCCCGGTGCCAGGAGCCGAGGGGTGACGGACGGGACAGGGATGGGGGCGCTACCTGCGCGCGTGCGCAACAGCCGGTAATAAGCGAGGCTGCTCCGTCACCGCGCCGCTGCGCCGCGGTTCCGGAGGCGGTGGGCGAGGACTAGGGGAGCTAATCCTGCCCTGTCATTGGCCGAGGCAGGAGCTCTCACCGCCTCTTCCTCATCCTGAACCAGTCCGCGCGGAGGAAAGGAGGGCTTCCCGCGGGAGGGGCGGGGCTCTACGCCGTCCTTCTCTCTCCATTGGCCAAGGAGTTACTGTGGGGGCGGGGCTGTGGGTGAATGGCAGGCAGTTGTCGCGGCGGCCGGTTGAGTTCGGTCGGCGTGCCGGTGGCCATGTCGCAGTGGGTGTCCTACTACCGTGGCGAGGGCCCCGAGGAGGAGGACGATGACGAGCGTCAGCAGGAGGAGGAAGGAACTGAGGCCGTCGGTAAGGGCCTTACGCGCCCCATCCCTCACCGGGATCAGCAGCTGCCCGCGGGGTTCGTCGGGCGAAGGGAGCCGCTGGTAAAACGTGGGTTTCCCCCCTCCCCCGTTCCGTAGGAGACTACAGGTTCTCTGGCCGGGACAGCCTCATCTTCTTGGTGGATGCCAGCAAGGCCATGTTCGAGCCCGACGCGGAGGGCGGGACGCCCTTTGACATGACGGTCCAGGTGAGGCCCGCGGTTGCTTCGCAAACCCCGCGGGCATCGCCTTCTGCCCCGCCGTGGCAGTGGCTGCCGCGCCGGTTGCTTCGCCCGGCCCGCAGCCCAGGCTGCGGAATGGCTGTGGGATGGGGAAGAGCTTCGGCCTGAAGGGCCGTATGCAGAGCTCGGTGTGGATGTGCTTTTGGAATGAGCCACCAATCTGTTCCGAATGCTGTGCCTAAGAAATCTGTTTCATTGGTCTTGCTCCTAGAAGGGGAATGCGAATGCAAAATTTAATAGAATCACAAAATGGTTCAGGTTGGAAGGGACCTTAGAGATCATCTAGTTCCAACCCTGCTGCCATGAGCAGGGACACTTCCCACTGTCTAGTTGCCTATTCATGCATTCAACCTGGTGTTGAAAACACTTCCAGGTATGGACCATCCACCGCTTCTCTGGGCATCTGGTTCCAGTGGCTCAGCACCCTTGTCGTGAGGAGTCTCTTTCCAAGTTTTGTAATGGAACATAAGCGCATGAGCAATCCAGTCCTTATGCTGAAGGACTTTGTTTAACAGCAAAACGCAGCAGGGGATGGTTTTGCGGGTTGCACAGGGTGCAGGGCTGGACTATCTGTTGTCTGCAGATGTATCAACAGCTAGCTTGTTCCAGTAGGAACATAGGAGACGTACCGTCTGTTCAATAGCATTGCCCGTGGGGCAGCTTGTGTGGAGGTCTATATAGGTTGGTGACTTTGTGTAATAAACAGGCCTTTTGGCTTTGGGTTTTTGAGAGATCATACTGGTCTCAGTGTGAAGGTCCATCTTAGAGCTCCCGCGAATGACCTCTCGGCTGAACCTGAACCCTGCAAGTCTAACTCCTGCAAAATTACAAAGATCTAATTAAAATCTGCCCTCTATCAGTTTGAAATCATTCCCCCTTGTTCTATCACTAGAGTCCCTCCTGGTCCCTCTCCATCTTTCCCGCTTTGGGTACTGGAAGGCTGCTATAGAGTCCCCCCAGAGCCTTCTCTTCTCCAGGCTCAGAAGCCCAAATTTCTCCACCTTGTCTTCACAGGAGAGGTGCTCCAGCCCTCTGATTATGTTTGTGGCCCTCAGCTATACTTGCTTATGTCTAAGGCTGTGTACTGAAAAAATCCCTCAAAGACCAAGATCCTAATTTCTGCCAAAATGTAGCTTAAACATTTGTTACGATTCTTCTGTTTAGAGTAGACTCTGTTAGAGTCTACTTGTATAAACTTCTAATTGCTAAAGACAAAACTTTTGCATCCTAACTGCAACTGCTTTTCTTCGTATTTTAACCTGTGTGTGTTTTCTTTTCAGTGCATCTGGAGTGTGTATACCAGTAAAATTATTAGTAGCGACAGGGACTTGTTAGGTGTCGTGTTCTATGGTACTGAAAAAAACAAGAACTCAGCAGATTTCAAGCACATCTATGTTCTTCAGGAGCTGGACACTCCAGGTAAAGGAAATCTATGTAGTAGCATTGAGAGTAACTGGTCTCTCTGAAAATGAAGAAATATCAGATAAAACAAAAAATTCCTTATTACTGAGATCTGTTGGCAGGGCAACACTTAAAAATTTGTTGAAATTTTAGAAGCTAAGTGGGAACTGAGCTTTTTCTGTTTGGTTCAGATCCCTTTCCTATGTCTATTGTGGTGGTTCACTTGCTGCCTGCTAAACCTAAAAGGATCCCAACAGAACTCTTGAAAGCCTGTCATGTATCTGCTGCATGTAAATGTGTTCTAAGGCACCATGAATTCTTGCTGAGTTTGGATGGGATGTCTGGAGTCGTCTTGTCCAACCCTTCTGTTCAAGCAGAGTCAGCTAGAAATGGGTTGTCCAATATCATAGAATCATTTAAGTTGAAAAAAGATCCTACGATTGGACTAGATGATCTTTCAAGGTCCCTTCCAGTCCCTTATGTTGTGTGATTCTGTGATTAACCTAATTCAACCAAGCCCACTGCTAAACCATGCCCCTAAGCTCAGTATCTACGTGACTTTTAAATACATCTAGGGATGGCAAGTCAACCACCACCCTGGGCAGCCTGTTCCGGTGCCCCGTTCAGTGAAGAATATTTTCCTAATGTCTTGCCTAAACTTGCCCTGGCACAACTTGAGGCTATTTCTTGTTGTCTTATCTCTTATTACTTCTGAGAACAGACCAACACCCATCTCTCTGTAACCTCCTTTCAGGTTGTTGTAGACAGCAAGAAGGTCTCCCTCAGCCTCCTTGAGAATAAATAATCCCCAGCGCCCTTGTAAGGCTTGTTCTCCAGAACCTTCACCAACCTTGTTGCCCTACTTTGGACTTGTTCCAGCACCTCAATGTCTTTGTTGTATTGGGATGTCCAAAACTGAGCAGAGTACTCAGGGTAGGGCCTCACCAGTCTCAAGTACAGGGGGATAATAACTTCCCTGCTCCTGGCTACTCTGGTGCTGCTACGTTAACCTGTTTGGGGTGTTCCATCTCTAATGTTCACAATCATTCTAGTAATTCTTGACATTCTCTTTTCCATCTTCTTAGAATTCCTCAGCATTACCTAGCATCTGCTCGATAGCTGCAGTGTGTTGCTGAGTTGGAGAAGTTGGTGGGAGGAGTGCAAAGAATGTGTCCTAGTGGTGACAAATTCTGTGACAGCAGGGAGTCTTAGGGGAAGATATTGGCTACTAGCTTTTAATCGCAGCCTTTATCTCTGAGGAGGTTTGATTTAATTTTTTTAACCAGGAGGTACAGGTTTAGTAACGTGGGGTTCTCCTGAAAGAACTGTGCCTTGTCCTAGTTTCAGAATTAATTATGAGAGGGACTGACAGGACTGCCTTAGGTTCTTCTTTGTTTTTCTAGCAGCAAGTGCCTTAGGCTTCTTGCTCATCCTTTCCCCTCCTCCTACCTTGCCCTTTTCTCTGCATTAGAGGCAGTAGCTTCACTGTAGGTAAAGGCAGTGCAGGTGAAAGGTGGATGTTATTGAAAAGGAAGAGAAGTGTGTGTTTGCTGCCTCTGGAGTGCAGGGTGCTCTAAGGAAGTTGGATATACTGCAGTACGTAATTATGAACATTTATGTTACTAATTAAATGATAGCTGAGGAGATGAAAATGAAATAGTTAATGGAGGGAGGAAGAAGACATTTTCTGTGAGATCCCAAGTGTGCTATAGAATTTGAGTGAAAGACAAGGGTGGAAGCTCTGCAGAATGCAGCTACTAGCTGAAAAATGAAAGCTCTTCCTCCATTGTAGAGTTATGGGAAAGGTTTTCAATTAGCAGTAATCGTGCCTCGGATTAACCTCATTGGCTGTGAGTTATGGGAAAAAACACACAATCTGCTCTTAGAAGGGAAGGAAGTCCATGTCTGGAATGTTGTGTCCAGTTCTGGGCCTCTCAGTTCAAGAAGGACACAGAGCTGCTGGAGAGAGTCCAGCACAGAGCCACAAAGATGATGAAGGAAGTGGAACGTTTCCCTGATGAGGAAAGGCTGAGGGAGCTGGGTCTCTTGAGCTTGGAAAAATGGAGACTGAGGGGTGACCTCTTTAATGTTTGTAAATATGTGAAGGGTGGGTGTCAGGAGGATGGAGCCAGGCTCTGCTCAGTGGCATCTAGTGATAGGACGAGGGGCAACGGGTGTGAGCTGGAACACAGGAGGTTCCACATCAATATGAGAAGGAACTTCTTCACAATGAGGGTGACAGAGCACTGGAACAGGCTGCCCTGGGGGTTGTAGAGTCTCCTTCTCTGGAGACATTTAAAACCCATCTGAATATGTTCCTGTGCGACTTGATCTAGGTGATCCTGCTGTGTCAGGGGGATTGGACTAGATGATCTCTCAAGGTTCCTTCCAGTCCCTAGTATTCTGAGTCAGTCAGTTGGGCTGGAGTCATCCTGAGGGCTTTAAAGTGGCTGTCAGCACCTGCCTTGAATGTTGCTGTTCTCCACACAGTGATCTGTGTATGGGCTGCATCTGACCTCCAGGTTGATTCTATCCGATACGAGGGTTAAGGGAAGCAGGAGGAATTCTCCACCTTCCCAACATGCCATGGAGATGCAGGATGTATTTCAGGCTCTTCTTTCTCTGGTGTAGATGTAGGCCATGTTTCTGCAGTGGGTGCAGTTGCTGCCTTTTCCTGCCATGGACTTGTCCTTTCAGTACAGAAGGGGTTTTCAGTCCTTTGATTCCTGCCTGATCTCTCCCCCAACAGAAGAGCCTTACGTCGGTGCCAGGGCACTTTATGTCCTCTTGGCCCTGGCAGGCACTTTCAAGCGGTAGCCAGCTTGTGGTATTGCAAGTGTTAAGCCGTGTGAACCAGTTTCTCAGCCAGGTGTTGGAAGGGCACTGCCATGGAGGTGTTACTGGACGTTACTTGGGTATCAGCTGCGAGGGACCTTTGGTGTGTATTTAGAAGAGTTTGTGGCAATTCTTTCTAATTCTTTAGGTGCTAAACGTATTCTAGAGCTGGACCAATACAAAGGAGACAGCGGACAAGTACTTTTCACTGAGAGCTTTGGTCACAGCACTGACTATTCGTTGGGTGAAGCACTCTGGGCCTGCTCTAATCTCTTCAGTGATGTCCGAGTCAAACTGAGCCACAAAAGAATCATGCTCTTCACCAACGAGGATGACCCTCATGCCAATGACAGTGCTAAAGCAAAGCTAGCCAGGACCAGAGCTGGTGACCTCAGAGACACAGGTAATTATTTTCTCCTTCAGTTTCAGGCAGAGTAGAAGTGATGTGTCCTCGCAGCAGATGCTGACTGCATTGAAAGTTTGTAATGCTTAAAGATTATAAAAGCATCAGAACTTGGGAACCTTCTGAAGCTTTCTAAATTATTATTTTGATATCTCATCTAAATTGGAAAATCTACAATCCAGCAACTAACATTTACTTTTCTAGGATCTCTTTTTCTACAGTGACAACATAAATCAGAACTTGAGAAGGCCATGGAAAACAAACTTATTTTCTTGTATTTAATTTAATTGTTCCACCATTTTCCAGGAAGGGGATAATAACACTGAGTTAATACAAAAGGAAAATTACTTTAATAATTAATAATAATCAGTGAATTAGCTGAAGGTCACCAGCCTGAGCTCAGAGACTAGAGAGTAAGTACTTCATGAGTTCAACAGTGTGGCTGAGATAACTAGTGTTGGAGTTTAGCAGATGCTTTGGATCTGGAAGCTGCAAGGTTTCCTTAATCCATTTCTCTGGGAAAGGGGTATTTCTGAACCCATTACTCCCCTCTATGCCTGAGGTGAGATTATGTTTGATAGAAGCTCATCAGAGCTGTTTCATGCACAGTGTCATGCAGATTCTTAATTAGGGAGGAAATATTTTCTGTGCTGTGTTTTGACTGAAGGTGAAGAGTGTCTTCTGCCTCCTTCCCTAGAAAATTTCACATCTGGTACAGATAGTTTGGAACTTGATAGTAAATTCGTAACTTAAAAACATAAGAATAAGTTCCAAACTTAAATTCGTTGCTTAGATACAGAAATTGAAAGCACTCAGAAACGTGCTGATATAAGAAAAAGGCAGTTCCTGTGATCCTCTTGTCTCTTACTATGTTTCTAGGAATCATTCTGGACTTGATGCACTTGAAGAAGCCTGGAGGGTTCGATATCTCTTTGTTCTACAGGGATATCATAAACACAGCAGAGGATGAGGACCTTGGGATCCAGCCTGAGGAGTCAGAGAAACTGGAACATCTCATGAGGAAAGTACGAGCGAAGGAGACAAATAAAAGGGCTTTAGTCAGGTTTGTAACTGGTTATGACCCGATGTGATTTTTAGACTGCGTCTCACCTCCTTGTTCTGGAATGACGGCCTCTAAAGGCATCAGTGCTTACATTCCTCAGTCTTAATTCCTTAGTCCAAGATTGGTGTTTCTTGTGTAGCTTCCAAGTATAATTGTCCTTGGTGTATGAGAAAAGCAGAGAATGAGGTTAGGCCTCCTTTTTAACTCTGTGTGACATCTCCTGTATTGAGCTTGGCCAAAAACGACGCTTGATTTTATTAAACAAGGACATTATTGCCAAGTCAATTGCATAGGAAAAAAATCTGCAGTATGTAAAAGGGTTACCTTATAGTGAAACCTGATTGAAATGATGCTTTTCTTACTAATGTTAACTTAGAGAAAATTCATCTCAGTGTGACTGGTAGGTATTTTGGCCTAATATTCAATAGTTACATGTGGCTGATCTGTCTAGGTTCTTGGTGTGGATTCACACAGCTCTGATATTTCTGATCTCCTACTGAAAGATTAGAGGTACTTACAAAGAGATTAAAGGGATCTTGTCAAAGCAGATAGAAAGTATTTTTGGAACCATCTTCTCCATAACAGTTGCTTTTTTTTAATGAGTGAGTTTATAGCAGAATGCTCTGGAAGCACAGAAATGGAATGAACTTCACAGCTTAGTGGGGTTTTTTATATGTATATAAACAGCAACCTGTGGTATGAGGGGCAATGGTTGTAAGCTGGAACACAGAAGGTTCTACATCAATCTGAGAAGGAACTTACTCACAATGAGGGTGACAGAGCACTGGAACAGGCTGCCCAGGGTGGTTGTGGAGTCTCCTTCACTGGAGACGTTTAAGACCCCCCAGATGTGTTCCTGTGTGACTTGGTGTAGGTGATCCTGCTGTGTCAGGGGAATTGGACTAGATGATCTTTCGAGGTCCCTTCCAATCCCTAATGATTCAGTGATTCTGTGTTGTCACTGGCATTCTTGTTCCTGCTCACAGCTTTACTTTCCTCTTCTGGGCATGTTCCTCAAGCTTTATAATAACTGAGGAGGAAGAATCTCATACCAGTGACACATTTTAGAGGAGAGGAAGTAATAATCACAACAATGCACTGTTCTGCTATCAGAACTTGAAGATTGCCCCCAGTTTTAAACCTTTATTTCTGAATTTTTCATCTAACTTATCACAGAATCACAGAACATTAGGGATTGGAAGCGACCTCGAAAGATCATCTAGTCCAATCCCCTTGGCAGAGCAGGAAAATCTTGGTATTGTTTGTCTTGATGGGGCTCTTATGGGGAATTCTGACTTGTGTGTGAGCAGCTGTGTGTGAATTCAGAGGTCACATGGCATTAAGCACAAGTGGGGTGTCCAAATGTGAACTTGTCCTATGGTCTGCTTGAGCACAGCTGGCCTTCAGAGTGAGAAAAAGTGAAAGAAATACAGTAAATAGTTTGTATTTAAGTAATTTTTATGACCAGAAGAGACAGCATTGCAAGCAAGTTTTCATACAGGTTTTATGCATATGAAAGCGACTGAAGTAATGGTATGTTTCCAGAGATATGTGTGATTTTGGGGGAGGAGGATGGGAGGTCAGAGGAAATGTTGCCTGAGGAGATGACTTTCTTTGGCAAAAATGACCTTTCAGGACTCTCATGCCTGTATCTGCTTTTTCACACAGGTTAAATCTGTATCTGAACAAAGACCTGTCGCTTTCCGTTAGTGTTTACAGCCTTGTTCGAAAAGCTTATAAGCCATTTCCAGTGAAACTGTATCGGGAAACTAATGAGCCAGTTAAAACAAAAACAAGGGTGTTTAATGGAAAAACAGGCAGCTTGCTCCTGCCTACTGACACAAAAAGGGCTCAGGTAACACATTGATTATGTGCCTACTTCTTCCTGTCTCTCTGAAGCGGGGGTGAGATGCTGATTCTCTTGCTGCTTTTGTTTGTGTTTCATTTTCAAGACCAGATGCAAAAATATTTACATCTCTGTTCCCCTGGGGACAGCCTGATCGCTTTGTAAGCTGCACAGAATGAAAGTGGGTTGTTTCTTTGGCATGGCTGTCAAGGGGAAGCATAGCTGCTGGTGAGCGTGTGCTGAGGAACACGAGTCGTATCTTCCTGTAAGGCAGAACCAGGTTGTCAGAGCCTGACCTTTTGTAGCCCTGTGCTGTCCCTGCCTTTTGACTCATTAGGAACAGATTTTGTCTGTTTAATTAAACACACTAGTGTGAACCATGGGGTGGGTGTTGGAGCTCTTCTCAAACAAAGACATATTACCTTTGGTTTTTGCTATTTTGCTCTTTGCTCTCCTTTCCTGCTTGGTAGTTTGCCTGATGTGGATTGAATGTCACGTTTTGTTCAGTCAGAGCCTTGTTTCAAAGCAAGACACCCAGTTTCTAGGCAAACTGTCACAAGCACAGCTTGTGTGCCACAGGCTCTTGAAGTTTTGTCTTAAGATTAAATATTTTTATTCATACTGATGTTAGTTTATTGAAGTAAAGAAGGAGATGAATAGAAAGCTGAACATTAAGCCCTGATGTCTTATTTCAGCAGCTGGACTACAGCTCGTTCTCAGTTTTGTGGCCTGAGTGATACTTCAGAAGCACTGCTTCTCCGTTGCTGTTTCTGCCCGGAGCAGGCAGCTGGTGTGTGTCTGCTGAAGCACATTCAGAGTCAGACAGGGCCTCTGAAAATGTCTCATCCGACCCAGACCAGAGCAAGACTCGCAAAACTAGATCAGTGTATGTTTGGGACAAGTCTGAACAACTCCAGGGATGGGATGTGGCAGCCTCTCTGCGCCAGGGCTTAACCATTGTCTTAGGACAGTGCATTTTGCTAATGTCCAGGTGTCATTTCCCTTGGAATGATGGTTGTAGGCTGTGACTTGCCATTTCAGCGTGCACTAATGGTGAGAGTTTGCTCTGTCTTGTCTAAAACCCACTTTTCAGCAGGGAAAGACAGCAACTGCATCCTCTTCCTGCCCCTTTCCCCCCTACCCTGTTATTTTTTATGTTGGCAGCACTAATACCTGCTCTGCTCTGGTGTAGACATACGGAAACCGCCAGATTGTGCTGGAGAAAGCGGAAACAGAAGAATTAAAACACTTTGATTCTCCAGGCTTGTTTCTGATTGGCTTCAAACCACTTTCAATGCTAAAACCACACCACCATATCAGGCCCTCGCAGTTCATCTATCCTGAGGAGTCCATAGTAAGTGGTAAGTAAACATCATGAGGAAATTCACCACCTTGCATTAGGGTAACCAGCTGATTTGTTGTGTGTGTGCCAGATCTTTGCCTGACTTAAAAACCTGCAGATGTTAAAAAGTATAGAATTGACTGTTCCTGCCCATCTCAGTTGCAATTCATTTTTGTTTTCTTAAATATCGGAAGAGCTGATTTGGCTTCATGTTTCGTCCGTTGTGGCAAGCAGCTACTCAAACTATGCAAATGTAGTCCCAAAATGTTTGGTTTTGTCAAGTGAACGATCCTGGTACCTGGCAAGAAGGCAAAAGTGGTTAATAAAAACCAACCCAAACCTCAAAAAACAAGCCCTCAAACTAGTAAAGATAATTTCCATTCTTATGTCCCTCTCAGCTTGGAGTGGAAACATAATACTGAGGATGTATGGTTGAATTAACAGCACTTCACAGGCTTGTGAAGGGTGGAGGATGCCTAAGACTGCTTTTCCTTCCCTTTTTATTTGTTTACGTAAGGCTGCTTATCTAGAAACACAGTACTAATCCATCCCAAGCTGCAGGAGTAAGGAAAAAAACTAGCTGCTTGATTTACCAGTGGATAAAGAGGCTGAGTTATGACCAGGTGCTTTGCAGTATCTGAGTATAGCAGGACTTTTACACTAGCTTCTCTGGCTTAGCAACTTCCTGAATCAATCACAGAATCACAGAACATTAAAGATTGGAAGGAACCTCGAAAGATCATCTAGTCCAATCCCCCTGACACAGCAGGATCACCTAGACCAAGTCACACAGGAGCATATTCAGACGGGTTTTAAAAGTCTCCAGTGAAGGAGACTCCACAACCCCCCTGGGCAGCCCATTCCAGTGCTCTGTCACCCTCACCGTGAAGAAGTTCCTTCTCATATTGATGTGGAACCTCCTGTGTTCCAGCTCACGTCCATTGCCCCTTGTCCTATCATTAGATTCCACTGAGCAGAGCCTGGCTCCATCCTCCTGACACCCACCCTTCACATATTTCTAAACATCATTGAGGTCACCCCTCAGTCTCCTTTTTTCCAAGCTCAAGAGACCCAGCTCCCTCAGCCTTTACTCTTCAGGGAGCCGTTCCCCTCCCTTCATCATCTTTGTGGCTCTGTGCTGGACTCTCTCCAGCAGTTCTGTGTCCTTCTTAAACTGAGGGTCCCAGAACTGGACACACTCTTGCAGATGCAGTATCTGCAGGGCAGAGTAGAGGGGAAGGAGAACCTCTCTCGATCTACTAACCAGGTTACTTCTGTGTCAGCATTTTCCTGACTACTATTATCTGGGAAATACAAAGCATCGTGAGAGGAATACCACAGTCTGAATTCTTGATGTGTTCCTTTTCCTAAAGGTCCTGGGATGTCTCACCAGAGCAGGAAGAGGCTTTGTAGATACCTGTTTCCAATTTTCAGTGGTATTTCATTGCTCAGATGTTAGTGATTTAATTTCTTTCACTAGAACTCTTAACTGCTGTGACCAGGAGAGCAACTAACATTGGCATTTTCTGAGGGCTGCCCCTTCCAAAAGTTGCTTTTTTACCTCTGCAATATTGCAAGCATTTCGAAGAAGGTTTCAAAACTAGTATCTAGGGTTATGTTGCTGAACAAAGGAGCAAAGCTGTCAACCTAACTAATGCAGTCTTTTCTTGGCAGGGAGTACCACACTATTTAATGCTTTACTGATTAAATGCTTGGAGAAGGAGGTGATGGCACTGTGCAGATACACCATCCGCCGGAACACTCCTCCTCGCTTCGTGGCCCTGGTTCCCCAGGAGGAAGAGGTGGATGAGCAGAAAGTGCAGATAGCCCCACCAGGTATGGAAAGAGATGCTGCCTTTTCCCTGCACGACTGGGTGCAGTTAGCGTAATAGTGTCTTCTCTTATGTGAAAGTATTCTTAGTGTGGCTCACCTTAGAACTGAGGAGAGGGCTTTCTAAATCCCCTTTATTGAGTTTTGTCATTGCTAGCGTCTGAATCTATTTTTAAAACCCCAGTGGCATCAGTGCTTGCTCAGGTATGAGATGGCTACAGTTTTAACCTGCCTCCTACCTCATTCTAGCAGATTTGAGTGACCTAAAAAATTCAAAGCCCTTTTTTCTGGTTGCTAACTAGACAGGATGTCTTTCCCTGAATTGTATTGGACACCTTTTAAAGTACTAAGTAATCTGACATATGGAGCCTCACACTTTATCAGCTGAACAAATTATTGAGTGGGGAGCAAAGGCAGACTCTTGCTCTTCTCCATTTTCTCACCCTTTAATTGCACAGCCCTCTTCTAGGAGGATGCAAAGTGTGGAGTTAATACTGCTTGTGTACTGAGTCAAGCTGCTGTGTCAGGGGGATTGGACTAGATGATCTTTCAAGGTCCCTTCCAATCCCTAATAATTATATGACATTACCTGAATTTTTAAACAAGCCTTTTCCACGCTCAGATCCAGTGAGAGATGGGGAAGGTGGACAGGCTGATCTTCAAGTCACAAGAATTCAGCTCTAAGCTGTGAATTCAGTTTGAATCTTTTTCAAAAAGCCATTAGTGATGTTGTTTACATGATTGGGATTGAATGTTATGCTGTAGGTACGAGGAGGTATTATCTCAGAATCACAGAATGTTACAGGTTGGAAGGGACCTCAAAAGATCATCTGAGTCCAACCCCCCCACTGGAGCAGGGTAAGCCTAGAGTACTGTCTCAAGATATGCTGTCCTACATGGGGCTCAAACTCATGATCCCAAGAAGTCAGAGTCCCATGCTCTAGCAGCTGAGCCAGCCAGGTGCCGTTGTTCACAACAAAATAGGTACCTGGTTTGGAGTCACCAGACCTAGCTAATAAGCATCTTATTCTTTCCCCTAAGTTACCATTTGGAGGCCATGGTCCTGTATAACTGCTGTCTTGCTCCTTCTCTTCATTGTAGGTTTCCACGTAATTTTCCTGCCGTACGCAGATGACAAGCGGAATGTTGATTTTACGGAGAAGGTGCCGGCCAATCGAGAGCAGGTGGACAAAATGAAGGCAATAGTTCAAAAGCTCCGTTTCAAGTACAGGTACTTGGAGATAAATGGCACATGGTGGGAAAGAAAGCATGACCCTATTGCCTGCTCTGCTGCACAACCTTGTTCAGCTGTAGTGTCTGTGCAGTGAGGTGTTGATGTATTTTGATAAAAATTGCTTTGCTTAAGTTATCTTGCATCTGGGCAAGAACAATCCCAGGTACCAGTATAGGCTGGGGACTGACGTGTTGGAGAGCAGTGTAGGAGAAAGGGACCTGGGAGTCCTGGTGGACAGCAGGATGACCATAAGCCAGCAATAAGCCCTTGTGGCCAGGAAGGCATTTTTTCCTAGGTATGAGGGAGGTAACAGAACTTATTGAAGGGAGAATGCCACTATCTCCATTTGTGTCACGTAGCTTTCTGCTGTGGTTGATGCATGAAAGGATGGTGATTCAGCAGGTAAACTGGAAAGAGAAAAAGCAGTTCTTATGAGATGAAGAGGAAGATTTTAGTTGGAAATAGATTGATAGCAGATCCTGTGCATCTTGTCTGTCTTCTGGGCAGCATACATTGACATTTTGGGGGGATTCTTGACAGGACTGATGGCTTTGAGAACCCGGTTTTGCAGCAGCACTTCAGGAATCTGGAGGCTTTGGCATTGGAAAAGATGGAACCAGAAGTAGCCGAGGATCTTACAAGTGAGAGTTATTGGTGGGTGTGAAGGGAGGTTGGGTAGAGAGCTCTTGACTGTAAGTCAGAGATGTGCTACTACAAAACCAAATACCCTTAAGAAAATACTTGATTTTGTAGCTCTAAAACATAAAATTCTGAATGTGGGCATTCTGAAGTATGAAAACCTTCCTTTTGATTGCTGTCACTTTTAAGATAAAGGAAAATGTGTCCACTTTATCCTGCAGAATTAAAATCGAATTACCTTTTGTTCCACGGTGACAAATGTTTTCTCTGAAATTCCTCTCTTCAAGAATCTAATCTTTCAATCTGATAAAGGGGCAGAAGAGAGTGAACTTGGAGAGTTATTCTGCTAGGAGGCCATGATGCCACCCTGTGGCTCTGAGAGTTTCTAGGTAAGAATGTCTTGTCAAAAGACAGAAACACTCCTCCTGAAGGGGAAGTTCCTTTTAAACAAATTCCATTGACTCCAGGAATAGCATCAGAGTGACTCTCTCCTGAAGCAATACCTAAGAGATAATCCAGGTCCCTGTACTAGCTACCATCCAAATACATGGCAGAAACAAGCTGCTTTTGCCTCAACCTGAATGTCTAAGATTAGACCTGGGTAACAGTGCAGACAAGTAGGAGATCTTTTACATTAGTTCCACCTTTGTTCTGTGTATATATCTCCTGTTCAGGGAGACATGTGAGTCCATCACGTGTGTAATTCAAACTCTTGACATTACCAGGAGCTGTACATCTCTTATTTGTGACTGTTGTAACAGAAGTCTTTAGGTTTGGCATGGTCTCATGATGCTTGCTTGCTAGATATTACGGAAGCACTACTGTGGCTGGTGATGGACTTTCCTGTGAACAGTTTTTAAGAGGGGAAATCTTTCTCTCTTGCTAGTGCCAAAAGTTGAAGAGATGAACCGCAGACTGGGCAATCTGGTGGAAGAGTTTAAGCAGCTGGTTTATCCCCCTGACTACAATCCTGATGGGAAGGCTGTAAAGCGAAAACAGAGTAAGTGATGGTGGTGCAGACACATAATGTGGTGTCTGTCTTCTGTTTAGAAGCCTCAGTGTTTCCAGTTTGCCTCATAGTTCAGAGAAGCTGCTTATACAAGTCTCTTTACTAATCTCCACAGTGAAGTGGGTTTATGTCTTGTGGTGGTTCTTAGGGAGTAGAGGATATTGTGGAATCCTGTTGGAGAACTGCTTTAATGAGAAAGGCATAATCAAGTATAGGAAGTGATATAGGTAAATTAATGCGTTAAGTATGTAATTTTATTTTAAAACAAGAGTAAGAAAATCGTTCATGCTTTCAGTTGTGTTAATGAAGAAGCAGACTTTTATACATGAACTGTTTAGCAAGCCCAAGATGGGCATCTTTAGGGTTAAATGTCTAAGTAATGCTGTAGTACATCTGTAGTTTGGGAGGCTGTGGGACTGCATAAAGTGGAAGTGACTGTTAGCTGAGCTCCCTGTGGAATAATTAATTCCTCTGTCTCAGTGAATGAAAATTCTTTAGAAGTTTTATTTGGGGGTGGTCTTTCCATTGGAACACAAAGTTTTCTACTCGAGACCACTCATATCAATGAAATGGCATGTGAGTGTGTTAAAGTACCCTGTAAATTTAGGTGAGCTGTTAAAATACCGTGTGCTGATGGCCATGAACTGTTGTATGTATTTAAGAAAAGTTAATGTCTATTAAGAACCTTTTTTAAATACTGATCTAAAATTTCTCTTTCTAGCTTCTGATGGTCAAACTGAGAAGAGGCCCAGGGTAGAAGTCTCAAAAGATGAGCTGAGGAGCCATGTGCAGAAGGGCACCCTAGGCAAGCTCACTGTACCTGTTCTGAAGGATGCATGCAGGCTTTATGGGCTGAGGGGTGGGGGAAAGAAGCAAGAGCTCATGGATGCGCTAACGGAGTACTTCAGTGAGCACTAAGTGGGAGCAGAAGGCCCTGGATGACTTCCATCTACTTGAAATTTTGGTGGTCTTACGTGAGTGTTGTCTTTTTAATCCTGCAGTAGAGGAGAAGGTGACCAAGTGTTGCTGAACCTAGCAGCAGAGAAACTTTTTACTCTTAGTCATGAAACATCTCTGCAAAGTTGGATTCTGTTCACAGTAGCCAAAGGCAGAATTAAATTCTCTGCTAACTCAGGTTACCCACTGCAAGTGAACACACTCGTGCCTTCCTGGTTTCTTAATAAAAGTTAGTTTGGACATCTTTGCAACAATGGCTCTACCATCTTTGCATCATAAAGACAGCAAAACTCACTTCAAGATAAGAAAGCAAGAGTGGAATTAGCACCATGCAATTTCAAGCAGCAGGTCAAGTCTGTGTGCTAAGGGGGTGTAAGGGTGGTGTACTACTCTCCTGCTCCCCACAACAGCCAGGCCGTGTCAGTACTTGTCATCAAATTGGGTTCTTTTCCACTACCAGTGTTTTAAAGATTACCAGCAGAGACTACAGAATCACAGACCACCAGGGATTGGAAGTGACCTCAAAAGATCATCCAGTCCAATCCCCCTGCCACAGCAGGTCACCCCAAAAGAGAAAATCATTACTGGGAAACAGTAGCCTGTCCTTAAAAGCCAGTACTTTACAAAGCTGCAGTCAGATACTGGTTTTAATTGGTAATAGAAAAAGCAGGTTTAATAATGGTGAAAAAATAAGTCATGTCCTCTGGGAACCTGCAAGTGCTCACCCCAGTTAAATTACTGATGCAGCACAGAGCTTTTCCACTTCTGTAGCAAGTCTGAGTCAGACTATTGTGCAGGGTTCTGTGCTTTAAAAGTAGGAAACCAGCAAGTTCTGAAGAGTAGCCCCTCTTAGCTCTAGCAGTGTTTTTCTTTAGCCCTACTTACTGGAGGCTGCATCTGGGGCTATGTTTTTGTTTTTAAACTCCCTCCCCAGCATGTCCTATTTCTCTTGCAGTGCAAGATAACTAAAACCAAGTCCTACCTTTGCTCGGGACACTGCTGTTTGTTTAGCTAAATTATAGCTTTCTGTGGAATGCAAACACAGGATAGGAATGTTGCCCACTGGTCTGCATGGTGCTTTATTGTTCAGGGATCCCTGTGTTTGGCAACAATTAGGCAACTTATTGAAATCTTAGGTGATGGCAGAGCTGTAGTGTGGCATGTGTATTGGAGCTAGCTGTGACCAGTGCGTGCCAGCATACTGCTCGCTTCCCCACCTCCACAGCTCCTCTCAAAAGAGCAGCTAGCCCACACCGAGCTCTGCAGAATTGAAGCTGTATTGTACTTCCAATCAGCCTGTGCTACACTAGTTGCTTTTAATAAAGATTTCTCTAAGCAATCAATCAATTTTTTGCCCTTTAACTGAGATGTAACTGCTTGTTTTAGCAAGACTTGAATGCAGTAAAACAGTGAGACTAGCCTGTCTTTATTTTGATGAATTTTCATTCTCAAACACCCTTACTAACTTATCTCTTGGCTTGCTAACCCCCAGGCACAATCTATTCCAGGCACTGGATGATTGTGGTACGTTTGTTCTAGTTTATTAGATCTCCCTGCTGTTTTTTATAATTATTTATAGCAGACATTAAGCAGAATTTTAACAAGGATGGTGATGGAAGGCTTGAGCAGAAAATGAGATAGCTTTGCTTGCTCAAGAATCCTTTATTTCTGCTCTTTCTGTGCTTTCCCTTACATCAGCTGTCTTGGCATGGGCAAGTCCTTTGTTTGCCAAGTCAGTGGTTTTAAACACAGTTAGCTCAATGGTCAGCATCAGTAGAAGGAACAGCAGCCTTTCTAAACCTCATGCAAATCAGAAGACTCTTCCTGTTAAGGTCACCTCAGCAAGGATATTATCAACCATTTACAAAAACATACAGACATGGATTATCTTCAGTCTTTTGTTAGCTGATTTTATCTGCTTGGGATGTAGTTACTAAAGGTGTGAAGTTAGTGCCTCTGTGGAAACATTACAGAAAGGGAAAACTTATTTTCCCTTCTGCTATCGTTAGCTATTGCTTTTCTCACACTAGCTTTGCTTTAGCATTCTGCAATAGGAGACAGGTTTGGGATGACCCATTCCAACACAGAGGTTTAGACAACTCTGCTCAGAGCAGTAAGTGGCTTTATTATACAATATGCATTTACTTAAACCTAGCTCCTTAAGACCACCACTAACCCAGAACGCTGGCAGTGCTCCATGTTTTTCCAGGACATGAGCATTGTCTTCTTGAGGCCCAGTTTGAATTATCTGAAAAGTTACTTGTTCTCGCCTTGGTTGTCATTTAAAGGGTTCCTCTTCAGTCAGGTAACTACAACACAGCAGCTTCTCTAAAAGTACAAGACAGTTTGTATAACTGTTGGCTGGATGTAGGGTACTTGTCAGCCACAGCTGGCTACTGTACACTTTGTATTGAAATTTCCAAGCTCATTCAGACAGTCCACACAAATAAAACTGGAGTATGAACTACTATGCCACAATGGCCTTTGGGCAATCTCTGAGCAGTTTAGCTTTATGAACAGGAACACTTCAGTTAGTTGCAAATGCTTCCCCTGAGGGGATGACAATTATATTGAGCTTGGTCAGCAGTTTTATTTTTCTTAAAAAGTCAGTATAGAAAAACAAGCGAGGTAAGAGATTTCCCCTTCTGCACTGGTGTAAGATTTCTGCTCCCTGTACAACTCTTACAGAAGTCTCTTGCCAGTTTTCAGGAATAAGTTGTGCTAGGTGTACTGCTCTTGGCTCTGCCCACCACTGCTCCGTCACCTAAAACTACAAGTCCAGCAGCCTGCAAGCAGACAGTGAGCAGGAACTGACCTACCATATCCTCAGTAGACTAAACCACTCATAAGTCACTCACACCTATCAGACTCTGAAGCTCAGTAGAAGTACTGCAATGCAGAGGAAGTGCCTGCATGGGTTAAAAAAACCCTGAGCAGGCAAAAAGATAAGATGGGATTTTTTTTTTAAATAAACAGATGCAGTTGTACGATCACTTTTCAAGAAGTAATACAACAAGTATTAATGTTTGAATGGAAAAGAGTGGAGAGGCAGAAACACTAGGAGTTAAGCCATTTTTAAACAAAAATTTGTGTTTTGAAATGAAACAGATACAAAAACTATAATCTCAACTGAAGCTAGACGTCAGTTCCCCCTGACTTCAACTTTGCTATTCCACACGCACTTAAAATCAAGGCATTTAGACCAACAGTCTTTCTATAGCTTGCTGGACAGATTGGATCTGAGGCTTTAGCTGTGATCCCTCCTTGATGGTGATGGAGCAGGCAATGACGGGCCGAGAGACACCACATGCCCGGCCCAGGGCTTGCTTGGAGCGCACAAACACGTAGGGTACGTTCTTGTCCTCGCAGAGAAGAGGGAGGTGCAGAATGATCTCTAAGGGCTCTGCGTCTGCTGCCATCACGATGAACTCTGCTATCCCTCGGTTCAACGTTTTGGTGGCTGTGAAAAGAAACTGAGAAGTTAGCCTACGTCCTTCTGAACATCATGTATCCCAAGAAACTGACACAAGCAAGACGGGGATTCTAGTGGCAGCATGAGGGCAGGCCACAGGAAAATAACTACAGCAAAATAACTATAGCGCCAGGAAGGAGGTTACTCACAGGGCCAGCCCCAGTCTGACAACGTGTTGGGGATTGGGGTGCACCACAGACGACAGGAGACTGCGTAAGCTGGGTTTGTTTAACCTGGGGAGGGCTGAGGCAGGAGTGGGGTGATTACAGCTGCTGTATTGTACTACCCCAAGGCAACTCCAGATAAAATGCAGCCAGACTGTCCTTGTGAGTGCCCAGGAAAAAGTACAAGTTACAGACTCTGACTGTCGCCTCAGAGATTCTGGAAATATGTTGGAATTTTGTATCACTCCCCTCTCTCTTACAAGAGAGATTTGAAACACCAGATTGCAGAGCTTCTACCATCAGAGATTTTTTTTAAAAGCTTGACTAAGCAAAACCCTGAGCAACCTGATCAAGCTGCGAAGGGGAAGCTACTCTGACCAAACTGCATTAGGAGTACCCTCAAACCCAGATGTTTTTATGGTAATAGCACTACACCACTGAAGTGTGGCTGATCATGGGACACACACCAGTTTAGGCACCTGCTGGAGTTGCACATACACACTGAAAAGGTGACAGCTTAGTTCTGCCCCTGAATATTGCTTAAGAAGGCAGGAGATGGACACTTGCAATCACAGAATGGGTTAGGTTGGAAAAGATTTTTAAGGTCATTGAGTCCAACCATTAATCTAACTCTACCAAAACCACTGCTAAAGCAGGTCCTTGAGCACTAGATCTACACGACTTTTAAACACATCCAGGGATGGCCATTCAATCACCACCCCAGGCAGCCTGTTCCAGTGCCTGGTGACCCTTTCAATGAAGGAATTTTCCTAATGTCCATCCTAAACTTCCCCTGGCACAACCTGAGGGCATCTTCATGTCCTATCTCTTATTACTTGTGAGAGGAGACTAACAACCATCTCTCTGCAACCTCCTTTCAACCAGTTGTAAACAGGAAGAAGCTCCCCTCTCCGCCTCCCTTCTTGACAATAAATAGCTCCCTCAGCCAGTTTGCTTGTTCTCCAGATCCTTCACCAACCTTGTTGCCCTTCTCTGGGCCCATTCCAGCACCTCAATGACTTTCTTGTACTGAGGTGCACAAAACTGAACAGAGTACTTTCACAGTGGCCTCACCGACACAGAGTACAGGATGACAATAATTTCCCTATTCCCACTGGCCACACCATTTCTGATACAAGCCAGAATGCCATCAGCCTTCCTAGCCACAGCACTGGCTCATATTTAGCCGGCTATGCAATGTTAGTGGCCCATCACTAGAAATAAGTGACACCCTCTATCCACAGTTTCTCACAGACTTCCTTGTTAAGATTGCCAGCACAGTTTGTAACACATGAGTCTCACCTTCATTCGCTCCCTTGCGAAGCTGCTTATAGTTGCAGGATTGCTGCACGAGATCCAGTAGTGTTTTGGTGAGCTGTGCATCAGCCAGCGGGTAAGCTTTGGGATTCACCTCTGCCTCGCTCTAGAGAAAAGTAAAGAGTATTACAACAGGAGCGAAAGAGTGTTTTGTTCTCAACAGGGCTACTCAGACAGCATGACCATCACAAATACGAAATACCACTGTTGTCATGTGCTCTGCACAGACACTAGAAATCCACTACCTTCTATTTATAACAAAAGATTATTTTCTTGTTTGAAGCAGGCATCTACTCACAGGGTCAACTCAGATCCTGCACTCCGCAGTAAACCTACAGGGCAGCCCTCAGGCGCCTGCTGCCACAGGTTCTCTAGTGAAGCGTTTCAGCACACCAGGCACAAACTCCTGCTCCTGCCAGCCGCACATTAACAAGCTCAGCCTGAGCATCTTAACGAAATTCCGAGAAAAGCACGTGTTACGTTCATCTCCGCAAGTTACAAGCGGCAGCCTCTAAAGACAGCGGTGCAGGGGAACTGCAACGAAGCCACAAGTGGCGTTAACCACCAGCGCCGGTTCTCCGCCTCTCGCCGCGGGCGCTCTCGGCACCTGGCAGGGGCGGCCCCAGCCACGATGCTTCGCCGCCCGGGGAGCACATGTTCCTGCTCCCCGCGGGGAACACACGGCCGGGCCGACACATGGAGTCCTCCTGTCACCGGGACTGCCACCCTCTAATCCCTTCCCAGACTCCCGACTTGGGGTATCACGCCGAGCGGGAGACCCGCCACTGGCCACGGCCCCGCTCGGCCTCCACGTGCTCTACGCCCCGCAGCCGCCCGCCCACCCATCCCCCAAAGACTCTCTCGACGCGGGAGCCGCGGAGGCAGAGGCGAACCAGGGCCCAGTCCCGCTCACCATGGCCGCGGCCTGTGCTGGGCGGCGCGGCCCGCTCGCTGCTCCAAGCCCGACTCTGCGCACGGCAATCAGACCGGAACGCTAACGCGCGCTGCGTCGCCGCCGGAAGTGAGGCGGCCGCGAGCGCCGGGGCGGGGCCCGGGCAGGCGGGGGCTGAGCCGGTGGGGTGGGCGGAGCCGGAGTGCGGGTACTTCCCCGCATCCTCACGCGCCGGGTCCCCGCTGCGGAGGTGGGATGGCTGCGGCGTTGGGCGCCAGGCCCTGCATCGTGCACGAGACGCACTGGGCCGTCCCGCTGCAGCCGCCGCTCTGTGTCGCTTGCGCCGTGGAGGCCCTGAGCGACGGCAGCGCCTCGGTGGGCCCCACCGCGCCCAGACCTCCCCCACTGCGCTTTCCCGATCCCCGGCGGCGGGGTTGGGAGCAGCAGGACGGCTCCGGCCTGACGGGTTGTCTTTGATCCCTAGCTGGTACGCAAGAAGCACGTCCTGTCCCGTCTCCACGGTGCCCTGGCCTGGCAGGCCCTGCCGCTGGTCCAGTTGCTGGCGCCGGACGAGAGGGTCTGCCTCCACTTGATAGGAACTCTCCTCGGTAAGAGCTCGGCTGTGGCTTAGAGCCACGGCAGCACCTAGGAGAAGGCAGTTAACTGTTTGTGAACAGATGTGTAAGGGTGAGGCCTCTCACATAGTGGCCTGTATCAAAAGAAGCATCACCAGCAGGTCAAGGGAGGTGATTGTCACTGCCCATGTGAGACCTCACCTGGAGTACTGCATCCGGTTTTGCAGTCCCCTACATAAGACAGAGAAGGAACTTCTGAAAAGAGTCTGGAGGTGGCCACGAGGATCATCAGAGGGCTGAAGCACCTCTGCTATGAAAACGCGCTGAGGGAATTTGGGCTGCTCAAACTAGAGAAGATAAAGCTCCAGGAGGACATTACAGCAGCCTTCCAGCACCTGAAGAGAGGCTACAGGAAAGCTGGAGGAGTTTCATGAGGGACTCTAGTCATAGGACCTGGGGGAATGGTTTCAAACTAAGATAAGGTAAATTTAGATTAGATCTTAGGAAGAAATTCCTGATGGTGGGGCACTGCAACAGGTTGCCCAGAGAACTGGTGGATGCCCCCTTCCTGGTAGTGTTAACACTGGGTTGGATGGGGCTCTGAGCAACTTGGTCTAGTGAAAGGTGTCCCTGTCCATAGCAAGGGGGCTGGAACACAGGGGGTTCCATATAAATATAAGGAAAACCTTTTTCACAGTGGGGGTAGTAGAGCAGTGCAACAGGCTCCCCTGAGAGGTTGTGGAGTCCTCTGGACATTAAAAACCCACCTAGACATGTTCCTGTGTGATCTTCTCAAGGTTATCTTGCTCTAGCAAGGGGGTTGAACTGGAGGAGACTCAGGGGGGACTTACCACTCTACAACTACCTGAAGGGAAGTTATAGTCAGGTGGGGGTTGGGCTCTTCTCCCAGGCAACTAGTGATAGAATGAGAGGGCAGGGCCTGAAGCTGTGCCAGGGGAGGGTTAGGTTGGATGTTAGGAAGCACTTCCTGATAGAAGGGATGATTAGGCATTGGAACGGACTGCCCAAGGAAGTGGCAGAGTCACCATCCCTCGAGGTGTTTAAGAAAAGACTGGATGTAGTGCTTAGTGCTATGGTTTAGCTGATGTGGTGATGTTAGGTCACAGACTGGACGTGAAGCTCTTAGAGGTCTTTTCCAGCCTCAGTAATTCTGTGATTCTCTGAGGAACTTTACAGGTCCCTTCCACCCCCTACCACTCTGGGATTTAACATGAAATATGCAAAGTACAAATATGTGTGGTGATTTTTTTCACACTATCAATTTAAATTTGTAGAAATGTGTTGGCACCTGCTTCTTTCTGGTGGCTCAGCCTCAGTGCAGAATAATGTTCAGTAGGATGTTGGAAAGTGAGTTTCCAGTATCAGCCTCTGTGACCTCAAACACCTTTTATAGGTTTGCTTAGTGGTGTTCTAGGAAAGGTCTTTGAATCATTGTCTAAAATTGTGATGGCAAAGAATTACAGAATCTATTGGGTTGAAAAGGACGTCCATTTATTCCAACCACCACTACAGCAAGCAGGAACATCTCTAACTAGAACAGATTACTCAGAGCCTCATCAAGCCTGACCTTGAATGTCTGCATGGATGGGGTCTCAATCACATCTCTAGGCAACTTATTCTTGTGATCCACCACCTTCAAAGGACTTTTCCTAATACTCACACTAAATGTACCCTTTTTCAGCTTAAAACCATTACCCCTTGTCTTATTTTTCCCTGCCTTTGTGAACAGTTTTTCCCCAGCCTTCTGATAGGCCTGTTTCTGTTATTGGAAGGTCACTATAAGATCCCCCTGGAGTTGTCTTCAGACTAAACAATGAAGTGATGAAATAATGAACAAGAAATAATGGACTAAATGAGGGAGCAGTAAGGCAGAGAGAGAAAGGTGGAGGGTGTGAATGTGAGTTCCTTAAAAGAACAAATACAGTGGATTCCTTTAATTCCATTGTCTCATTTCCTCATAGTAGATAATTCTTTCTGGTTGGACAAAAGTGACTTAACAGCCCTTTCCTCTGCCTTGATGCACTGAATAATTCAAAGTGTTTTCCCAGTTGATTTCCCAGCACAAACTATGTTGCCTGTGTTTTGTAAACAGTTTTGTTAAAAACAACTTTGTGTAGGCTGTTGCACAAATTTGTATTGAAGGCTCTCTGTGCACACAATCCTATACAGATATGGAGGGCATGATGCTTATGGCCAATTCAGTCCTGTACTGTATGACCCTAACATGAAATACCCCAGAAGACAGGAAAGCTGTGCTTGCATTTCGGTGCTCTCATCTGCTTTTAAATAGTAATTGCATTTGTCTTTGAGCAGCTTTACTATTAGATAGCTTAGAGACAGCTTTGAGACTTTACTGTGCTTGCTGTAACTCCTAGAGCGCTTGGAATCTCAGTCTAAGCTTGAGGCTACAAAGATTGACACGTACATTTTGCAGAGAGCTTGAACAAATCAGGCATCATTTGAAGCATGAGTGTAAAAAAGACCCCCAAAGGTTTGAGCAATGCTGTGAAGGAAGTCTCAAGAGTAAGTTCAGGAAATACATTAATTTTTTGAGAGAGAATATTGGCATAAGCACAGGCAGAAGAAAGAGGGTAAAGAGAGCGGAGGTGTAGTGTGGAGTGTTAAGTATGAGAGATGGTGAATTTCAGGTTAGCCAGAGTTTCATGAAGCTCATACTGCAGTGTTCACTAATAATGTATGCAAGTGCTTTCTGAAGTGTAAGGAAGTTACTGAGGATTGTGCACATGAATGGCCTTAAGCTGCATCAGGAGAGGTTCAGGTTGGATGTTAGGAAAAATTTCTTTACTGAAAGGGCTGTCAGGCAGTGGAACAGCCTGCCCAGGGGGGTGGCTGAGTCACCATCCCTGGAGGTGTTTAAGAGAAGGTAGATGTTGCATTGGGGGATATGGTTTAGTGGTGATGATAGGGCTAGGAAAATGCTGGATTTGATGTTCTTGAAGGTCTCTTCCAGATAAAGCTGTTCTTTGATTCTGTGAAGCGAGAAGTAATTTCTTCGCCTGCAATACCATAACATTGGTTTAGTTTGTTAAATTTCTGAGAGGTCATGGAGTCTCCAGAAGGAGGTAGTTTGATTTGATATATCGAAGCATATGGTTTGGTGTGGCAGAAATGGGAATCTGAACCAGTTGCCTGATGCCCTAGGTACCTGAAATCAGAAGGAGTTAGGAGTTTCTTGTCTGTTGTACTATAGTACAGTGAGACAGTGGCTTATTTTAATATATCCAGTCCTAAGTCCTCATTGTACAAGTGAGTTGTGAAAAGGTGCCTTCATGTTCAGTTTAATGTTGGAATAGTTTCCATGTGCTTTAAACATGCTGTTCATATTTTGTCTTGGGAGTGTCAGTACTGTGGAGGAAGAAGACTGTTCATGATAATTGATTGGAAGGGAGGATAGAAAGGACGAGTCACAGCTGGGCTCACAATTCCATCATTCTGGAGTGGTGTTTTAGATGTATAATGCTAGGTACATGCAGTGAGATGTGTTGGTGGGAGCAGTTACATCTTCACTTGCATAGGTGGAGCCATTGACTTCGGCTATGAAGTACGTTGGCGCTTTGCAAGAGAACCGAATGGCTTCATGTCCCCTGTTCTGCTTGTGGAGACATGTCTACATTTAGCACACACTTGGGACTAAACTATAGCAGCTGTTTCATTCCTCCCCAGCCAAGAAGCTGGATCAGGAGAAAGAGAGGAGACCCACAGGTTGAAATAAAAATAGATTTAAGGAGCAAGCCAAACTATTGCCAAATTTTAATATGAAATGCACAAAGTTATACTCAGATCAGCAAATATACAGTGGTCAGAATAAATAGGGAACCAGTCCTCAGGAGTATGAGCCTAAGCAACACCTCCTGTCCTCAGCAAACATCCCCTTCACAGAGGCATGATGTTTCTGGTATAAGATAGACCTGTAGCCAGCTCCGGTCAGCTGCCCTGGCTTAACTGAAAACTGCTGATGGCCTGCACACCATGCCAGGCCAGCAAAACCAGAACAAGGTGCCTTTTGTCGCACTGCTTGAGAGTATTCATCTTCCTCTACAAAGTCAGGCTGGTGTTATGCGAAGTGGGGAAAACAAAACAAAACAAAGAAGGTAGCTCTTATTTTCAAAAGATATTACAGCACTGATGATCACAAGCAGTGATTTATGGTTTGTCTTTTAGGGATGTTGCATACTGTGGAAGACAGCAGCACCCTGGACCTATTGGTAGAAGGTGAGAGGCAGATGCCACATCTCTGTTATTACAGTTTGTGAGATGAAGCCTTGACTGATAACTATAGAGATGCTCAGCTTCTACAAAGTTTGAATTGGGAAAAGCAGTTATTTTCTATCAATGCAACAATGACAAGTGGACTGTTCCTGTATTTGGGGGTAGTGGGATGAGTGCAGAGTTAAATTTAGCGTTTCTTTCACAGGTTCTCTGTGTGTGACATGAATTTTGTGTCAGATGGGTAACAGTGGTAAACAATGCCTCTGGCTCGGACCAAAGTCTCAAAGCAAATGGAAATCTTCCTGTAAGCTTCAGTGCTTTCTCCTCAGGACAGAGTGTTTGAGATTTACCTGTACAGGCTGCAGATTCCACTTTGTAAGCAGTCCTTCATGTGAAATCTGAAGGAAATGCCTGCAGGGCTGACAAACTAATCTTTGCAGTCCAAATAACCTTGGGCATCTCTGCTGAGTCTAGTGATATTAGCAATGCAATGATTTCCTCCTGTCCAGCCATGAAAGATGAAAGGAGGTGTGACAAGGTCTTTCCAGAGGGGTTTTGTTTTCAGGCACTCACTTGAAGTGACGTTGAAAAGGTGAGCAGTCTTTCTGTCATGTTGTCAGTCTCTTGAGAGATGGATGCTCTCAAACATTTAGCTTAGTGTTACCTAACTCTTTGAAGTTTTTAGAGATCCTGAGAGTTCAGGGCAAGAAAGGGCCCTTAAACCACCTGTCTCAAGAAATTCCTCTGCTGCAATGAGTAGCTCCTTAGCTAAACTAGGTCTCCTAGATAAACCTCTACTATTGCCCTGGATATACCAAAGAGATTTGAACCTACAAGTCTCTAATTTATGTTTCTTCCTGATGTTTTCCTAGAATACAAATCAGTAATGTTGTTTTTCAAATGAATCATGCCACGACAACAAGATACATCCAAGACTGCTGCTAAATCCTATGGAATAAACTTTATGTGCCAAAAATCCCCAGGTTCTAAAAGTTCTTAAAGTTGCAGTGAGCCAAGAATAACAGCACCTACTTGGGGCTGAGGAGGCAAACAGTTCTGCAAAGATTGGGGCTTTGCTTTGTGGCAAGGTGTGTGGGAAAACTGCAGTGGTGAGGAACTGCTGACAGACTGCACTGTTATCTTGAGGACAGTAAGCAGCAGCTAGAGAAAGAACTGTGTCTAACTGTGTGTGTCTAAGGGTACTTAGCAGCTTCAGTTCTGATACCTTCTCCGAGAATAGATGCTTTTAAAGGCCAGTTTTCATACTGAAGGAATCATAGGAAGCCTGCTCTGTTCCACTGCCAGAAATGTTTTGCTTTTAAGCTAGGCTTTGTTTCCTTCCCTTGCTAGTTTCTTGTGTTTACTTGGTGTCCTGATGCTCAGTTTGTCGCTTGTGGTTCATTTTCACGCATGGTTTGTAGTGCAGCTAGAACAGAATGGCTGTAGTGTTGCTCAGAGAGCTTGGGCTGGGCTATCAGAAGTAATAGTGTGGGGAATGCTCACGTTACCCTGCTCTCTCAGCACTTCTGTGCTCATTTAATTTCTAAAGCCCTTTGCTTACTGGTCTGCTAAAGCCCTGTGGAAGATGGATTGTGAATGCTCTTGGGTGTGCATTACTGATCCTGTTTCTTCTGCCTAGTTCTGGTGCGGCTTGTAGCGGAGCTGAAGTCAGAACAGTACTTACACTGCATTTTGGATGAAAGCCAAAAAGAGGTCAGTGAAGATGAATTCCCTGCTCTTCCTTTCAATCTTTCAGAGGTTGAGGAGATGGGAATGAGTGGCCTTGCAAGACTGCAGGTACAGCACTGGTTTGAAAGCTCTGCAGCAGTGGGATGTCACAGTGCCAGCTGCTCTGCTGTGATTTTTGAGTGTTACTGTCTTAAGACCTTGGTGTTTTCCTACTGTTTCAGTGATGCCTTACAGCCACGTGCCTTCATGATGCTCTTGTGAAGCTGTGTGTCTTGCTCAAATTCTTCTTTTCCTATGTTACACTTTCAGTAGGTTTGTGAACGCCTAAGTTTCTGATGGTCCCATGAGGTACAAAATATTCAGAAGTAGTGAAAGTGGGGAGAAATTCAGCTGGTTCTTCTGCTTCTGTAAGAGCTAGAGGAGAGAGAGAGGAAAAGGAGCAACAAGCCAGAGATTTATTTCTTGGAAAAATTAAAAGGCATTTTGGAAACTTCATGGTGTGTTCAGGGTTTTCCTGTGATTAATCCTAAGTGGTGAAGAGGACCCAGCTTAGGAAAGGTCCTCTTCTGAAGGATGATACATCAGCAAGAACTCGCTGGTTTGGGTGCATTTCTGCCTTTGGACTGTGCTTTCATTAGTAAAACATTTTCTTCATCTATCTTCTCTGCAGCTGTGCAAAGCAACTACCTTGAGAGGCAGCCTGCCCACATTCACGCTCTTGGGCAAGCTGGCAGATGCCATCCCAGGGTTTGCTGATATACTGGTGGTACAGCACAGTGAGTAATGTGTCATGCCCCACTGCAGGGTAATATTCGCAGCCTTAATGCACATACACATGCATACACTCCCCCACCTCCTGCATAAATTCATGAAGGTCACACCAGAAGCCAATCCAGATGTTTGAGTGTCATTCAGGTCTCTTGAGTTGCAAGTCAGTGCCTTCAGAGCAAGTTTATCATTGTGCTCTTAGCCAGCCTGGCAAAGCTAGCCTCTCTGAACTGGGGTTTGTGGTCTGCCTTACAGACAACATACATTTAGTTATTCTTTCCATGATGCAGGCCCTGGGGTTCTGGTAAGCAAGATTAGCTGTTTGTGGAAGTAGCCGGGATGGTGGGTCTTCATATGGGGAACAGCAAACTCCAGCAGACATTTATTACTGTAACTCTGCTCAGAGGGACCAGTGGTGGTGAGCGCATCACCTAATGCTGGCCTTCATTAATCTGCATACACCAGATTAATGGGCCAGATTAAAATCCAGTGGGGTTTTGCAAGTTTTCGAGGAAATAGTTTGGTGCTTCAAAAAAGTCAGTTCAGTGGTGTGAATGTTTGCCATTTCTGTTCCTCACACTAGGTAATTTAGCAGATCATCTGTTGATAGGCTTGACCTACCCAAATGAGGGTATAAAGGCTGCTGTCTGCTACTTGTATGGCAAGCTTTACTCCTCTTCTGTTGGTGTTGAACGACTCTCAGCACACTTCCAAGAAAGGCTGTGTGGTCTCTTCTTGAATACCTTTGGGTGTGCGCAAACAAGGGAGCTGCAGGTTAATTGTTTAGGTAAGGCATTGCTGAGAGAAACTGCAAGGTGCAAAGGAAGGTTTAGAATGAGGAAGAAATCCTTAGCTGGTTTAGAAACTCTAATGTGGGTTGTTCTCTGGAGAAGAGGTTTGCTGCTTGTCTGAAGCAGCCAATCCTTTCTGTTACCCCATAGCCATCAAATGGCCCAGACCTGCTGCTGAGCTCCCCCAGTCCTCCATTGTCCCTAGAGCACCACATTTGGATAGCAGTGACTAATCATTTCATCACCCCTCAAAGTCTCCAGATGTTGACTGTACATGACAGGTGGTTTTGTAGAGCAGTGGTATGGAGTCTAACAACGTGGAAGCGGCTCTTTTTTGTGTTTATGCTTCCAACTGCATGGTTCAACTGTTTCTGGAGAGTACAGTTTCAGCCTTTCTGACACTGCTTGTTTGTAAACCACCCAGGGAATTTATTTTTCTCATAGGAGGTAAGCAGGAACAGGATTGCTTTTCATATCATCTACTCAGCCACCAGAAATGGGTAATGATTCATATGAGAGTAGAATTCTATAGCTCGGAGGATGCCCCTTGTGAATTTGTCCAGACACGTACTGATGATTTGCATCAATATGTATAGCAGTGCTCTGTGCTTTTATACTGAGGGGTTTTTGTGTGTGTGTGATGTCCTTTAGCTAAAAAACAGCTGAAAGCAGAAAGGGAGAATAAATGCCAGTTCATTAGGAAGTATTCCAGAGAAAATGTATAGTTATTGTTGGGCCCCCGACTGTAGCTTGGAGAAAAGTATAGGTGAAGAGCTCTCCCAGAAAACAGTGTACTGGAACACAGAAGATGATGCAAGTAGAATACTCAGAATCACAGACTTATTGAGGCTGGAAAAGACCTCTAAGATCATCAAGTCCAGCCTGTGACCTAACATCACCACAACCGGAACCAGGGCACTAAGTGCCACCTTCAGTCTTTTCTTAAACACCTCCAGGGATGGTGACTCCACCACCTCCCTGGGCAGTCGATTCCGGTGTCTGATTACTCTTTCCTTGAGGAAGTGCTTCCTAACATCCAACCTAAACTTCCCCTGATGCAGCTTCAGGCCCTGCACTCTTGTCCTGTCACTAGATACCTGGCAGAAGAGCCTGACGCCCACCTCAGTACAACTTCCCTTCAGGTAGTTATAGAGAGCCCTAAGGTCCCTCCTGAGTCTCCTCCAGGCTAAACAACCCCAGCTCTCTCAGTGTCTCCTCTTAAGACTTCCCTCTAGTATCTTCACCAGCCTCACTGCTCTCCTCTGGACTTGCTCCAGCACCTCAACATCTTTCTTGAAGGGAGAGGCACAGAACTGCCCCCAGTACTCAAGGTGAGGCCTCACCACTGCCCAGTACAGGGGGAGAATTACATCCCTAGTCCTGCTGGCCACACTATTCCTGATGCAAGCCAGGATACCATTGGCCTTTTGTGCCACCTGGGACACTGCTGGCTCATGTTCAACTAGTTGTCAACCAGTGCTGCCAGGTCCCTGTCTGCCAGGCTGCTCTCCAGCCACTCGTCCCCCCCGTCTGTAGCTGCAGGGAGTTATTGTGGCCAAAACATAGGACCCTGCACTTGGGCTTGTTAAACCTCATCCTGTTGGCCTCTGCTCTCTGGTACTCCTGACATCATGTAGCACTGCACATACACCTCTCTCAGAAGCAACAGGGAACAGATCTCAGCAAAAGGCATCTGCGAGAAGGAGCTGCAAGACATGGGGCTCCCAGCAGTATCCAGGAACACAAAGAGAAGAAGATCCCTAAACTGGAGATGAGGGCATTTGTTAGAAGTACAGGAAAGGGGAGAAAGCTGGCAAGAAGTCTTAGGCTGTAAATACTCCTGTGTTAATAGAATCTTTGCTCTGCCTGGTGTGGTGCTCACTCTTGCTCCCACTTTTGCAGGTTTGCTAAAGGAGTTGCTGAAGTGTGACCATTTCGTATCCGTTCTTATGGATAATTCAAACACAGAGGAGGAGTCTGAAAATCCTGACAGTTTACAAGGCAAAAATCCACTGCCACTTGTTCTCAAAAAGGTGATTGCTGAACGTAATTGCCAGTAGATGTAAAGAATTTGTTGGTCTGTGTTGAATGTTTATCTAAGGCACTTGAGAATGTTGTTGCCAACACCAGCAGTGGAGCCTGCACTGAGAAATGGGAACATCTCCATAGATCACCTCACTACTCATTCCTGCATCCTGGAGAGGGGAAATTTTACCCCTGGCTTCAGCTGATTTTATTCATTCACACTTGAGGTCTGATGCAGCACTGGTAGTGCCAGCATTACTAAGCATGGAGGCAGAGCTCTTCTTACTCATGATCTTCTCTGTTTTGGTTCTCATTTTGCATTTTAGGTGTATTTGGTCCAGCATTTTATCTTGCCTTGGCAAGTTTAGTCTGTGAAATACATACAACAAGAGAGATCTTAATTTCTGTTTCAAATTTTAAAATACAGAGAAAACTATATCCTACTCATATTTGCATAGTTGACTTTCACCCTCATTTTGACTTTTGTTTTCCAACAGCTTTTGCTGACCAGAGATGAGATGATACAGGCAGCAAGTTCTCACTGTGTGGCTGCAGTGCTGGTTCACTCTCCCAGTAGATATGCTCCTGGTTTTATCCATGCTGATGTTCCAGGTGAAGAAAATCAGTAGCACTTCATTGTTCATCTCCCAGTATCAGACCATTTCCTGGCTGTTTGTTTTAGGAATCAGCCTGGCAAATGTGAATTTTAGGAATAGAAGGGGGAGAGTAAGTTTTCAACTGAAAGTATAGAAGCAGCTGTCAACAGGCAGAATGGAGTTTCCACAGCAAGGGTTTGGACAAGTCCTGAGGTCAAGGTTCTTCTTGCAGGAACTTAGATACCAGCCTCAACAGTAGGGGGTTCCATCTTGTCCCACTAAATGCTGTAAGTTGTAAGTTTGCACACAATTTTGTCTAGGATTTAGTTTTAGAATTTGGCTGTGGGAAATGGTTTATTATTTTTGTGTAATCCCAAAAGATAGAAATTCTTTCATTTTATGAATTCTTTGGGAAATCTAAAAGTTCTGAGGAAAAAAGAAAAAGAGCTCCTCATCTGTGGTAAAGCTTGCTTTGTGGCATTTGTGCCAAAAGCTAGAGCTACAATTTAGCTCCTGCCTGCTAAGAAGATGCCAGCCTGTGGGACTCTCCTCTCCAGTCACCTCGTTTTGAAGACTAGTCTCCCCTTAAGCATCCACTCCATTCCTGCCATTTCATAATACAACCATTCTCCCTGTGGCTGTTGCTATGCTTCGTTTCCTCCTCCTTCCTCTGCTCTGTTCTAGGAGCAGCTGTGCCATGCTGTGAGCCTGCTGACTCTTACCAGAATGATCTTATTTGTGTGTGTGTGTGTGTTTGCAGAATTCCTGTTCGAGTGTCTCTTGAGCAACAATGAAATTCTCATCTGGTCAGTGTATTGCTGCTTGCTCCTCCTGGCTGAGGAGCGCCTTCTCTTCTCAAAGTGTCACACAGTCTACGGTGAGTCCTCAGCCCTTCTGACAGGGTGACTGCAGTGGTACTGTGGGCATTTGTTGTGCCTTTGGCTGGATTTCAGTGCTCAACACACAAGCACAATTTACAGTCGGAGTGGATAAAGGATTGAAAATTAGTAACTCTCAAACATGTTTGTGATGTTCAGCATAGCTTGAATGTACAGTGTCACTGTCCCACTGATTTCCCAATGGGCATGTGTTCATTATAGCAACCAGTTATCACGATGGCTCACTACCTAGGCTACTACTAGGTGTTTCTGAGGACAAGCCAAAAGTGGATTTAGGAAGAACGCCTAAATTCCTCCTGTTCCTCTAAACTTAATTCTTGCAGTGGAGGTTGGGGCTTATTATCAGGGTGCTGAGTGAACACTTGGCAGTTTTAGGTAGTTGTTTCTATCAGTGGCTCAGAAGAACAATTAATTGCTCAAGTCTCCCTTGCTTTTAAAAATTAATTTTACTTCTCTCCTGGAATTTGGAGTTGAAAGCCCTTTCTGCAATTTCTCTTGAACATGTGCAGGCATCGAATCTCTGTTGAGGAGTCTCCGAGGTGTTCTGCCACTGAACAATGTGGAGTTGCACAAACAAGGGCTGCTGCTCTTCACTGAAATACTGAAACGGTAAGGGACACGCCACACCAGGCCTGCGTGCCCCAAACAGGAGGCTGTGGTGCTTTTGCATTTAAGGTTTTTGTCTGAGACCAAGTGTCTGCACCCCCAGAACCTTGGATTTGAAAAATGTTGCTGAGCAAATGCACCTCCCTTACTCTCAACAGGAACAAACTGATGGCTGCTTCTGAACCCCTCAGCTTGTCATCTTTGCATGCCTCCAGAGGTGCATCTACCTCCTCCCTTGCTTGTCTGGGAGGTGAAATCTTTCAGCTGTGAAGAACAGAAGGGAAGAGTAGGAATGTCCAGGTGTATGTGAGCAGGCCAGCTTCTGCTAAGTGCACCTCTAGGACAAAACAGCACATAAATCCAAAGGCTTCTAGTCTTGTGTCATCATTTGAGCTAAATTCAAACAGCAAAAGCAAATTCTAGGCTGAAATATTAATGTCTTCTGTGGGTCTTTTCTTTGTTTTCTCCTAAGGAATAATATACTCTGCCTTGTTTTTCTTCTATGCTTCCTGTTCTTGCCTCTATGATCTTGTTCCCATTCCTGTCATACTAGTGGTAGAGTCTTGTTTTTGCCACTTAGTTCCCTCAAGAGAGCCCTTGAGCTGAATTTTGGAAATGTCATAGTCAATTTTGTAGCAAGTGGCACGGTGAAAAAGAGAAGGAGAAGCAGCAGTGCTGGAACATTATGATGATGCCAGTGTGGGATCTGTCAAAAAGAGAAACCAGGGTGTGGGAAACACTAATTACAGCATTTATGCTTGTAAAGCAAAGAGAACGCTCTTTTTAATTATCCTCATTGTCTAGTGCACCCATTCTGTTTCTCTGAGCTTTGCTTCAGAAACAATGTTTTATTTAAAACTATCTTAGGGAAAAGGGTCTCATGCTGGAACCTCTCCTCTTGGTTTTTCCTTGCAGCTGGATTCTCTTGTGTAAGTGAGCCCCACACTCTGCTGTTTTCCAAATGGGACGTACTGCTCCCCTTGGCAGTACGTCAGGAGTGGTGGGCAGCTCTCCCAGGAGTGCCCCTTGTCACTCTCAGCACAACCAGATGGCAGACACAGTTTGGGACCTAAAGACAAGAGGCTGCAGGAAACTGCAAAAGCTCTGTCCTTCATGCTTTTCTCCCAGGCCCTGAAGACATCGTAGTGCACCATATTGCAAGTGGGTTTGTGCCTCTTGAGTGAGTCAGCAGTACTCCTCCATCCCTCCCTCCCTCCCTCCCTGTGTGAGTCAGTGAAGACTTCTTTAATCCCTGATGTGTTTTACTTCAGAAGATCTGCTATTAAGGAAAGGAAATACAGGGGATTAATAGAACTATAGTGTAAGTAGAAACAATTTGGAAATTCATCACTTCACTTAGGTCTTGGGCTAGAGGTTGCTGTTTGTGCCTGAGGTCCACAAGGCCTTTTCCTTGCCTTGCCCACTTCACAGCTTTTTCTCAGAGCAGAATGTGAGGTGACTGCCAAGCTGGGTTACATCCCACTGAGTGACTAAAAAGAGTGGTTCTGCCTCTGCTCACTTGTACCCTGTAGCTGGGCTACTAGTGTAATTTCTACTGAAGTACACTTTCCCCTCGCATTTGTGCGTGGGAGCATGTGATCCTGGCTTGCTGTAGTCAGTCACTTCTGTGAAAACTCAGTAACAGGGAATACTTTTGGCTCCCAAGTCTGGCTCCTGGCATGCTGTGCTGCTTTTTCTTGCTTCACTTTGGAGAGGCCCTCTGTCAGGCTGTCAGTGCCTCTTGTCCACATGTTGCTGCTTGTCTTCCCCCTGCCTTCCCAACAGTACTTGACTAGCCAGGAGCCAAATGGTCACAGTCTGCTGTATACACAATGCTGTCCAATAGTGGAAGTAATGGCTTGCCATCCTTCCATGCTCTCGTGCTGAAGGCTTGAAGGTGTTGCACCACAAGGTGATCAAATAGCCAAAATGCTTGGTGTCAAGAATTGTCAGAGCAGTTGGATTTTCTGTTTACTTTCCTGATTACTTCTCATGTTCATGGAAGTCCCTGTCCTTCTGGCATCATCTGGCATTAGAAGTGCTAGAGGACTGTGAGAGAAACTATTCTCATAGAATCATCCTTGTTCTAGGATGGTGGTGTTTGCTTGTTTACTCAGAAATGTGAGCTTCCAGATGCACCCACAAATGCCAGAGCAGATGGTCTCAGCATAAAGTCCTAGGCAGAGAATTAACCGTAAAGTCTTAGGCAGAGACTTCACAGAATCACAGAACATTAGGGATTGGAAGGGACCTTGAAAGATCATCTAGTCTGACCCCCCCCGTCAGAGCAGGATCACCTAGACCAAGTCACACAGGAATATATCCAGGCAGGTTTTAAACATCTCCAGAGAAGGAGACTCCACAATCCCCCTGGGCAGCCTATTGGGGGTTACCTGTGTTTTGCAAATCCTGTTTTTCTTGTGCATTTTGTGTCAGTGTTTGCTGATACAGCCACACATTTATCCAGGTTGTGGAGTTTTTCATGACAGTAGAGCTCCAGACCAGTTCACTCTTTGTAGCAAACTCTTTAGCTGCCTAAGTTTGAGACTACCTCCTTGAGAACAGCTGGTTCTGAATGCTGCAAAGTGTGGCTGGAACCACACAGCCTAGCTCTCTATTTGGTGAAACAAGGAGAGGGCACTGCAATTACTTATCTCTCACTGCTTGCTTACTCTGTTTCTCCTTTGCAGGCAACCAGTGGAAATCAAACTGTTCACAAACAGACGTGTATGTATAGAAGCCATTGATGTTTTGATGGAGACAGTGAACTGCCCAGCACTGGAGGTTGTAACAGAGGCTGTGAGAGCTGTGGCAGCTTTCCTGAGGTAGGCAGGAAGATGTTTGAAGGCTTTTCTTCATGACTGATACCCTGTGTCTGTATGGATGAGTGTGCTCTGCAGTGGGACTTCTGGCTGAGACAGGTACAGCAGAGCTGGCTTCCCACCTGCCTCAAAGGTCTGCCAGGGCAATGAAGTCAATGCAGCAAGGACCCAGAGCCCCAGGCAGGCTTGTACTGCAGCTGCTGTGGCTGTCAGTCTGTGCCCCATCCAGAGAAGGAAGAGCAAGCATGGGACTATAGTAATTTTTTTCCTGACTGTAGCAGGAGCAGATGTGAATGCAGTGCAGTTTGGGTCAATACACGTGTGGATGAAGGTACTGTTCAGATATTGTGCCTTTGGTACGTGATGCTGGCGAGAAGAGGCAAAGGCATATTGCTGTCAGAAGAGCAGTTGCTTCTGCTAATGGTGTCTTCTCAGGTGGAATGTGCTGTGCAGGGAATGTTCATGCTCTCTTTCTCTGCACTTGTTCAGGAAGGACCATCTGAGCGCTCCTCCAGTCCCATATGAAGAACTGCAGAAGCTGATAGAAACAGTGCTGAAGCAATGTGCTGTCTTTTCCCCACAGCAGAGTGGCAAGAATCATGTAGTAGGTTAAAAGTTGTTACTTATTGGTAGGACCAAGCAGGACAGGGATGACCCTCCTAGCACACTGTCTGGATGTTGTGTATCTATATATGCCTGTTCCACCTCTTTACCCAATGTCTGTTGGGTTCTCTGGTACTTCTTTTGATCTTCATGCCTCAGGATGGTACTAATCTTTGTCTTTAGATGGATGCTGGTGAATATTGTCTTTCTAATTCAGTGAAGATTTGTGGGACACCATTTAAGCACACTGCTCTCCTTATGTGTCCAGTACTCCAAGGTCACTTGAACTTCCCCTTCTCCATCACCCCATCTTGTAGACTGCGTCAGTCAATCATTCTTTGGGAATGAACATTTCTTTCTGTGCCTTCAGACCAAGAGAGATTTCATATATGCGCTGTGATCCCTCAGCAAGGGAGCCGTTAGCCACTCTTTGCACTGCAAATACTTTCTTATTCATGGAATAAGTAGTTAATGTGATGTGCTGCCTCTGAGCAGAACCCCCATTACAGATGGCAAGTGAAAAACACAAGGGCTGAGCCTTCTTGCTCTAGGCTTAGATCCGTGTAGGTTTAGATCATGTGTCCGTATTTGCAAGAACATCTTGCTAGAGAACCAGAGCTCCAGATGCCTGATGAACCATCTTTTAGGCCTAAGATCTGTGCTACCAGATGTCTGTCTTCTCTGGCTGGAAAAGGCAGAGCTGCTTTCTGCCCTGTAGGCAGATGTTGGTCAGTCTGTTTGCAAACACATAGAGCTTGGCATCTCATTCAGAATAAGGGCCTTCACAGGAAGGAAGTTAGGCAGATAATAAGGACAGCCTGGCTGTCTTTAAAGGGAGAAATGCGAAGTGGTTGTACCTGCACTAAAGTATCCCAATATCAAATGGAGTTATGAACTGCTAGGCCCCATCGTGTCACCGTGCCATCCTGGTATTATTTGGAGAAGACCACCACAACAGGTTAAGTTCTAAAGGCAGATTTTTGTTGTTTCAAGTTGTTCCAAATTTGGGCAAGTAATTGACTCTGATGCTGCAGTTGGTTTCTGGCTGAACTCAGTAGGATGCTGTGTGGGAATAAGAGGTAGTACATGGATAGTTGCTAACAAACCTGAGCCAAAGTAGAAAACTTCATCGGATGTCAGTTCTGAGCAAGGAGAGGGACTGCTTAGCATTATCTGAAGAGTAACTGTAAGAAAGAAAATTTATTAAAATACCAAATTTTCCTAGAAGGATTTGAAGTTCCATTAGCTGAGCTGTTTAAAACTCAGACCAAAGCAAGGTAATGCAGGTGTAAAGACAGGGCAGCGCAGAACTAGTAGCTCTGTAACTCTGTCCTCCCTAAGAAGAGCATAAAAGCTCTCCAACTCTGCTCTCCCTGGTGGAAACACAAGAGCAAAAAACCAATTATGTGAAAAGAGTGAAGTGAAATCAGTTGTTCCTGCTGCTGCTGATATCAGAGAAGCAAGATAATTTTTTCTGACAGTGAAGATAAGATTTTGAAAATTTATCTCTTTTAACAGAGTGATCTATTCTCAATGTCTCAGAGTCACCCAGCAAGCAGAAATCTTAGCAGAGCTCCTCAGAGACATTCCCAGTTCTTGCTCAACACTCTGGAAAGTTTCAGGAATGCCTGCAGGTGAGCACAAGTCAGCAGGGTGTGCAGGTGTGTGGTGTGTGTGTCCACGTTCTTTTGTCTTTGTATCTGAGTTCCTTTATCCAGCCCCACCACAAGTGTCACAGTTAAGCTGAATGTGTGGCACTTTGCAGTGAAACAGCAGAAGGAGGGGTATGTAGCAGTAGTCAAAATTTAGTGACACTTGTATGTGTACCCTGGGGTACACGGTCTCACTGCCAGACAGGATTCGATTCGCTAACTAACAAATATGTATCTGCGGACGGTCCTGGCCTTGGAATTGCTCATGTCTGTGACCTGTAACTGCAAGTGGGTATTTAGGCACCAACCTTTTCTGTTTTGCAGGAGGAGAGAGCTATTGCTCACCCCTATTTGCAGAGCAGAGTGGTAGATGAGATCTGCTAGGGACATATGGGCAACTTAGTTATTTTGTGTTGCATCACTTGCTTTTGTGTCTCGCCACACTAGAGCTTCCCACAGCAGATGCTTTCTTCACAGAAGCTAAGTCTTCCTTTCCCAGCTCTCACAGTTGAGCAACATTACTGACTTTTAATAGCTTCACTCAGGAGGTAACTCTGTGTGATTACGAGATTCCAGTATTTTCAGCCCATTAAATGTTTGTGTGGTGAAAGTCAGTATGGAAATGTAGTGTTTCCTACCTTCTATTACAGAGTGAGGGGGTTGTCTCTTTCCTTTGGTATCTGCTGTGTGTTTGTAGGTTAGCAGTGGAATTCCAGAGTGATCCAATGGCTCAGGAGAATGCTTTCACTGCCCCCAACTCTGAGAGCAAGGACACACTGAGAAACTTCTCTGCGTTCCTGTTAAGGATTTGTGACAGTCTCTGCATCCCCATGGTCATGGTAGGGTTCAAGTGCTCTATGTCTTCATTGTTCTGTGTTCATTGGTCTTGGTCTATTACTTGAGTACCTGGGGAGGTGCTTTCAAGCACCAAGAGAGTGTTACACAAGTGGCTTTTCAGAAGAGAGCATGTAGAGTAAACCAATAACAGCAGTGACATTTACTACCTCTCTCAAGCCAGATGAGGCATTTATACACTTTGTGCAAAATGGGAGTGTCTGGTCTCAGAGGGTGGAGAAGATCATAAAGCTACCATGTAGGTGGCAATGTCTTTCTTCAGATGCTGCCATCCCTGTAGCCTACCTGCCTTGTTCTCTAATCCATGGCAGCTCAGGATGTCAAAACAGTGGAACTCTGCTTGTGGTTCCAAATCATACAATCATGGAATCATTAGGGATTGGAAGGGACCTCAAAAGATCATCTAGTCCAATCCCCCTGCCACAGCAGGATCACCTAGACCAAGTCGCACAGGAACAGATCCAGTAAGTTTTGCTTGTGCTTTGCCACAGGTTCAGGTGTATAGATTCTCACAGTTGTTGGGAGCTTGGAGATGTTCTGTTGTTTTTTAGCCAGTTTCCTGGTAGACAGCTGCAGTGGCATTGCTGTTCTCCTCCCTGAAGGGAGGGTGCAATGCATGTCCAGTGTGGCAAAGCTGGAGCCAGTGTGCTGTTTCTTGCTTATTGAACTTGTGTAAAAATTAATGGACTGTGAGAAGATTGTCCAGTGACCTTCTACAGGAATGAGCTGACTAGTTCTGTCCTGAACAGTTTAGGGCTGGACTGTGCAGAGAGCTTAAATGCCTGTGATTGCCGCTGCTCCATAAAACATTGACACATTGGTCTTGAAAGTTACTGAAGGCAGCTGCACTTCAACATGTGTCCTATGCTGTATGCCATGCTAGAGAAGTTGCCATCTGAAATGTAAGAGCAGTTGCTTCCAGGACAGTGTGGGCAGCAATGCCAGTTGCTGTGCATTGAGGCCTAGTTGGTTGCCAGCTGGAATCAGGAAGAAGTTTCTTGTCTGGTGTAATGTCTTTCAGGTTGCAGCACAGCTCATATTGTTGGCAGAAGGGAGTGTTAGTTGCTCTCAATGTGCTCTGTAAGCCTTTGTACTTCCTGTGAGGCATTTTGGTAGAAGAACTGTTACTCCACTAATAATTGGCTAAATATGAGTCAGCAATGTGCTCAGGTGGCCATGAATATCAATGGCATCCTGGCTTATTTCTAATATATTATGGCTAGCAGGAGTAGAGAAGTGATTGTCCCCTGTACTTGGCACTGGTGAGACTACACCTCAAATGCTGTGTTCGGTTTTGGGCACCTCCATACAAGAAAGATGTTGAGGGGCTGGAGTGGGTCCAAAGAAGGGCAACAAGGTTGGCGAAAGGTCCAGAGAACAAGCCTTGTGAGGGAGCTGGGGCTATTCAGTCTAAAGAAAAGGATGCTGAGGGGATTGCTTCTTCCTGTCTACAACTATCTGAAAGGAGGCTGTAGAGAGCTGGTGGTTGGTTTCTTCCCACAAGTAACAAGAGATAGGACAAGAATATGTGACCTCAAGTTGTGCCACAGGAAGTTTAGGTCAGATGTACAGTAAACCTCTTTATTGAAAGGTTCACCAGGCATATTGATAGGTTCAACAGGCTGCCCAGGGACTTGGTTGAACTGACATCCCTGGATGTCTGTAAAATTCATGTAGATCTGGTGCTCAAGGACCTGGTTTAGCAGTGGACTTGGTAGAGTTAGGCTGGACTCTCTGATCTTAAAGGTCTTTTTCAACCTAAATGATTCTGTGATTCTACTTGCTTGGAATTAGAAATCTGACTTTCTGGGCAGGGAGGAGGCTGAAAGAAAGTTGCTGCTTTCTCTATTACTTATCACGCACCTGATCTTTTGTTTTTTCCACAGAGCTACCTGGAAAGGGCTGTCAGCCCATCAGTGATGGAGGTTTTCATGTCAACACTGAATATCCTCTTTACAGTGGTGCCAAACATGCGGACTGAGTTCTCCAGAAAGCTGGGTATGGGGGCAGGGTGGGATCATCTTCTCCGTGCTCTTAACTGATGGAACTTGCTGCTACTGCATATTATTGAGGCAATGAGCTTAGCAAGACTTTATGTGGAGGATTGTATTCCATGTTTATATGAGTAAGAACAGAGTGCACAGTCATGTTCAGCAGGATGAAATAGTTATTTGGTCTAAAAATGATGATGGCACAGATTTTATTTCAGATAAGTTGTGCCAGCTTTACTCTTTCCTCTGGAATATTCAGAACTGGCTGTTCCTGTAGACAGGGATTAGGTTGGGATTGTTGGTGGGATTTTGCCATGTAGAAATCCTGTTTTACTCTGTGTATTCCTTACTCTTTGCACATCGGAGAGGTGATGTAGAAAATCCCTTTATTCTAAACATGTAGAACTGGCAAATCTTCCCTGCTCCTCCTGAGAAAACAAATGAATCTCAGATACACCCCTCCAAGCCAAACTCAGAGTAGGTTGCTGTGGGAGAGAAAGCCTAGCATGTATTCTTACTGAGATGGCCTGCCCTGGTCACCAGGCTTGCGTGGAGATGTGTGGAGATGGTTATGGAACCTGCCTACTCTTTTCTCTTATTATACCCATTCTATGTTCCTCTGACACTTTTTTCTTGCTTTCTGTCTAGCATCCTCCTCCTTCATACGTCTGGGACTGCAGCTGAAGGCCAGGTTTTGCGCTGTACAAAGGTAGGGTGCTGTGTATATTGTGATCAAGTAAAAAATCTCCAGGTGGGAAATAAGATCAGGTTTTATCTAATGGACCTGATTATGCAAGATGGGGGGACTAAAAGACACTAGAGTGTTTCATTCTTATTGCAAAATGTAAATGGTAACTGGAAATGCAACAGCTGGATGAGGCAGAAAGGAAAAGCGGTCAGGTAGGGGGCGAGTGGATTTACACAGCACTGTGAGAATTCTGTGCTCTGAGTGAACTGCACAGATAAGAGATAAAGCAGCCTGACTTTGGAGCAGTCAGATCTGTGGGTGTTTTGAAAAGAGTAACAGCAGCATCAATTTCATCTGAGCTTTGGCTTCCTAGGCACATTATTACCACTGCCTTTATTCCTCCTGCTGTGATAATATATATGAAAGGAGAGGGAGAAGGAAGCCTTCAACAGCAGGCATTGCAAAGGGTCTTCTGTAGCAGAGGCTGTGAGACTTCTAGGTTGAAGAGCTCTTGGGGAGGCTCTCTGTGGGCCTGCAAAGGTGTTTTACCTCCTCTTTCCAGTGACTACATCTCATTAATAGAGTAAATGAAATACACAGCACCTCTAGCCCAAGGTTACCACTGTGGAATTGAGAGTGGAAGTGTGTTTGTAAATGGTGGTCATAGGGGAAGTGATCCAGACCTCTGAATAAGCTAGTGTGGGACACCAAGGGTGGTGAGTTACACTGCAGAGGTGTCTGGTTATGTCCTATTCTGCAAGGAAATCACTGCAGAGAGAAATACCTAGAAATAGAGCTTTTGATCAATAAGTTGGCATTTTTCTTATCTGGAAACACCATTGCTACAAAAATCATCTTACTGATGATTGCCAGTGTGATCAGGTATCTGCATCCACCTTCAAACACTTACCATTCCCTACAGTTAGGAATCCAGTCCTTACAGGACTCCCTGTGTACACCAGGTATGATGACGGCGAGAGTACCCACTGTTTCTCGTATTGCCCCAAGGTGTGTGAACACATTCACTGTCATCACTGCACAACAGCTGCCACATCTGTGAGCTGACTGTGCTTTGGGAACCCCTCATTCTCCTGGAAGGTCACGTTGGCTCTTGTTGTGATGGGACACACTCTTGTGTGTGGTAATTCTGTAAGCTAAGGCTCTGGCAGACAACATGTGATATTACCTGTGTGAAAAGGATGTTTCTAGCCTTCACTATCTCTTTACGCTCTTCTTCACAGTAATCCTGCCTTGAATCAAGCCTGTTCCAGCTTCCTCTGCAGCCTATGCCTGAACCTTTACTCTGCCACAGAGAAGGAGAGGACTTGTTCTCAGGAGGGCAAGTTTGGGGAAAGAGAAAAATTACTTTGTTTAGTTTTCCTGCCACCCTCTATTTAAGTAGTAGGTGCAAAAACATGTTTTTTAAAAAAGGAGGAAGGAAGAACACATATGAGCTCTATCTTTTTGTCCAGCTTTATTTTAATCCAGTCCAACAAAGAGATAGCACTCAGAGAAAGCCTTTTGAAAAGTTTGGAAGCCTATCTGAAAGAATGTGTTGCATCTTCTTATGATTTTGTTTACACGGTGACATTTATTAGTGCAACTGCACGTGACCTAATTGAAACAATATTACATGCTGCATAGTCCCTCATATCTGCAGATCAAGGCCATTTTTCTCCCTCTGAAATACTCTGTAAAGCTTTGCTGTCTGTACCATAACTTTCTGTAACGGGTAAGGCCCAAATAAATGAAAGTTTCCACATCACAAAAGCCTCTTTTCCAACTGGCAGTGGCTGGTTATCATACATGCAGCATCAACAAAGAGCTGGGAACCACAAACAAAGTGTCTGCTCATCCTCAAAGCCAGCTCCATTAAATCAGGACTCACACCTCTATTCATGCCAAATCATAGAGGTACACTTGCTGTGTGCAGACTGTGGGGTAGTAGGTTGGCTTTGATAATTCTCACATCAAGAGTTTCCCCAATTTAATGTGCTTGAGTTAGGGCAGGCAGATCCTGCCATCCCCATGTTCCATTCTGCTTTGCTGAAGACTTTCCTCATTGCTGCCTGCCTGCTCATTTTATTTCTAGAGCAAGAGATGTCTGAGCTCCTGCAGAAGGGTCTGCCTCAGTTAAATTACACCATTGCTGAAAGCCTTCTTTTCCTGGCTGAAACCCCTGGGCCATTCTGTTTGGATCAGTCTCTTTGCAGCCATCAACACTGCTTTATACTACTCTTATATTTTGCCTACACCCTTGGGGACAGGTGAGCCAAAGTATACAAAGCAATTGGTTCTGTTGCCCTTATGTACTGTGTATTGGTGAGTAGGGCATGTCCAGTGTTATTGTTTTCACTCCAGTCTCCTTGAATACAGGTTTGTCCCAGAAGCAGAATTATTTTTAGCGATAAGAAACTTCCTTCTGTCAGCACAAGATCATGGAGATTGTCCCCCTCCATACATACTCAGAGCCGCACTTTACCTCCTTGCTGTCTGTCAGGATAAAGGCAAAGCCCTGGACTTGGTAAAGGATTTTATTCCTACCTCTTGGACCCTTTTTGTTGAAACTAAGGTCCTCATCAACCCTTTTGCAGAAAGTGTTCTGACATAGGTTGGTGAGCTCTGAACGAGTGAAGGGTGTGCAGTGCCTCTACGCTCTGGAAAGTTAACTCTGAAAAGCCATTAGGGAATACAGATTTGACTGAATAAACTTATGTATGTGTGGGAAGTGTAAATGCTTTGGATAGGCTCTGAATTCATATATGGAATATAATAAATTTCATAGCTTCAGTCTGCTGAACGCATCTACAGCCTCTGCAGCAGGAGGCTTTCTGATGTTCCCACATGGCTCTTTGCTGCTGCACAGCTTTGAGCACTGTATAAAGCCTACAAGTTTCTTAGCCTTTGTGATGCAAATGGGCTTCACAGAATGATGTTTAACTGATACATTTGATTGTCTACTTGAAAGGCAGTGTGACTGTTTCTAAAAGTAAACTCTCATCACTTCAGCTTTTCAATATTCAGTCTCTAGTGATTATTTTGTTCTCTCTCCCTCTCCCTCCTTCCCTCCCACACACTTCCCAGAGGTCATTGTGTGCCATAAGGAGGATCCTAGATAATCTTCCAGATCTGAGCTTGATCTACGTCCATTGTCCTCTCCTGGTGAAATTCTTCCTGCAGTACCCTGAACTTATGGGGAGGTTTGGACACCAAGTCCTCCAACTTTGGTTTTCCTGGGGAGACTGGAAACAAACCGAGACTGAAGAAGCAGGCGTTGGCACGTCTGATCAGCTCAACAGTGCTAACCCGTTACATCCTATTCTGAAGAGCAATTCCAGCATTTTCCTTATTTTACTGGTATGTAACTCTCACAAAGACAGGCTGATATCCTGCCCCTGTGTTAGGAGGCTTTTTGTTTTTTAAAGCTCTTCTTGCTGTTATGAGACCAAGGATTCTGCTAGAAGCGCCCATGTGTGTCTACATAGATTTCTATCTCCCAGGGAAGGCTGATGGGAAGATGGGACTGGTATGTGTGTTAGCTCTTTCTTGTCATCGATTGACTGTGGTAGAAAGTTTTAGAGTTGGTCCAGAGGGACCCTGAAGGGTGCTGCTGATGTATGCCATGAAAAACCCCGTTCCTTTATCTATCGAGATACACAGCTGGATACTCCAGATTGTTCCGTGGCAGCCTTTCAAGAAGTTGTTCTGCTAATTTGGGAGCAATGGTTTACTATTGATAGATGAAAAGGGTATGAGGAACAAAGAACTTTGAAAAAGCATTGTGCACAGAACAAGTCTTGAGGACACAGCCTCCTTTGCTTGGAGTGTTAATTTTATTTGTTTTTAACTGGAGAGTCTTATCAGGGATTTTTGCAGTAATCTTGTGTTTTCAGGGCTCCAAATAGGATGTTCCATTGTCTTTAAAAATTAAAATATAAATCTTGGGACAGAAAAAATTAACCAGTGCAAGGGAGAAAAGAGCCTTGAAGCAGCAGGACTAGCACGTTTGCCCTTGCATCCTGTAATGAGCTCTGTTAACTGTTGTAATCATGACAGAATCCAGGTCCTGATGGCTGCTCAGAGGCCTTCTCTCACTTCCACCGCTACAACTTGCCCTGTCACCCCTCTCCACTAGTAACTATTTGTCCCATGACCATTACATAGTAAATATGCTAACATTGCCACACAAGAACATGAGATTTGCCTGTAAGGGCGCAAGCTGAGAGCTGTGATGTTTCTTCTCCAGCCTGTTAGGGAAATTAAAACTATGTATTGTAGAAACTCATGTCAACAGGCAGTGGAGAAGCAAAAGTTGGCTCTGAGTGGGTCCGATCAGACATCACTGACTGGCACGTACTCATTCTGATCTAATATCCCAGTTTATGGAAAGAGCCAACTGGAGGGATTTTGTCTAGGGCAGTTCTTCCATGGTTAGGGTGATACAGCAGAGTAGGTAGCAACATCCAGGCATTTGATACCATTGCAGAACATTAATAGAAGTAATCAATAAGTATCAATATCAGTATAAGTTAAGGAGGAGAAGTATCTCATGAGACTTGCCTACACCGTTACCTCTGGCAGTGGTTCTGAGACCTAGCACTCCATAAACTAAAGCAGATGTCTACATCACAGGTCTATGAATAAGCCAAAGAGAAGCAGCGGCTCCTTCCCTGCATTCCTGCATTCTTTTTCTGTCTTGACATGTGCTTTACAGAAATAAATTAATTTAGCTTGGTCCCGGTCTTTAAAGTGAGTTGTAATAAATCACTGGTTTTGACAATTCACCTTTCAGTAGGGGAAGAACATAATCAATCTGAATTTAGATGGGCTAATAAAACAGTACAATACCCTGGAATAAATATACTGTCAGATGTAAACAAAACTTACGAGGTGAATAACCTCAGCCTGAGAATGCAGGAGTAAAATGGAAAGGACGCTGCATGTTACAGTGAAACAGAAATGAATGTCCTTCCAAGGATAATTTATTTACTTGCTCACTTTTAGTAATTGTCTGGATTAGATAGGACAGATAGTTAGTGGCTTCATCTGAGACCTTGAGCTCTTGACGTGGGAGATGTTAACACATTTGCAAGGACCAGGAAGGCTGTGGCCCTTGGTTAGTGCCATTTTGTGCTGTGTGTGTTTATCTGAGTGAATGTGGTCATGATCACACGCTGTCCCACTTGTCTTCTCCCTGCTCCAGATCTGAGCTGCTTTCTCAGAGAATGGAGGTAGGCTGGATGATGTTAGGTATGTGTATTCCTGAACGTCATGTGGAGCAGATCTATGTCATTGGAGCCAACTGTGCACACAGCTCCCTTTTTCCTCAAGGTCTGAGATATGGGCAGAAATCGAGCTCAGAAACAAAGTTTTTTCTGACGCAGGCAGATGGTTCTTGGTTCTTGTTTTCACTTATTTCCTTGGGTATGGGTTCCCATAGCCATTTCCTCTCCACCGTCCCAGTCTGAATGCATGACTTCTGTGTGGTAGGGGAAGGATGCTGGAAAAGGCAGTAGGCTGTGTAGGCTTGGTTGCTGAGGCCAGTTTTCTGTTTACCTCTTTCAGTTGATCATTTGCAATGCAGTAGCTGGGACAACTGGGGGAGGAGAGGAAAGGTAGTGCTGACATAATATGTAACAACAATAACATGTATTTTCTGCCTGATCTTTGTGGAACTGCATTTATACGTGCTGTGCAAGAGAATTTAATGTTTAACACCTTAACTATAAAAATATTCCCAAACGAAGGCTACTGTCTGTGGGCTACAGCTTAGACACTCCAGACAGAGCTAGGTAGTCAAGAAGCAGGCTTGTGGGCTAAATGCTGTGTCCACGACTCTTCCATTTTCCGTGACTGAGTGGTTGCTTGTCTGATTTATGTACATTTCATGCAGCTTAGCTGTTATGGTGCTACTGCACAAGCAAGGCTGCCAGCCTTTTGCAAGCGAGTAACTGTGGACTGACTCATAAGCTTGATTTTAGCTAAGTGTCTTCAATATGCAACTTGAGTTTTCAAAACAACGTGGAGAGCAAAAGAGCCAGAGACTATGTGCTCTTGAAAACACCACCCTGCCTTTAGGATCTCACTTGTATAAAACCTTGACTTTAAATTTATGCTGCCCCTACACTTGTGTGCTGTTTGGAAGTTACATAGCCAAAAAGATTTTTAAACAGAGTATTTCTCAGGGGTGCTTATCAGACGAGAGTGTGCCTGCTTTATTCAGTTTTGTTTAATCAGGACATACTTTATCTGAATGGTGCTTTATTAGGCTGTTTCCCAAGGCACTGGATTAGCATAATAGTATTAAATAGCAGTGACTTCTGCCTAGTCAGGGCAGAAAGGTAATGTGTGTGCTTGTTCCCTTGCAGGACCTGGTCTGTTCAAGCTCTGTGGAGGTGGCCTGGAAGGTGTTGATAACTCTAAGGACCTTCCTGGAAAGACATGAGGATGTCCTTGTGTGTGACCTACTCCGGAGTCAGTTCCTACAGATTCTGCAGCAGCTGCTGGTAGAGAGCAGCTCGGCCTCTTTACAAGGTAACTTCTTATTGTGTCTTGGTCTTGCTGTAATACCAGCTAGGAGAGTGGATGGCTGAAGGGGTGCAGTCTAGGATAAAGTGTTTTTGAGCTGCTGATGTAGCATTGGTACTTCCCTGCATGAGGAAGTTTACAGACAAACTGTACTGATTTGGTTTCCTTTCCCAGGGATTCTTGTTTAGAAGTGAGTCTTTTTCTAGTTTAGGTTGTTCTAGCTTGAAACTGTGACTGTTAAACCAAGGCAAGGTTCTTTTATACTGCTGTAAGTGTTCCAGTGGAGAACTGTGCTGGTAAATCTTCCAGCTTGAATAAGAGCTCAACTGGTGACTGAGAGACATCTTCCTTTCTACCTCTTGTCTGTGCATAACAGCGTGACGTGCCTGAGTACTCTCAGTTCCCATGGTGCAGACACCAGGAGCAGAGATCGTTTGAATCATTCATGATATTGATCCCCAAACAGAAACTGTAGTGCATCACAAGATCTCATAATTCTTTCAAATCTCTCAAAGACTTAGTAGGGTTGTGACTGGGGGAAGTCCCTTTGTTTTCCTTAGTAACCCTGGCTGTGAGACTTTTGTCCCGTCATGAACGTTGCTGCACAAAGCAGTCTGTGAGCATGAACAAAATAAGACAGCAGCACTAGGATGTCCTTGGCAACCCTGGGATAGGGGGCCAGCACAGCCATTACTTGTTCCTGAGGGGGTTGCTGACACTTGTAAAAGCCCTGCAGTGCCTGGGGTGTATTGCTCTGCAGCATTTGGGAGGGAAGCAACAAGAAGGAAAAATGTTTTTGCTTTGCTTCCAGCAAAGTCAGTAGGCTGGAGAAGATGAGGAGTTTAAAGCAGGAGTGTAATGGAGCATGAGACTACAAGACTATACATAAAGAAGGCCGTAATGACATCTGTTGGTTCTGATCTAGTTTGGAATTGTGCACATTTGCACTTGTGGTGGTCCTTTGTCACTGATTCAAGGGTGCAAGATGCTGCAGGGAGGCAGACTGATCATTTCCTATTGCAGGAGTCAGACCTATTCCTCCATTGGTAATGGAAACAGGACACTGGGCTAGAGGGGCCTTAGTGAGATTTGAGGCCTTCTGCTGCCACTAATATCCCCAGCTCCTCTTCATACTTGTCAACGGAGTTCCTGGCGGCCTTATGCAGAAAATCAAGCACCAGATGTACCTGGAGACACAACTTTTGTCTCCCACCACACAGGTCTGGGGCAGATAAGTCCAGGAGATATGCATTCCTCTTCGAACAGGAGTTTGCTCTTACACAAGATGACCTAATGCATGCACTCCATCAGGGACGTGTTTGCTTTAAAGACACCTGGGAATGTTCTCCACACTTTGTGAAGACATTTTCTGGAGGGTATAGTTGCTTGCTGTAGGTATCTGTAGGACTGTGTACAAAACAAAATGTTCTCCTGTTTACAGCACTGCAGAAGACTGAATATACTGGGGAAGGCGTTGCCCTGGAGAGATGATGGTCTAAGCACCTCAGGTCTCCTCATGTATTAGACCTCCTGTGTGGGGCTTTTGCCTCTGCTGTCTCTGCACTGCTCCATGAGGGAGGATGGACAGCATTTTAAAGCCTCACAAGATGGAGGAGAACAAGCACTGTGCAGCAGAGCACTCTGAGGTGCTGGGCTGCTGTCAAAGCGTGGGCTGCCAGTGATAATAAGACAATAATGTAGAAGGAGCCAATGACTTCTAGCTTACTAGAGGCATCAGTTTGCATGTGGGGTGACCATGCCCCTTATATCATTCACTAAGGCTATAAATGACTGTAGACCTGCTTTTCCCCACATTTTTCCTAGCAGTTCCTAGAACAGTGTTGGCAGGATCAAGTATGTGACTCAGGCCAACCCACAGCAGCAGAAAGGGGACCTGATCAGGAGGGACTCTAGCGATGAGAATGAAGTTGGGACTAAGTATGTGCATAAAGGGAGATTTCCTGATTTTTGAGCTGGAAAATTAACTGCCTTGACACGCTTTAATGTACAACAGTTCAGAGTTCACTAACAGGCTAATCTGTCTGTGCCCTTCTTAGCTAACAGGAACCTGCCTGTTTTGCTGAGCCTACTTTTCCTGGTGCAACTGCGGAGCAAGGGTGTAAGGGAGCTGGACAGCACAGACTTCAAACTGCTTCACCAGGGTGAGTCTGTGCAGCCATCTTCTCCCAGAGGGTTTTAATCTGTTTGTTAGTTGTTCTGTAAGTGGCTGCCTCTTTGTCCTTTGAGAGAAGGTGCACCTTGCGTTACAGTTATGGTTGCTTTGAGACACCTCATAGCCAGAGCTCTGGTTACCAGTTCAGTCAACAAAAAAAGAGTTCCCTTCCTCTTGCTTTTACAGTACATTTGTCACATGAGATCTCACAAGGTGGTCAGAGTGGCATGATTTCAAGGTCTGTGCCTGTTATTGATTTGGCACACAACAGTGTTCCTGATGTGCTTCCTGAACATCCTTCCATGCTCACACTTGCTAACACACTCCTGTGGGGTTCAGACCAAAGAGTGTCCTGTGAACCAGCCATCAGGGCCCAGCAGCTTAGTGAATCTCGGCTCTCGTGAATCCAGAGTATGTGAGTCCCAGCCAGCCACAGCACTTGCCTACTCCACCCCAGAGACACACAAGAAAGGGCTGTTTTTGTTTACTTGCCATACCATGACCTGCTTTCTCATCCGGTGATCCTTACTCAGTGACATCTCCTTTCTTACTTGGCTATTGAAGGTTCATGCAAGCTGTGAAATAAACTCCAATAGATAATATAGAGAAGTTCAGCTGATCCATCCTTTTATTTCTTCCCTGTTCTGACAAACTGACCTCTCCAGCAGACTTTGGAGGACCATCTCCTTCAATTTTAAATATCAAAGAATCATTAGGGATTGGAAGGGACCTTGAAAGATCATCTAGTCCAATTCCCCTGACACAGCAGGATCACCTAGACCATGTCACACGGGAACATATCCAGGCAGGTCTTAAACGTCTCCAGTGAAGGAGACTCCACAACCTCCCTGGGAAGCCTGTTCCAGTGCTCCGTCACCCTCACGGGGAAGAAGTTCCTTCTGATATTTATGTGGAACCTCCTATGTTCCAGCTTACAACCATTGCCCCTTGTCCTATTATGTCTGCCTGTGTTGCCCTTGCAGAGAACCAATATTTCTCAGGCATTCAGTAGCCAAGGGAATGGAGCGTGTGGAAGAAGCATGTCCAGCCCTTTTTAGCTGCTGTGATTTCAGGGCATAGCTCGGCTGCTTCCAGGAGTTACGAGCTGCTCCTGCTCTTGCTTTCTGCTTTGTATTTTTCAACACAACTCTCAGCCTGCTCCAGGCCACCCTGATCATTCCCTGCTTGGCTCTTTAGGCTGTGTTCCTCAGGGGTGGGTGTGCAGAGCACTCTCCTCTGATGAGGACTACATGAAACCAGCTCATAGATGGACGGGATGTGTTGATGTGCGTTTTTTGAGAATTGCTTATTCAGACTTTAAGCACTTCAAAGGATCTCCCAAGACAGTTTTGCTGAACCATGCAGTCTTGGATTTCCCTCCCAAACTCTTGCTAAATGTTGTTCTTAAGTGTTTGGTGCTTACAACAAACATAGCACATTTATGTCTTGTGTGAGAGGAGTTGGTGAGAGTGGAGGAGCACAGCTGTCTATGCCATTCCCTATTCTGGTCACCATGTTTGGAGTTGAAACTAGATGATCTCTAAGGTCCCTTCTAACCTAAACCATTCTATGTGAGACAAGGCACATGACTGTTTAATGGTTGACCTAGGATTAGGATCAAACTCACTCTGTAGAAACAGATATAGTCTGTTGCCCAATGTGGTATATGCCCTTTAATATGTCCTTTTCTAACCCTGCTCCCCTTAATCATCCCAATCACTGTCCAATCTGTATCAAACATTACTGTAGATGCCTATTGCTTTGTGTAATGCTTTTTTTATTTTCACTTCATTTTGTGTTGCTCTTGTCTGAATTCTCTCCCCACTGACTTACTTCTTTTCCTGTGCTGAGATGCCCTGTTACCTTGGTGTCTGTGTTATGCACATTTTGTTTCCAGTCAGTAATCTCTGTGGGAAATGCAGGCCGAGGGACACTGACCTCCTGCAGCCATCCTTGAATTTTCTGTACTGGAGCCTTCATCAGACAACACCTTGTAGTCAACAGAGAGGTGAGGCAAGATTGTATTGATTGGTAAGTTAATGTCAGTGAGGTTGCAGCTTGCCCATCAGAGACTTTATTCTAAGTGTCTCAGCAGGTGAGGTGTATTTTTCCCCTTCCATACAGTATTACAGTTAACAAAGGATGGTTTGTATGTGGGATGAGGCTTTTTAGATTGAAGTTTCTGTTTTGGTTTTGGTTTGCTACCTTCTCATGATTCAGGACTTGGCTGCTGAGAGGCAGAACCACTGTATTTTTCTTGTTCATAAAACACAGCAGTGGGGCTTTGGTGCCCTGTTTGAAATGTCCTGATGTTGCTACGGTTCAAAAATTAAACAATAGCAGAGAGCAGTTCTAAGCAGCCTTCCAGCTATGTTAGCTGAAGGCTGGTCATTTTATTAGCTGGCCGAGTGGTTGCTTGTGCTGTGGGAGATGAACACCCGTGTAGCTGGGCAGTCTTACTCTGATGAGCTGTGGCAGCTGGGGTTGCCTCGCTGCAGTAGGGGTGTGCTCTGCATTGCTTTTCTGCTTGTCAAGCTGGTTTAACCTGTGCCATCCCATCAGCCTCTCTCATTATGTTTCCTATACACAGCAGTGTCTGTGTTGCTGTCCAACGTGTCCTTGCTGGAGCTCCTGCAGAAGGTTTTGGAGTGCACCTGGTTGTGGTCCCCTCCATCTGAACCTGATTGCCTCTCATCTGAGGATGCTGTGCTGTGCTCTGGATGGCTGTTGGTTGCATCTCTCTTGCTTTATCAACGTCGCTACAACAGTGAGGTTAGAACTACTCTAGTGTTCAAATCCAGGGAATGGCTAAACCTTAAAAATAAAATCTTCATTAGTAGAGGGAAGTGATTAGCTTTGGTCTGGAGTCTGCTTGCTTTAGTTGCTCTTTTGTTATTGTCCACATTCTCTGCTGCATTTCTCCAGCAGAACTAGAAGCGTAGCGTGTTGCTGAGACCCAAATCATTGGAGAGTTAGAAGGGGACCTAATACAAATAACTTTCCTCTTCAGGACAGAGCAAAATACATATTAAAGCCTTTTTGAGGGGAGTCTGGGGGGTGGGAGACATAGCTCCCATGTTGTAAATGGCATTTTTGATACTAAAATGGTCAGTAGTGATCAGTAGTCAAAACCCAAGCCTGTTGGCAAGTAAATGTTCAATATTAGCAAGCTCTCTTGAATGTAGACAGCTGTCATTGTATGTCATGCTTTGAAGTCTGACAAGAGAGCTAAGCTGGAGTTATCAGCTAATACTGGAATTAAAAACTCTGAGGAAGTACTTTCTAATGCCAACTACAAGGGGATAACATTTCCTTTTGAAGTATCTAGCCAGGCTTCTCTCCTTCTCTTGATATGACAGCATGACATGAGTTGTGAGCTCTGCTCTTGCAGTTATGCCCAGCAAATCCTGTTCCTTGGGAGCTGGTGCATCTATTTGCAAAAGATAAAACCACATTAAGGACACATGTGGGTCTGCACAGAGAGTCAAGGGTTGGTTTTCTCATGCTGAGGCAAGATGATTTCCAGCCAAGGCTGCACCTCTTACTTCATGGGTGTGCTGCCTCTGTTTTGGCTTTACAGCTTGGGACTTGTACGGACTGTCGGCTGTGTGAGTGCCTAGCAAGACCTGCCTGTCCCCTGCTCAGTTAAACACTGAGCACAACTGACATTCTCGGTTTCCAAGTCGGGGCTATGTCTGTGTAGTCAGTGTTGTGCAGTCCCAGAAGGGATTTGAGTCTAGTGTCTGATGTTGGGCTTTGTCTTCTGAAAGTGACTCTCTCAGCTCATGTGGATCCTTGAAGTGTGATTATTTAGTGGCTTATAAAGATGTTGTTTTGCTCATCGATACCTTTCTGGCTTGATGGGCTATGATGTGTGAACCAGAACCCTTGCACCAGAGATGGGGAAAGAAACTACAGATACAGATGGCAAAGGGAAGTGGTTCAAGGTTGCTTCAGTGTTTCTAATCTGCTGCTGAGGTGGAAGGAGAGGGGGTAAGGAGAAAACTAATTTCTCTTGCTTCTTTGTGCTGCGTAGTATAGCTGAAGCTGCACAAAGCATTTCAGAGGCCCTTGTAAAAGAGCCTTTGGCCTTTGTGACTGTGAATGTGAGCTGATGCCAGGCTGTCTCCTGGAGCCTGCAGGTTTTTAAAGGGTAACAGTGGCTCTGAGAAATTACCACATTCATCTTAGGCTGATGTCAATAGTGAGGACTTGTCTGGCCATAGCAAGCATGCATTTTGACTGTGTAACAGCTGGATTTAGAAGAAGCCTGTGAATAAACATGGTCCCTGATCTTGTGCCTCCTTTACCCATGCTGTAGCTCCCAGCACCAGGCTCTCTACAGACTTCCCAGCTCCACTGTAGCTCATAGCCCCAACTGCAGCACACAGGGACAGAATCTTGCCACCGCTGGCTGCCCTGCCTGGCTCCTCAGTCTTGCTGACAGACTCTGTGGCTAAGGTACTGCCATGTTTGGTGTTGGCTGTTCCTGCTACTCCATATATTCTGCAGTCTGACAGCCAAGTGCTGGAGGGCCTGCAGGGAGAAGTGAGAGTGAGACAGGTAAACAAATTGTGTTGTGGTTTGGAAGCTGTGCAGGGCTGGCGGCTGGTCGTAAGTGAACCCTGAGGGCCCAGTGATCTGGCTCCCTTCTGGAGCAGACTCCTGAAACCCTGTTGCTGTTTCCTTGTTTTTCAGTGGTTGTTCTGGGCTAGTGTCTGAAGACTGAAAATAAGTTGAGGGAGTTTTTTACCTAATCCAAACCAGTAGCTTCTTTTACTCTTCTGTTTCATTGTCCTCTAGGTTCACCAGACACTCTCTCTAGACCTAACGAAAGTCCTGAATGCAGTGATCTTCAGGAAGAAGAAGCCGATCCTGCTGTTAGGTATTTTGCATCTGTTACCAGGATTTGACTGGAAGCAGCTGCTAGTACCATTTAACAGGCAACAGGGGAGAACTGGTGATTGTGGAATGGGAAGGTGGAGGTGCCTGTGGGAATCTGGAAGCTTTGTTCCATTTGGCTTTGGGAGTATGTAACTGATGGTGAGAAAGGACAGAAGGGAACTGTCTGGAATTCTGCTCTTCCTTGGAGGTTGGTCGTAACACCTGGAGCCAAACATGAACCAGGATAGTGTCTCACAGGGAGGAAACAAACAAGGGAACATATGTTGTTGCTTGTATCTGTGGCTGTCAGCAGCTGCTGGGCAAATCTGGTGGGCTATTAAGCCCAAATTTTCATTCTTTACCCTATTGCACAGGCACAAAAACACAGGGCAGGGGAAAACACTGACTCACACTAATAAGTGTCTCCCTGTGTAGTGAGCATCATGCAGTTCCTGAGAGCTGTCCTGCGACAGAACTTCTCTTCCTCTCTGCTTGTGATTGTTGGCCAAAACACAGCCCAGGGTGCTACCCAACCACAGTCATCATCGCTGCAGGATGCTGCTGTGCACCCCCTTGCCCTGCAGCAGGTCTTCTCGCTTGTGGTCAGTCTGCAGAACCTTTTGGTGCATGTCCAGTTACAGGTATGTAAAGTATGACTTCTAGAACAACATTAGTGTTGGGCTTTGAGCATGTTCACTAACCTAAGGAGCAACCACCCTGCTGCAGAACCTTGACGGCTGGCTTTTTTTCCCCCTCTTCTGCCTGCATTTTCTACTCCTCACAGACATTTGATGAGGAGGAGGAAAAATGCTCCTGCTGCAGCATAGCACAGTGAGAAAGAAGGTAAATCAAGCTATGCAGTACTCCCTGCTGTTGAACTGGATAGCTGAGAATCTGTACCAATGACAGTGACTGTTTTCCCATCTCCTGCTCTGCAGGGACACCACACCCATACGGACAGAGGTGGGAAAAGTGTGACAAATCCCCATCCCTGCCCCGTGCCCCTGGCAAGGTGCTTTGGGTGGTATTATATCAGTGTACACTTAATTTGCTCAAGTGAAGCTGGGCTCCAGGGTTAGTACATTGGTTTACATGTAACTCTCTCAAGTGATGTTTGGCTTCCCTCTTTATTCTTCTCTTAATTTATTTTTTTTATTATTAATTTTGTTTGTCAGTCTCAGAATAAGTAGTCATGTCTTTGTTTGGCTCCTTGACATGACAGGTAATTTGCAGCGTGTTACATCCTGTGAAGGAGATGAAGGATGTAATTTTCGTGTGCTCATGATCTTCAGATGCTGCCACTTGATGAATTTTCCTCTTGCAGTAGCTGTTGACTGGGGGGGCTTTTCTTCTTGTTTCCCCCTCCTTGTTACTGCAGAAAGACTTGATGCTCTCTCAAGCTGTTGTTGCCTGCCTAGAAACCTTACTGGAGTACCTGTATATGAAGAACCAGGATGTTGGTAAAGCCTTTCTGCTCTTTCTTCTCCTGGGTTACCCTCTTGCAGATTTTGAGCTCTTTGATCTCCCTCCAGTAGCGCGTGGAGCAGATGCTTAATGAGTTTATGCCCAGTAAGAAAAATCATTTGTATGCCCAAAGTTAATCATGTGCTTTGTGGGATGAAATCACAGTGCCTGGCTCCCCTGCGGGCATAAGTCCTCACTTTGGCTCTGGACACCAAGATGCTTTCCAACAGGAAATTCATCCCCCACCCCCCAGTATGGTAAGAGTGAAAGGTTTAGGAATGGACCAATGCCTTTCACTTCCAGGCAATTGTAGTAAAACTTTAGATCATTAGTAGATGGAAGAGAGAATCTGGATGTTACGTGTTTTCCGCACAGAAAGCTTTGATCACAGTTTGGCCCTAAGGGAGAGAAAGGGAAGTACTGGGCAGCCTTAGGGAATGAAAGCTAGAAATTCTAGATTTCCAGGGGTGAATGCAGACCTTGGTTTCCAGAGTCTGTGTCAGACCTAATGTATACTGTGTTAGTGATATGACATAATATGACAGTTTTGGACAGAATCGACCCTTCTGCTTATTGCCAGCCTCCTGCCACAAAGTCCAGCTGCTGGCCTGGTCTTAAACCAGACAGAAGGTTCTGTTCAGTCATTTAAATGCCAAAAGAGAAGGGGATGGAGTAACTGAACACCAGGGGAAATGGACACTGGTGGGAGAGAGGAAGCAGTTGAATGAAGATGTAATAATGCAGACGAATGACAGCCAGTAGCTGAAGGGAGGCTATTAAAAGCTGGGTTAAAAAAAAGGAAAAAAGGTAAAGGTGGCACGTTATGGGGACGTTCTGCTGATTTGGGATTGAGCTAATGAAATGCTGCTTCAGCAACAGCGGAACCTATCGTTTTGGCTGCCTAAATTGAAGTTCACAACAGTAATAACATGAATCTTCTCATTCCACACAGAATGAGGGTCATAGCTGTGTTCGATTGAAAGATGTGAGAACAGTGCAAAGAATGTGGCCTGGGCTCTGCCTCTAGGAGTTGCCTCAGTTGTGGCTTTATAAAAACCCTCTCTTGGACCAGAGATTTTTCCACATGTGGAGGGCAGGCTCAGTGCACAGTGCTGATACTTCCTCATTTCCACCAGCTACAATACACCCCCCCCAAACATTTATCATAATTTTTAGCGTTGCTTTCCTATAGAAAAGATTATTGTTGTGGCAATAGGGACATTACATGACTGCCAGTGGAAAAGAGAGCTTTTTACAACCCCGATGAGTTGCCATGGTACACGTTATGTCAGCTGATCTGCTGTGGTTGTCCATCCCATGCTCCTAACCTGCAATAAATACAAGGTGATAATGTTTAAATTTCACCTTCAGTAAGAGGCTTCATGTGGTCACAGACAGAGACCTTGAGCTTTACTTCTGTTCATAATGTATGTTCCTTATTAAGAACATTTCCTCTCCTGATTGTTTGCATTGCTGCCATCAGCCTGGCTGGTCCCCACAGTATGCTCTCTGGTGCAGATCCAGGCTCAGTTTGTTCAGCTCATGTTATACAGCTTTCTTCATTCCCAAAGGGTATTCTGCAGCTAAATAAAACCCATAGTCAGGAAACTTGTCCTCATATCAAAACCAGAGGGTATTATTTATAAAACCCTGGGCTAAAGATATCCCCTTACTGTTTTATGACATGCACCCCATGAGGAGGTTTCTCTTCCTGTACCAGCACAAAGATGGACAAAGGGTATTTTCTGCTTTAAAAAGTTATTAGGCTTTTGTCCTCATGGCTGAACTCTTGCCCAAAGAGTGACAGATTAAATAGCAAGTAAGGACAGAGCAAAATATCTCCTTAGTGTTTTCACAGTGTGGGGTCTAGAAGAGAAAACTTTGGGTCAGTATTGAAGACTGCCCTTGTCCAGGTCTGGCCTGTTACTTGGCCACTTTTAAAACTGTCTTTGATGGGCTAATCCTTCTGTCCCAGCTCTACATGTTGCTTCACAGCCCTGGCACCGATTCCTGCTCTTCACACTACTCAATGGGAGCCAGAAGTCCTTTCTGCGGCCAGAAGTTCTCAGGCTGATGACTTTGGTGAGTAGGGGAAGGACGGGCTGTTTTTTCCACTTTTCCCAGTACGTCAGCACAAGTGCATACGGGTTGCTTATTGAAACACACGTGCAATCTCAGATACTGCTGTGGCTTTGCCTGGCACTGTATTTGTGCCCCATAATAATGATACTTTCAATGAACTTCCCTTCCACACCCTGCAGAAACTGACTCCTCTTAGTGAGCACGTCCTGTTCTTTTGGTGTTTGTAGTATTTATTTATATCATCTAGGACCCCTGGGGAGGAGAGGGGAAAGCTACAGAGAATGTGCAACTGCTGTTACTGGTCAGAGAACATGCTGTGGCTTACAGGAGAGCAGAGCTCTGCTTGTCACTCCAGCTTTGACCTTACAGACCTGATTTTTCAGGGCAGGGAGTTATGACGCTTTACTGCCCTGCTGTACGTGGGGCCTGGAAGCAAGAGAGGGAGTGTGGTCCTACCCATCAGAAATACTGAAGAGAAAGCCCTCACAGCAGTGGATGAGAGGAAGGGGTTATTAATATGAACCTTCCCCCTCCAAACACAAGATGGGTCTGTGAATATTTGCTACTCTTATTTAGCTTTTTAAAGGTTACATGATTTATTTTTGTTCCTTCCCAACCAAACCAAAATAAATCTGGTTATAAAGCAGAGCTCAGCCAAGACAGCTATTTGCACTGGTTCTGTCAGAAGTGGTATGAAAATTAGGCCTGTGGTTAAGGTGCTGCAGCATCTTACCATGTAGAAGTCGTCTTTCCAGGAGATGAGTGGGTCTTTACTGTTTACTATTTAATACCTCTGTTTTTCCCTTTGTTCAAGTTTTTGAGATACCAGAGCAGCAATATTATTTCTCAGAAAGAAATTAGCCAGATTCTACAGGAGACAGCAGAAGCCAACTTAGCAGAGCTGCCTGAGGCCACATCTCATGCTCTTAACCTCTTCCTTTGTCAGGTAAGAGAGCCATGACTGCCTAGGAGAATGAGAAGGGAATCTCTAGGGGTTTGCTTTAGCCTTTGATGGGGAGCCATAGACTTCCTTTGAGGAGGTTTTAATAAGATGAAGAGGAATGCTGCAGCTGCTAGCTTGGCCTACTGCCTAGAGGTGTGTACACTGAAATCAGAAAGGCAGTGATGGCAGCTGCCTAAACTGTGTCATCGTATTGGGTGGCCCCTTGATTTCCCTCTGTGGATCACAGTTTTAAAGTTTCAGTGTGCTGTGTGGAAATGAGGGAGGAAGGTGGAAAAGAACAAGCCCAACACTTCCTGTTGGTCTGGAAACCATTCCTTCTTCCAACTGTTCAGATTCAGAGCAGTCATTGCCAGGTGGAGCCTGTGCACTCAGAGACCATTCAGAACTTGCTGGAGCGTCTCCCGGGTCAGAGGACCACGTGTGTAAAAGAGCAGGATGTTGTGTATCCTTTACTGGGCAGAGGCCCTTGATACGAGATGTGAGAGGGGTAGATGTGGTAGTGGTGGTAGAAAGGATACTGAATCCGCTGCCCCGTCCCTTGTGCCAGCTGCACAGTTGGAAAAAACCTCTGAATGGTTGCTGCTACTTTGGGCTGAAAGACTTCATCATGCCCAGATTTGAAAGGGCATTTGGGAAATGAGACATTTAGGATGAAAGATGGGTGTCTGTGCTGGGACTGCATTCATCTATGTGGCAGAGGTGGTCTGATGAAAAGGGCGTAGGCCAGGGAGCCTGTGACTTCAAAGCAGTAATGATCCCCATATTGATTTCCCTGAAGGATGAACAATCACTTAACCTCTGCCTGCGTGCTAACTAGCACCAGTAAGCTGTGAAGTTGTGGAAACCCAGAGATGACTCAAGCACTTTCAAAGAACAGTGAGCATTTGGAAACCACTGAGTGGAGTTAGGGATTTTTGTTCTATTTGGCTTTAGAGTCCCCTGCTGAGAAATGAATCCTTTTCTTCTCCTGGGATAGCAGGAGGGGCCACCCCCGGATTACTTGTGGAGAAAGAGGGAACCTGACACAGTGTTTGTTTATCAAACTGCTGTTGTCTTCCTGTGTTCATCACCTGCTTTGCCTGGGACAGGGAGCAGTGATGGAAGTGGCCACAGCAGTGATTTTCCTACTGGGGTGGGAGCTTCCTGCACTATGGGACACTGACATCAGCCTTCTGTGGGTATGAACTGTGAGGAGTAGCTTGTCCTCATGCTTACTCCCAGTGAGATACTGTGTTCTGTGGTGGGATGCTCAGAGCACAAGTTGTCAGGGTGGAGACCATGTAGCCCCATTAAGTTCCTCTCTGCTGCCTTTGCTTGTTTATACAGGTGGGAGGGAAGTTGGACAGGAAGTCTTGTTAATGTGATGAAGTTACTTCTCATTTATGGCTTTTCCACATACAAAGAAGCCGTCAAATCTAGTGGTTAGAAAGGGTTTTGGATGCACTCAAAGCAGAATGAGATAGTCAGCAGTGTGGAAGATAAAATCCTTTGGTCAAAACAAAACTTTGACATCAGTTTTATCAGGAAAGACCTTTCTTCAGACTTTCTTACTCTAGTGTTTCTCACACACATTTTGGGGCATAGGAGGTTCCACCTAAATATGAGAAGAGGGTGTCACCCTGACCTTCCCAGTGAGGGTGGCAGAGCACTGGAGCAGGCTGCCCAGGGAGGTTGTGGAGACACCTTCTCTGGAGACATTTAAAAACTGCCTGGATATGTTCCTGTGCGACTTGATCTAGGTAATTCTGCTCTGGCAGTGGAATTGGACTGGATGAGCTTTCGAGGTCCTTTCCAATCTCTAACATTCTGTGAGGGTTGGTTTAGTAATGAGAACCTCCTGTCAGCAGTGTGTCCAATGTGCAAATTCCCGTAGCACCAGGAGTTTCAGCCATGCCTTCCCTTTTCTACTCATGCCATCAATGACAGATGTGTGGGAAGTGTGGCTGTGTCCCTCTCACACATTGGAGACTGAAATGAGAAGATGTGGTACACACAGCAGAGGAACAAGGCAAGAATGGAACAGGAGATGCCTCTCTGCCATCTATTCCCAGTGACAGTAAGAGAAGACAGATGAAGGGAGTAGTTTGTAGCTCATTTTCCCAAAAAGGTTTGTTGAAAATAATTTATAAAGCTCAGTTACTGAACTGGCTCCTTGTTTCCTTTTCTGTGTGGAAAATTGCTTGATGCTCTTCAGTTATCAAAATACAGAACCGCCTGGTGAAAATGATCTAAGTGGGTGGCAATTGCTATGGAAGAGATGCTGAGCTGGTGCTGTGGTCACCTTTCCTCTGGGCTGGCAGAGGGGTGTTGAGGAGGGGGCTCAGCCAGAACCCTTGGAGAAGCAGATGTCTTGCTTGTCCCACTGGGAAGAGGAAACTTCTAGCTCACAGTTGACCTCCTTTGGCTACGGTCCATGACCCCCTGTTGCCTCCAAGCCCTATAAACTCTCCATTCTCCTCGGGGTTTTAATCAGCGAGGCTCCTTGCCTGGCGACGCCGCGGGAAACAGCCCCCGAGAGTGGGGATGCGGTTCCTGCAGCGCCGGGGCCGCGGAAGCGCGGGTAGCACCAGCGGGGCCGGGACCGGTGCCGGGGCGGGGCGGGAGCTCAGGAAGTGACACGGCGGGGCGGGGAACCGGCGGCGGCGGCAGCGGCATGGCTGCGCGACGGGCGTGAGCGAGCGCACATCGCCGCCCCGGTACCGGCACCGGCACCGGAGCCTGGCCCGCAGGTGAGGCTGTTCCGGCGGGCAAGTCCGGGGCATCGGGAGCGCCCCCGCCCCGTCCGCGGGAGTGTCAGCCGGGGCTGCCTGGGGGCAGCTTCGGGGACACGGGCGGGCTAGAGGGCGGGTCAGGAGCGACCGCGACCCGGGAGGGGAGCTGGGCAGGCGGGGCAGCCCCGGGGGGACCTCGCTGGACCTGCGGTTAAAGGGTTCTGCTCGTATCCGGAGGGCTCTGCCGCCAGCGTCCGCTCTCCTTCCCTCTGGCCCCTCGCCCTTGCCGAGAACCCGGTGGGAGCGGTGCGGGGAGCGGAGGGCGGGAGTCCTGGGAGCAGCCCCGTCCCGTCCCGCGGGTTCCCATCCCTCCGTGTGCTGCCCGCGGCATCCTCTTGATACGGACCTGCGTGGATTTCCCACACGGGGCCGGGGTGGTCTTGGCTGCTACGAAGCCCGCGCCTCTGTCCCGTTGCGATTGCCTTGACTTTGGAAGGTGCTTCCAGGACATTCGCCAGCTCCCCGTGCCCGAGCCCCTCGGGGTGCTGCTGGATGCAGGTGGGCTGGATCCATTCCCGGCGGGTATCACAGTAGCTCCCTGGCTTCAGTCGGGGCTGCTTAACCGTGGCTCGTGGTCATCCCGTCGCTATGGTATGAGAGCTCTGGTTTTGGTGGTTAAGCGACTTCAGGGACAAGCAGATGTAAACGACTGCTGTTGGTTCACTGGAGCAGCTGATCCCGTAAGTGCTATATAGAAGCGTCCTAGAAGAGGAAGTCTGAGCAGCCTGTGTTCCACTTGCAAAGCCCTTGGTTCGGCTGTGGCGAGAGATTAATCCTCATCTACTTGTTGGAGAAGCAGCCTGGAGATAGATTTGTGAGGGAGGGATCTTTCCATGTTTTGCCATGGTGTGCTCCTGGGACAAGCTGCTTGATGACGCTTTTCCCCCTGTGTTTCAGTACCCTGCAGAAGGGAAGAGGGGTCCTCTGAAAGACTCTCCTGGGAATCAAAGCATGGCAGCATGGCTCTATCTCGCAAGCACGTTAAGCGAATAAATCCCAGGGATGCTCAGTTCAGATTGGGCTCCTGCAGGAGAATTTATAAAGCCATTAAAAACATTTTAATGGAAAGTATTAACTATCTGTAACACAGCATCTGCTGATGTGCCTTTGGAAAAACATGTCTAAATTAAGAGCATGGGAGACAGAGACAGACTGGTGGGCTTTCTGCAGAAGCAACCAGCTGGCTGAGTCTGCAAGGTAATCGTGGTGGAAACTCCTTCCCATCTGTAACATCAGGCCAGGTCCTGACTCCTCAGATTGTTCTGGGAGCACCAGGCAGAGCCCACTTTGGTAGGGATCAGTCCAAGGGGAAGCAGCTCTGCAGTGCTTCTGTCTCATCTCATCCCTCAGGAGGTGTGAATACATCTGGGGATGCTCCTGGGGCAACCATGGAGCAACATCTGCAAGAAGCTTTGGTATTCTCATATTTCCATGGTGTGGCCTGGACAGTAGGGAATGTCCCCTGCTATTAAAATAGGGTGAAATGGGCAACAAAGAGAAAAAAGTTCAAGCTGGTCCTCACTTTGCCTGTGGGTGAGGGCAACAGGTGGCTCTTGCTTCATTTCCACCCGAGTATTTCAGCCCTGTTGAACAACGTTGAGAATGAGTGTCAGCTGGTATGGGTCTCCAGTCCTCTTCTTCCAACATCGTTCCACAGCAGTAGGGCTGCTGTGGGAGGGTTTGTCAAGTCATTAATAGCCTATTAATTTGGCCAATCTCCTGCACCACAGTGCCTGCTGATGCATCTCTGGAAAAGCCTGCCTCTGTTCTGAGACTCAGGGGCAGCCAGTCAGGCTGGTTGGGCTTTCTGCTGCAGCAACCAGCTGGCCAGCAACCGCTTCGGCCGAGAGCCATGCTTTGTTCTGCTGTTGCCTGGGTGGATTTGTTTTGCTCAGTGTCTTTCTCTTTGAAGCAGCTGCAGGGCATCCTCAGTTACTTGGATCTCGTGTTGGAAAAAGGGGGCACAAGGAGCCCCTGCCTTGACCGGGCGTGCTGGGACTCCACTAGGCAGCCTGGAAGAGCTGTTGCAGGCAGCATTTCTGCCGTTTGCCTTTTCAGCCTTGTCTGGAGGCCATCACCTGCCTCCAGGGTCTCTCTCTGATTCATTACAAGCATGGCAAATAGCAGCCCAGTTCTTACTGACATGTGTTCAATCCAACAGGCAAACAGGAGCCCTGGTCCCAGGGCAGTCAGTTCGTGCTTTTGTATTGCTGCTTTTTCTCATTCCTGAGAGCCTGGAAGGGAGGGAGCAGCTGTGGGGGTCTTCAGAGTGTGGACCAGCACCCCCTCTTTGACGCAGACCTTGGACCCTTGGGTCATGGTCTTTGACAGGGCAAAGAGGCCTCTTGGAAGCTGACCCAGATGTTGAGTCCAAGAGAGCATCTTTTTGCCTGGTTTGGAGAATTTCTTCTGATAGCCTTGGTTTGTTGATGTGCTTTGTGGTCTTCAGGGTGGCTACAATATGTCTTAAGCCTCACACCACAGTGGGCAGAGGAGACTGACCCCAAGCCCAGTGTTGGAGCCTTGTGCTGCCATCCCAACTCAGCAACACATCTGAAACACGGAGCGTGACACTGAGCCCACACTGGGAACAGCCATGTCTTCCTTTGTAGTGCTGGTGTAGTTGCTTTGATCCCTTCCAGGGATGCTGCCTTTTGCAAAGCCCACCAGCAAAATGTCCTTGCCTGATGCCATTTCCCTGCCCGTGCCGGGGTTGTGAGGGTACTTGGCTCAGCTTTGTTGGGAGGCACATGACAGGAGCAGGAGCCCAAGGTCCTTGCTTGCCTCCTCCTTGTCCTTATGAGGGGTTTGAGTGAGACAGTGGCCAGAGCAGGGCCACAGAGCGATGCTGTGGCTGCTCTGCCCTGCAAGAGAAGCCCTGCTCTCCCCTCCTCTCTACCTGCTTCCACTGCTGGCTGGGCCCCCAGGGATATGACCAAGCACTGACCCAGCAGAAGAATAAAGTCCTACCCTTTCTCCCAAAAATAACTGCTTGCTTTTTGCTGGGTTTGTAAGTTTGAGCGGCCCAGCAGGTAAAGCAACAGAAATGAACAGAAGATAATCACCGGAGTTCACCTCTTCAAACATCAGGCTTGGCCACCTCACTTCACCTGTTGGGGTGCTCATACCTGGATCCTTCTCCTTGCTACAAGCCAGGGGATACCTGGCCCAAAGTGCATCTGGCCCTGCCTTCACATGCTGGAAGGATGTGGTTCAGCAGAGCTGCTCCTGGCCACAAATGTCTCGCAAATACAGCCAATGTGCAGAAGGCTAGAGGAAAAGATCCTTGAGAAGAAGGATTCAGGTCCCTGCCACAGCCTAAACGTTGAAAAGTAGAACAGTCCCTTGGCTTCCTTGGTGGGACTGAAGTCAGCCTGTCCACAGGGATGAGGTTTCTGTGGAGTCAAGCAGCAGACACTAGCAGTTAGAGAAGCAGCAACAGCTCTTTCAGAGGCATCCTTCAAGCTGCCTTCTGCTCCTGAGGGAAAGGCAGATGGGTGAGGCCACTAGAGCTGCCCACCTCCCATCCTGAGGCCAAACTTGCCTGCCCATGTGAGCATCTGCAATGCCCTACCACTGTAACAGAAACAATCCCTTCTTCACACCAAAACTAGCTGATTTTCTTGTTTTCTTAACAAACACAGTTTTCTCTGATGATACAAGTGTACCACCAGACTTCTCTTGGTTAAGTCTCTTTCCTCATCGTTGATTTTGTTGGTCCATTTTGTTCAAGGTTCCAGCAGCCGACATGGATTTTCTCTTCATCTGCCCCTTTTTGCTGGCACTGCTGCTGTCCCGGAGCAGCCTCGCTGACCTGGAAAAACAGAGGGTGGACTCTGGCTTGGAAATCTGTATCCTTCTTGCAAGCTGCCCCTCGTGTCCCTGCTGAGGCTAGATGAAGCTTGAGCACAGAGACCACAGAGAGGAGAGGTCCAAGAACAACTAGGCAGTTGCTGCTTTGCTCTTCTGTAGAAGTGCCCAGCTCAGTGCAGGAGCAGATATGTCTTGTCTGTGGTGTCTGGTGTTCTCCAGAGTGCAGCACTTTTCCTTTCTGCTCCAGCATGCTGGGTGCCAAGCATATTTCCCAGTCTGCTCCTGGGATCGATGAGGTCAGCTGGGTGGTAGAGCATACCTGTGGGTCTCAGTGCTTTGGGGTCACCAGCTAGGGTGGTGTGCGGCACTCTATGCCACAGGTGTTTATTGCCCATGAGGAGGTGGGCTAGTACAAGCCCTTCCTAGTGCACAGCAGCATCCTCCAGTAAACAGGCAAAGTATGGAAAGTATATTAATATGTGTGCTCATGGAGACACGTGTGGGAAAGGTGGAAGCTCATGCTCATCCTTCAGCCCATCAGCTGTGGCAGGGGCTGGCAAGTAAAAAGCTCACTATGAGTACCTGGCGTTGTTAAGGGGCTTGCTGGAAACCTGTGGTCATCCAGGCTCAGGTGTGTCCCCAGCTTCAGGCACCCTGCGGAGAACGTGGAAAGGCTTGGGTGGTGCCCAGTGCCTGATGGAGGGGGAGAGCGGGACCGTGCCGGTGGTGCCCTTGACGGCAGTGCAGATAAGAAGCTGTTTGAGGTGAAGCGCAAGGACCAGATGAATGCACTGAAGAACCTGATCGAGCTCAATGACATCAACCAGCAGTACAAAATCATTGACATCATGCTCAAGGGACTCTTCAAAGTGAGCTGCAGCATAGGCCACCCCCCAGGCTCGGTGTGCCTGGGCTGGGGAGGGTGGGCAGAAGCAGGGAGGACCAAGGAGCCTCCTTGGGATCAAAGAGCTGGGTGGGCAGCAGGGCAGCTGGGGCAGCACCCACAGGGTACAGAGAAGGGCCATTGGGACAGGACAGTAACCGAGGGCTCTGGCAGGTACTGGAGGACTCCCGTGCTGTGCTCATCGCTGCCGATGTGCCTCCTGATGGGCCTTTCCCTCAGGACGAGAAGATAAAGGATGGTAGGTTCTCTCTGGTCCTTACCCCCTCCCTTTTCCAGTGCTGTGGTGCATTGCTGACATTCCTCCTGGGACTGGTACTGGGGTAGGTACAACCCCCTGTGTAACCAGGCCAGACCTGAGCTGGTCTGTGTCTGTCAGGGTCCGTATTGTTGACCAGTTCAGTCAGAGAACCCTGCCCTCAGCCTCCCCAACACCCAATGGGGACATAGACATCAGTGGGATGGGGGACGTGTGCTGATGGGAGTGGCTGTCCCCACAGCATACTCCCACGTGGTGGAGAACACTGCCTTCTTTGGCGACGTCGTCCTGCGCTTCCCCAAGATCGTGCACCACTACTTCGACCGCAACTCCAACTGGAACAGCCTCATCCGCTGGGGCATCAGCTTCTGCAACCTGACAGGCGTGTTTGAGCAGGGACCCCACTCCCAGGTCTTGGGGCTGGTATGGCTCCTAGTTCCCCCCCTTTACATGTCCTGTGTCAGCTGTTAGGGCTGAGGGGTTTGGGATAAAAAGAGTGTAGGGGGAGTGAAGCCTGTGTCTAAGGGTTGTCCTTGGGCTGAGGGGTGGGGGAAGAGCATGGAGGGGACTGGTAAGGAGGAGGGTTTCCTGGCCTCAGAGAGGGAGTGCACATAGGAGGCCCTGCTCCCCGACGCGGTCTCCACTTTGCTCGACAGATGGCTCAGGAGCTGGGAATCAGTGAGAAATCGCCTGATTACCACAATCCCTTTAAAACGGACCACTCTGAGGTAAGACAGCATCGCTGCCGCTCGCCCTGCGGGATTCCCTGCTACAGCTCCAGGCAGTCGGCTTGGGAAGGGAACAGGTGGCTTGGTGAGGAACAGCCAAAAACCCCCAGCATGGAGGAAGTGTGACTGGAATGAACACTGAGTTCCCAGGCTGGGCTGTGCTTGGCTTTGGGCACCTGGTGCCATCTCCCCCTCCTGTAGCCACCTGCCCCATGGGAACGTTGGGACTCCCTTTGCCTCACACTGTATCAGTGGGGCTTGCACGTTGGCTTCGGTGGGTTGGGGTGGGAGGCTGTGTCTCTGGGAGGCTGTGAGTGCTCCCCCATGCTGACCCCCCACTGTCTCCCCGCAGTTCTTCCCCAGTGCTGACGCCTTTCAGAAGGCACTGCGGGAGGAGGAGAAGCGGAGGAAGAAGGAGGAGAAGCGGAAGGAGATCCGCAAGGGCCCACGTATCTCCCGCTCGCAGTCAGAGCTGTAGTGTGCGGGGGCTCATGCCTCATGGTGGGGGCAACATGGCCAGGACACACAGTGGCTCCTTCCTTCTCAGTGTCTTTGGGACGGTGCCGAGCCGTCCCCTTTCCATTTGTGCCATGGGTTTTGTTTTGTTGCCTTTCCCTTTCGTTCGGTGGCAGTTGGTGGTTGGAGGACTGGAGGGAGCTAAGGAGGGTACCCCTTCCCCAGAGCCAACGCACAGATGGGAAGGCAACAGGACCATCCCCTGGGCTGGTTGGGTTGTTGTCACCCATGGTGGGGTAGGGTATGTGAGAATATGCAGCATCCAAGCCCTGTGGGGAGCCCATGGAGCCCTCCCCAGTGCAGGGTGCCCCATGCTGAACATGCCTCCTCCATCATGTATGGGCTGGAGATTGTGTCACACCAAACAGCCTCATGACCGATGCTGCTTCTCTCAGTTTTGGGATCCATTTTGTCTTTTGGGTTTTTTTTAAGCCAGTGATCTTGTTGGCACTCTCCCACCCACTTATACCTGGTCTCTACCCAGCTGCTACCTCTGCTGCCAGATCAGCTCACCCTCTTTCCACTGGCTGTTTTGCCAAGCAACAAGTGTTTCATCAGTCAGCCGCAGCTGAAAAAACCCATGGTGTTCATTCCTGGCCTGACAGCATCTCACTTCCTGGGTGGCTACCAAAGGGAGACAAATGTGGTGAATTTTTGGGAAGGAGGGATTTCAGCTCTTGGTCCTCAGTGCAGCTGACGGGTGCCCACAAGTGCTAGCACCACTGATGCTGAAAGTGCTGGGGAACAAGTCTTGAATCCCTGTGAGCCCATCCCACACCCCATGCCCTGCCTGTGTCATCTTACTTCCATCTTTTCAGCACAGGGTTCACCTCTCCTTTAGTCTCCAAAAACCTCTTTGAGGGGACACAGTGAGCTACAGGAACACAGGGGAGGGAGCCCTCTGTGGGGCACCAAAGCTGGGGGGGCTGACCTGGGACCCACATAACCACCCTTATGGCCTCTTCTGATGGCTGCTGTGGAGCTTAGCACAGAGGACGTTCTTGTGGAGCAACTGTCCCAGGGAAGCAGCAGCCCTGTACCAGGCTGGGGACACCGAGGCCTTCAGGAAAGGGGAAACATCCCAAATTTTTAACTGTGGAGCCAGGTCTGTCCCGTGGGTGGGTGGCAATGGGCAGATGTTTTGTTTTTCTTGAATAAAATGGAATTTTATTTTTTTTTAAAGTAAAAGAAGCCTGGCTCTTGCTGCTGTTCCTGGTAGGAACAATTCTGGTCTGGTCCTTCAGAACTCAGAGCATCATAGAATCATTTAGATTGGGAAAAGCCCTTTAAGATCAGTGAGTCCAACCATTAACCTAACTCTACCAAGCCCACTGCTAAGCCAGGTCCTTGAGCACCAGATCTACCAGACTTTCAAACAGTGCCGGGGATGGCGATTCAACCTCCTCCCTGGGCAGCGTGTTCCAGTGCCTGGTGACCCTTTCAATGAAGAACTTTTTCCTAACGTCCAACCTAAGCTTCCCCTGGTGCAACTTGAGGCCATTCCTCTTGTCCTGTCACTTGGGAGAAGAGACCTGCAACCTCCTTTCACGTAGCTGTAGACAACAAGAAAGTCTCTCTCAGGCTCCTTCCGACGGAAAGACAGGGGGTCCGCGGGCAGCTGCGAAGAGCTGGCGCGGCAAACGCAAGGAAAAAATACCCCTCCGCTCCCATCCCTCAGCCAGGCGGGGCCGCGGGCGGGCCAGCCGAGGAGCAGATGGCACCGCCCCCTCATGAATAACCTAATGAAGGGCGTGTCCCGGCGGGGCGGAGCGGTCCATGCTAATCGCAGCTGCTGATCGCTGACGCGCTATCACGCCACGCGCCGCCGCGGCCTCCCATTGGCCGGGAGCGACCTGGTCTCATTGACAACGAAGCCGCGGGGGGTGCGCGCGCCCGGCAGCCGCGGGCAGGTGGGGGCGGGGCCGTGAGCCTGAGCCGGGCCGGGCCGGGGCGGCCCAAGATGGCGCGGGGTTGGCGGCGCCGCGCGCCGGTGGCCTCCGCTTGAGCGCCCGGGACGGAGGTGGCGGGCGGCGGNGGCTGCCGGTCCCGCCGGGGCGCGGGTGGGTGCTGAAACTCAGTGCGTGGGGTTTCGTCTCCCGCCGCGGGTGTGGAGCGGGAGCCGCCCCGGCTCGGCCCCGCGGCGTGGGCTGAGCGTCCCACGCGGGACGGAACGGGAGCTGAGCGGGGATTCCCCGTCCTGAGCGAGTCGCGACGCGGAGAGGGTGCGGGGCGCGTCCCGCCGTGGCCAGCGGGCAGCCGGTGCCTCGGGTGGGGCTGTCCAGGCTGTCACCGCAAGAAGCCTCGTTGGGGTCCGGTCCCCCGCAGCGCCCAGCTGAGCCGCCCACCCGCGGCTGCTGCCGACACGGGAGGGCTGGGAGCAAGCGATGGCCTCCTGCCCCAGAGCCGTGGGGTAGACAGCGCTGCCCGGGGGTCCATGCGTGTTTTCTCGTGGCTCTGAGAGCCGGCGACGAGTTACGGCAAGGAGCTGTTCCTGCAGTGGTGCAGATTCTCCACTGAAACAGGTGTAGCTGCTTCAACCCCCACTTTTCCCTCCCACCATGACATCCTTAAACTTCACTGCGTCGATGCGGGCACTCAGACCCCTGAGGAAGCTCCCATTTTCCGCCAAAATCAAGTGCCTCTGTGTGTTGCCTCATTTAGCGTTTCCCAAAAAGTGCCTGAAAAAACATTAAAAATGTAGTTTCTCGATGAGCTCTGCCGTTGCTGGAGTCGGGGACCTGGCTCAGCTCCCCTGCTCTGCTCGGCTACAATCCCAAACAGCTCGCAGAGCTCAGTGCTGAGGGGGTGATGCCTTGTTTAGCAGCTGGGAGTTAAAATTAAAAGCACTCCTTTCGTTTTATGATTGCAATTGGTTTGTGGTGCAGCTGGGGCAAAATTTAGACCCCCTGTTTTCCTTATCATATGTAAAAGAAGAATATCTGTTAGGAGGATGTAGGGGGATGATTAGTTATCATTCACAAAGTTGATGGTGCAGGCGGTTTTTAGGCACTGCAAAATGACTGCTCGTGATCCATACAGAAATGGAGATTAATTCCAGGGATCTCAGAAGCACAGTGTGCCCAGCGAGGTGTGATTCAGAGCCATGACTAACTTAGGAGAAAGCTTCGCCTTGCTCCTGGGGTGGATTTTCCGGGGAGGGGAAGTGTATGACAGACTCACTTTATTTTGCGTGTTATGACGTGGAGTCATCTCAGGGGCTGAACTTCTGCAAGGTGTGTCTTTCTGAACTCTACTGATTTGGTTTTTAAGTTGTCTCATTGGTGGGTCTTGACGCTCCTTTCGTGTTGGCGGCTGAGGGACCCCTCACCACATGCTAGGTGGCTGTTGGTTTTTTTTTTTGTGGAGAAGATAGAGTGATGCTGGTTAGTCAGATGCTGAGCCAAAGGTGTCTGGCTCTGCCCCCTGCCCTGGACTGAACTCCTCTACTAGCACCTTCAGTCGCAGGGCACAGCCAGATAGTGGGGTCTGAGTTGGTCTTGGGTGCAAAGCATGTCAGGATTTGGGGGCTGAGAGGTTATTTCTGTCTAGGTTGGGGTCTCCACTACTTTGCATTTCTTAAACCATGGTGTTTCCAGGAATGTGAGGGAGAGCAGCCCGTTTGTGGGAGAGCTGAGCCACTGTCTGGGAGAGATGGCTGAAGCCCAGGCTTGGCCATTCTGCAGGTATTCAGGTGTTGGGCTAATGAAAGCAGCAGAAGTCCTCAGTAGGTTTGGTTTCATAACTTTATGGGTTTTAGCCTTGGTCTGCACAGAACTAACATCTCACTCTGCATTAGGTACTGAGACCTCTTGAGTTGCAGAGGGTTTATTATTGGGAGCGATAAACCTCAAAGAAGTATCAGAGCTTTCTAACAGCATAGACCCTCTGTTGGTCCATGTGTAGGCAGAGATGTTTTAAAAGGGAGGGATCTGGATTTTGGGTGTTGCTGTTTTTCCTGCTTTTCATTTAACTCGTGTGGCTGCTAGAAAGGCCCTTGGGCACCTCAAAAGAGGTCGGTTTGATCCCCTGGCAGTCTCATGCTTTAAAATTAATCTTCACACTTTTTGCATTCAGGGCTAAGTTATGTCTGTGATGAAGATGTGGTTTAACTGGTGAGAGCAAGAGTTGTTTGGTTTTTTTCCGATAAGATGCTAAGTCTGCTCTGTTGAACACAATGTTCTTTAAAGCATGGTACTTGGAATTTGGCTCTTACACTGGAATTTACCCTTCCAGAGCAGATCTTGTCCAATCTATGTTTATTCCCCGCTTGCAGTAGCTGTGCATTGCGTGAAGAGTTGGAGAAGTGCGTGGCTGGGATTATTGACTTTACTATGTTGAGGGTTGTTTGGGATGGTCTCTGCTGCAATTGGTTTGAAGGTGAAAAGCTGCTTAATGCCCGTTTACATGTTCTGCAGAAGTGTTAATCTTTAAACAGCCCTCCCTTGCTCCAGTAGTGTTTTGTGAAAGTTTATTGAGGTATTTATCTTCCAGTCATCCAATTAAAAGTGTAGATGAGTGGTTGGTCAGACTGGTCCCTGAGGGTGGCTGCAGCTCAGTGCTGGGTTATCCCCACTTAATGTTGCGCTATAAATAGGTCAGGAGGACACATCTCCTCCCAAGCTTCCCCATTAAACAAGTCAGTGAACGTGGAATGGACCTTGAAAGATCATCTAGTCCAATCCCCCTGCCACAGCAGGATCACCTAGAGCAAGTTGCACAGGAACATATCCAGATGGGTTTAAAATGTCTCCAGAGAAGGAGACTCCACAGGCCCTTCCAGTGCTCTGTCACCCTCACTGTGAAGAAGTTCCTTCTCATATTTGTGTGGAACTTCCTATATTCCAGCTCATACCCATTGCCCCTTGTCCTATCATTAGATGACACTGAGAAGAGTCTCAACAGACTCATGTTCGTAAGAGCAGTGATCGTGGTCGATGCTTGAATGTGCACAGGGATGTGGAAAGATTGCTGTTGGGAGAAGAGTGCTATCACACAGATAAAGAAATAAGATTAAACATCTGGTGAGGAAGTGAGTGTCTTGCAGGACATTCCCTTTGCTTTGTCTTGGAGTCAGACAAATTGCCCAGATAACGTGTGGGTGGCTTTTCAGATAAGCAAATTAGTAGCCCTCTGACTGCTGGGACAATGTCCATGGTAACATTTTGTGAAAAGTTCTTCATAAACAACAGCAGTAACTTCCTTTGGGTTTATGGATGAGAAAGCTCCTGTCGTAAGGAGCCTGCTGCCCTGCTTTTTTCCCCCCTTATAAATCCTAAGTCTAGTTTCTAAACCTGACTTTAGTTATAAGTCCTCCGTTGTGTTTGTGACTCTTCTCTGTTTTTTCCTACTTCCAGGAGAAAAAATAACACTTTTCAGAAAGTTGTGAGGAGAGTCAGTGCAGCCCAGGCAGACCCTGGACTGGGGAAGGATATCTGACTCCATGCCACTGCTCCACCCACAGATCAGGGGAAGCATTCAGGTGGCTTAAGGTGTATAAGTGGATTAAATTGGATTAGAGGGAGGGAAGAGGAAGCTTCACTTGTTAACAGTGATCTCTTGGTTGTGAAATTCTTTCCTCTGTGGTGGAGAGCTATAGCATTGCTGTAGGAGGCTCTTGATGTGGGTTGATAAGGTTGTGAAGAAGATGGAATGGAGAGAAACCTTCATATAGTGATTGCAGACAGGCAGGGGATAAATAGACAAAAACACAACAGCAAAGGTTGTTCTGGTGGTTTAAATAAATGCGTGGATTTTTCTTGCTACAGTTTTATCAAGTGTTATTTCTAAAGTGGTTTTTATTTCCAGTACACTTAAAAGTAAAATGAAGTTAAGATGAATTCTTGCCTGTTTCTTGACTTGGTGATCTCAAAGGTCTTTTCCAACCTGAATTATTTTTAATTTTCAGTGGGGCAGGAGGGGTAAGGGGCTCCACAGAGCCCTGAAAGTTGAATGGGAGAATGGGTAGCGCTGGAATTATGGAGGTGCTTTGTTTATTCTTGCTGCAAGGATTAGACTGGAGCAGTGGTGGAAGGAGACCCTAATATTTTAGATATATTGGAGACAGATTCTGTGACTTGATCTAAGTGATCCTGCTGTGGCAAGGGGATTGGACTAGATGATCTTTTGAGGTCCCTTCCAATCCATAATGATTCTATGATGGTTTTAGCTTCTAGTCTGTGCTTGGATACTGTGGTTGGGAGGGAAAGGTGGAGGAAGAGTCCTGCCTTTCTCAATGGACAGTGGCAGCAGTGCCTCACCAGTGGCCACCTGTTGGTTTCTCTCTGGAGATGTTAGATTGTTGTGGTATGTTCTCTGGAGATTTTGAGGGACCCAGAGCTCCCTTCTGTGCGTGCACACCATCATTCAAGCCCTGACATAAAGGCAGTGTCCAAGTGTATGGACAATAAAGTAGCACTGAACGTGATTTTTCTGTTTTACAGAGATGCTGCAGTTTGTCAGTAACCAGGGAGGGGACTTCCCAGACCTGTTTTCGGATAACCTGTGTAGCACCTTCCAGGGCAGCAGCACCAGCAGTGGCAGCAGCAGCGGTGGCGGCAGTAGCAGCAGCAACAATGGGACTCTGGAGCCGCAGTTGCAGCAACCATATAGCCAGGTGCAGCTTCAGCCCTTTCCTCCATCCCCTGCCTCACCCCAGCTCCAGAGCCTGCCAGTCAAAACAGTGCAGGCAACACCTCCAGCCCCTCCGCGCTCGGCTCCTCTCCTTCAGCCACGGCCCCCACTCCAGCCTCAGCTCCAGCAGCAGGCTGTGATGATTACGCCGACGTTCAGCTCCGCTCCTCCGACCAGGATTATCCAGCAGCCAGTGATCTACCAGAACGCGGCCACCAGTTTCCAAGGTAATGGGCTGTGGCTGCTCTGACTGGGGGTGTGCTTGGTGCAAGTGTGATTTTTGGGGTGCTCAGACTCCAAAAGAGTCCTTGGTCACAACAAGCCCTATGATCCTGTCCTCGCAGTTCTGCCTATGGGGCTTTGATGCTGGGGGAACATGTGAAGCTGAGATATTAATCTTTTTGTGTGACCTCTTGTGATAGTTGTCTTCTTGCTGTCTTCTCTCCTGTGATTCTTTAGAGGCTTGAGAAGAATGTCTGTAACACAGCTGTTGGCAACCCTGTCCTCTCACTGATGGGTGCAGTAAGCAGATGCGATCTTGAAGTTTGTCTAGTCAATGTGGCAGACAGGAATGAAGGCACATTTCAACTACCAGACTCTTGAGTGCAAGATTTGCACTGAGTAGAAACACTTGTAGGGGTATTTAATAATGACTGGATCTTCCTTTGTCAATTCCAACTGTCTGGATCCTCTTCAATAGCTGTTGATTCTTTACACCATAAATAGGATCCTAGGACTCACCTAGATGAGCAGGAGTGGGCAAGCATTGATTGTCACTGAAGCAATGAGCCCTATCAGACCAAAGATTTTAAAGCTAATTCTCTGTGCCTCTCTGGAAAACTGCTGTTCTAGATGCAGTGGCCTCTTGCACCAAAGGAGCTGGAGGCTTCCCATTATGTGGGATGTGTTAGATGAAAGCTGCATACTGAGAGGCTCTGGGGAGAAGAGGAGTGATGCTAGGAGCATTTGTGGGCTTGGGAATGGAAACCTGTGTCTCTGGACTATTATTGACGTTTCTTTGCTTTTCAGTTCTCCAGCCTCAAGTCCAGAGCCTGGTGACATCCTCTCAGGTTCAGCCAGTTACCATCCAGCAGCAAGTGCAGACTGTGCAGGCCCAGCGAGTGCTAACACAGGCTCCCAATGGCACCATCCAGACGTTAACGCCAGCTACGGTCCAGACGGTTGCTGCACCACAGGTCCAGCAAGTTCCTGTAAGTACAAAGGTGGAGCAATGCAGGCATCCAGCAGCAGAAGCTGCTGGATCTGATCTCCTGGAATGCCAGGAGAAAGATGGTGAAGCTTTGGTGCTGGTGATCTGGGCAAGAGTTGCTTTTGCACAAACGTATTTGTGTGTGGAAGGTATTTCTATCCAGTCTGTGTTCTGGCATCACTTTTCACAGGTCACACGTGAGAGTGATGTGATGTCCAGTAATGGACAACACTGAGAAACCATTTTCACTGAAACACTCTTGTAACTAACTTCATCTAAATTAATTTTGTAACTTGGTGCCACCGAACTTGATTGGAAAGACTTGAACAAACTTTCTTTGACTCTTGCCTACTTCTTTGCACGTTTGCCGTGTCTAAAGGGCTGGCTGATCCCGGAGCATTTCCTTCCAGTTATTCTGCCGCAGCGTCTGTGATCTTTCTGCTGCTGCAGCATCTTGTGATTTTGTTTTAAAACATATGGAAGAGTGAAAAGCTCTTACATGTCCTTGTATTAGATAAAAGCTCATGGCTAGAGGAGACTTACAATATGACAAAGCTGCTCTGGTTCCACTGAGCTGTGCCATCTGTACTTCTCTCTGTATTTGAGAGTCAACAAGGTCTTTAAAAAAACCTAAAAGAGCAAGCTGTGTTACAGCAAAATAACTTTGGTTTGGTCTTCTTAAATATTTGTGGTAAGAGATCTTTCCAGGAAAATTGGAGCGAGGGAGAGTTACTGCGGGTACTTGCCAAAGCGGACTGTCCTAACCGTATTAGATCCTGACTACTGAACTAGTTGATGTAGAGAGCTAATTATAGGTGTAACTGGAGAGGGCAGGGGAGCTACTCCATCAGCTCTTCTGGATTGTTACAGACTCCTTTACTTCTGGTGACTGATTTGAAAACCACTGTCCTGGTGGTTCTGCTGCTCCCCTCCCTTCATGCTGTTCAGACTGTCTTGTGGTCAGATACTACATGAGAGGCTGAAATAACTATCACAAGGTGTAAGAAATACTTGTCCAACTGTTTTGCTGTCCACTGAGATGTAAAGCTACAACTCTGTCATTATTTACCTCTGGCTACTGAAATCAGCAAAGAAATATGTACCTGCTCTCTCTTTCACCTATAACTCTCTTCAACCTAGGTTCTGGTGCAACCCCAGATCATAAAAACGGACTCCCTTGTCTTGACAACCCTGAAAGCAGACGGCAATCCCGTTATGGCCGCAGTTCAGAACCCAGCACTGACGACACTCACTGCTCCCATTCAGACCACAGCTCTGCAGGTACCATATGGATGTTCTTCCTTCCCTCTTCTCACTGATGTCCTTTCCTCTGAACACACGGAAGAGGCTTGGGCATCAGTATTTTGCAGTGGTGCAGATGGGAGGGGCCTTGAAGGCTGCTCTAGACACGTCCAGAGTGAGTAATACCCTGTTTCTGCCAAGGCTAAACACACAGATTGTACTTTTTTGGCAGCCTCCCATGGTCAGTAAGCAAAGACCAAGGGCACGCTTCTGTTTGCTTTTTCGTGCTGTTACAAGGAGAGGAATATGACCTAAAAATTCCATTTGTTTTTTAACCTCTGGAACATATTCGAAAGCGAAACCTAACTTGCCAAACGTGTGGAACTCACTTTCCCCTCGGCTGGTGGTGTCCGATAGCAGTATGATGAATGTGCAGACTAATTAAGCTACTTTTCAGAGGGTATTTGCAATGAGGATTCAGTATAATGAATGGAGATGGCAGCTGTGCTTCACGGCCTCCACTTAAGATAAGGTCAACTCTGAGAAACTCGTGCACCCAAAGAAGCATTTATTACAATCCTGATTGGATATCTCTGTTCAAGTATTTACTGGGGTAGATAACTCACCATCCAGACTTGCAAGATTTGCACAGCACAGTAGACATCTTGTTGGCAGCCAAGCTAAAACCTTCAATTAACTTGCTCTTGGATGATGTTTTCACAGAGAGATGATGGTGGTGCTTATGTGATCATGTCTGTCTAAGATATAGTCCATAAAGCATTTTGAACACTTTGATGTTGGGTGGAAATGAGCCACGGAAAGGTGTAGGACCACTTATTTGTCAAGTTCCAGCGTGAACAGAAAGTAAATTATTTTCTAGTATCCCAATTAGAAGACTATTTTGAAGTCAAAATTGTTCCTGAAGTTGCTCACAGCTAGTTTATTCTCATTTTTTAGTCTGTCTTTTGACAGAATTAACTTTTCCTCTGTATAAGCCATTTCCTTGATCCTTGTTGTGCTTTAGAAAACACATGTACCCTTCTCAGTCTTGTTTCACTGGGTTAAGCTGTCTAAACCTTCTTTACTCCAGCTGACCTAGAAGCCCTTCCATGCACCTATTCTGGTGGGATTCATCAGCTTTTATTGCAGGGAATATGCTGCCGTGGTTTGGTGTAATGGTCTGTCCTACATCTAGATGTTGAAGCTTTTCGCACCATGTGTGTCATTCGTTCCCTTCGTTCCTCATCTTAAAGTGCTTTAATAACTAACAAATCTATTTCTTCCATTTAATTGAACTCAAATCGACTGCTTTGCTCAAGCCAAGGTTTGTTTTTCCACAGTTGGATCCTTTCCAACGTTGCTGTTGACAGTTTGTAAGTAGCATTGCCTGGACCTTGTTTGTCCACAGAAAAAGTGGACAAATGGGAGTAGTAGGAGCAGCGTGCGTTTCTCTAGTAGGTGAGCAGGACACGGTGTTAGTGGAAGAGTGTTGATACTCTCAGAGAACAAGAGTTGCTATTACTCCACAGTGACTGGTGTGGGAGGCAGAGTGGCAGATTTTTCCTGTGCTGCTGTGCCAGTGCTTGTGCCAGCCAAGGAAGATGGGAAGAAATTGGCATCTCTCTTCTGTACACACTTTTCCTGATTCTTCTTTTGTTTACTCTGTTTTCTTGTACCAACATAAACCATATCAAATTGTCCGATTGCTCATGATGCATGTTGTATGTGGTCTTTTGTAGACTCTTGTTGGGAGCAATGGGACCATTTTGACCACAATGCCGGTGATGGTGGGACAAGAAAAGATGCCTATCAAGCAAGTTCCTGGGGGTGTCAAGCAACCAGAACCACCTAAAGAAGGAGAGAGGAGAACAACTCACAACATCATTGAAAAACGTTACCGATCATCCATAAATGACAAGATCATTGAGCTGAAGGACCTTGTCATGGGGACAGACGCCAAGGTAAAGATGCCAAATAAGCAAATCTAGTCTTGTGTTTTGTCTTCAGGTGCTTGTTCCTCCATTAACTGAAACAGTAGGGATGATGGTTTACAGAACTTACAATGTGTTTCCTTTAGGTATTGGGGCAATGGGTGTCAGCTGGAACATAGGAGGTTCCACATCAATATGAGAAGGAACCTCTTCATTGTGAGGATGACAGAGCCCTGGAAAGGGCTGCCCTGGGTGGTTGTGGAGTCTCCTTCACTGGAGATGTTTAAAACCCGCCTGGATGTGTTCCTGTGTGACTTGGTCTAGGTGATCCTGCTGTGGCAGGGGCATTGGACTAGATGATCTTTCGAGGTCTCTTCCAATCCCTAATGATTCTATGATTCTGAGCTGTTGGGTTGTAGAAACCCCTTGCTCAATATCAGAAACCCTGTTGCATTGTGTGTTCAGGGTTGTCGTACCCACTCATGCTAGCAGAGAAGGGAGAGATGTTCTTGAACCTTTGCATGGTCTGCACACAAATATGTGGACCAGGGAAGTAATTTCCCTTTGCTGGGTGGAATTGGAAGCCTGTGTATTAAAAATGTTGATAGTGTGCAGTGTCTTCATGGTACTTTGGACTTGTGTTTATGAGCTAAACTTGGGTCATTTCTGCTGAAAGCAAGTATTTTCATGGTTATGGGCAAGGAGAGAACCACTTATCTTGGAGTTAAACAGCCAATGATGAATAACAGACAGCAGCTTGTTCCATCCCAGAAGACAGCCATTTGATTTCCAAACCATGGTACTTTCAAAGGTGAAGGGAGTGGAACATCTCCCTGATGAGAAAGGAGCTGAGTCTCTGTAGCTTGGAAAAAAGGAGACTGAGGGGTCACCTCATTAATGTTTATAAATATGTGAAGAGTGGGTGTCAGGAGGATGGAGCCAGGCTCTTCTCATTGTCCTCTAATGATAAGACAAGGGGCAAAGGGTGTGAGCTGGAACACAGGACGGTTCCACATCAATATGAGAAGAAACTTCTTCATGGTGAGGGTCACAGGGCACTGGAAGTGGCTGCCCAGTAGGGTTGTGGAGCCTCCTTCTCTGGAGATGTTTAAAGCCTGCCTGGATGTGTTCCTGTGTGACTTGATCTAGGTGATCCTGCTGTGGCAGAGGGATTGGACTGGATGATCTTTTGAGATCACTTCCAATCCCTAATGTTCTGTGATTCTGTATGACCACTGATGGCCAAAACCTAGATATGAACTCCACTGTCATTTAGATGTTACCCTCTTTGCATTTCCATTATTTTTAGGTCTTTGACAGACATGCAAGAACTAGGGATTTTTGAAGTCTGACATGTTGCCTGCAGAGTGTGGCCAGGTATTAGCTTTTCTGCAGGTGCTGGATGGTCCTTATCACACAATACAGAGAGTTGCAATATCCCTACAGCAGGAGTAATCCTTTGACACTCTTCAAATCCTTTGTGTCTTGCTTCCTTGTAGATGCATAAATCTGGAGTCCTAAGAAAAGCCATTGACTACATTAAGTATCTACAGCAGGTCAACCATAAGCTGAGGCAGGAGAACATGGTTCTGAAGCTGGCTAACCAAAAAAACAGTAAGTTGTGGGAGCTGTGCAGCAGGGGAAGACAGTCTCTGTGAAGGTAGGATGCCTTTTGCAATTCCTTATCCTTCACAGAGGCAGGATAGCATGCATGTTGCTTTGATAGTGGCTAGTGTTAGTCCAGGTGACGCAGCCAATCTGAATGATACTGGCAGGTTGCAGGATCAAGAAACACGTATGTGATGTGTTCTTGATTTTTGCAGAGCTGTTGAAGGGCATTGACCTAAGCAGTCTGGTTGACAACGACGTGGATCTGAAGATAGATGACTTCAACCAGAACGTGCTGCTAATGTCTCCTCCAGCCTCTGACTCGGGATCCCAGGCTGGCTTTTCTCCCTATTCCATTGATTCAGAGCCAGGAAGCCCGCTTCTTGACGACGCAAAGGTATTTGTGACTTCAGCTCTCAAAATCAATGCATCTGCTTCAGGGATACATAAGGACCAGAATTTAAGTTCTTATAGTCCTCAAGAGTTGAAGCAGTGGACCTCTGATAAGCATATCTGTAGGGCTCAAATATCCTTTCTAAGGAAGGTGTGTGGGTGTGTTTTCTTTTCCTGAATGATTGAGACTACTTCCTGAGCTGTTTTAGCTGAGCCATGCCTTAGCTGCTGCAGGAGTCCCTGTGTGGACTTAGTGCTGCATGACCCATGGCTTTCCAGGGTTATGTATGTCCAGTGAATAAAGCAGGAGGATTTGCATCAGCTGTCATTAGTGAGACCATAAGGAACCACATCATCAGAATACTCTTAGTTGTCTTTTGCTGACAGGTTTGGTTTGTGGGTATTGAAGAAATGGGTCTTTTGGGAGCTCCTCAAAAGAGTAAGGGCAGCAAAGGTTAATCCTAGCCTAAACCAGTAAATCCAGCTAATAACTGAAATGGCTGAGAGCAGAAGGGAGGTGAAGGCACTCAAGTATTTCAGCTTTATCCTACTAAGCTAGAGAAAGCTTTACTTGAGTTCTTGCTGATGTTTATCTTAAAGCAAATTTTAAATGCATTTTGTTCTCCTTCCCCACTCTCTTGGCATAAGCATTTTTTGTGCTACAGATTTTTTTTCTCTCCTCTTACTTTTCAATCAAATTCTATTCCTTTGAAGGTTAAAGATGAGCCTGACTCTCCTCCTGTGGCCCTTGGCATGGTGGATCGCTCTCGAATACTCCTCTGTGCTCTCACATTCCTTTGCCTTTCCTTCAATCCTCTGACATCACTCCTGGATGCCCGAGGAACCCCGGATTCCGATAGCCTGGTGCGCCACAGCTCTGGCAGGAGCGTGCTGACCATTGAGTCAGGTAATGAGCTAAATAGTTTGGACCACAGAATGGCCAGGCTTGCGTGGGTGTCTTGAAGCTGTGACAGCTGCAGATCATGAGGTGGAGTATTGGTGTGATTCAGTAGGATGATTTTGTGTGTTCAGGAAATTGTACAACCTTTGTTTAATGTTTGGGGTGGGGTAGTAACTGCAGGGCTGAGTGTGGGAAAAGAGCCAACCAAGAGTGCTGGAACACAGTTCCAGCTTGCACCCATGTCTAGTGTTCTTGCACAAAACCAGCTCCAGTGTGGTGTAGTAGAGGGGGGGCACCTGCTTGTAGCCCAGCAACCTGGGCTTTCCTCAGGATATAGATCCTTGAAAAGTTGAGGGTAAGGGGCATCCTCCGTTCCTCACCAGTCTGTGAGGGATGGCCACTTTGTTTTTAAGGTAACTGACTGATTTTTGTAACTCAGTAAGAAAATAACAGGTTAAGAATTGCTGCAGAACCTGTTGCTGTAGGTTTTTGCCGGTGGTGTGTCCAGTACACTTACTCTGCAACGTTTATTATAATATTGTTTATTATGATGATGTTGATATTGTAATATTGACTTGGGAATCGATTGCCCTGAGAGGTCTGAATGCCTTTTTTCGCTGTCCATGGCAAGGGGATTGGAGTAGAAGATCTATAAGGTCCCTTCCAACCTGAGCCATTCTTTGATTAATTAATTAATAGTTTGGAGTTCAGCAGCTATGGGGAGGACAGGGAATTCTCCAGGCATGCTGTCGTTTCCCTCACTGGTAAATGTGCCTCCTTGGTGTTGCTTTGTAAACCTAATTAAGAGCAAACACTGACACTGAATATTGGGTACCCATGGGAGTACCTGATAGAAAAGTCAGAATGCAAGGTACTCCAGCAAAACCAAGTGCTGACTCGCTTTTTTTGTGATTCAGTCTTGTAAAAACAACTATTTTTATTTCGTTGGGAATACTGTGGCTTGGAGTTTGGATGAGCAGCTGTTGATGCAGGTGTTTCCTGAATAAAACGCAGTCTTTGCAAAAGTCAGCACCGCATATGGCAAGATGTCCTTCTGGGTCTGTTCTCATCCTGTTGCCAGGCTTGCAGATGTTGCTTGGTGTCTAGATTAAGATTTAAATGTTCCCTTTGGGATGTCTGTTGCAGATGCTGGTAGTTGGTTCGGCTGGATGATGCCCACTCTGATCTTGTGGCTCGTGAATGGAGTGATTGTCCTGAGTGTGTTCATAAAGCTCCTTGTGCATGGAGAGCCGGTGACCCGGCTGCACTCAAGGTCGTCGGTCACGTTCTGGAGGCATCGCAAGCAAGCAGACCTGGATCTGGCACGGGTAAAGTTGACTTGTTTTGCATTAAATGCATCTTCTAGGAGGGAGTCTGTGTAAATGTGGCCAAGTGAGGCAGTGGGCTGGCGCTTGCAGAAGCATGGTGTTCCTTGGGGGGATTATCCTGTCAGTGTAGTTTGTTTTAAGTAGACTGTTTTCTTTCAGCCTAAATTAGTGAGCTGTGGACATCAGCACTGGAAGAGGCTCATGGTTTATGTCCTTGTTCCTTGCTACTGCACCTTGTAGCAAACTCTGGCAGCAAGATCTTGGTTCCTGTCCAGAATATGGCTTCTGCTGTGTCTGTTTGTCTGCTGTCCTCCAGACTCCTAGAAGTCCTCTCCATTGTTGAGGCAATGTTTGGCAGGAAGCTCCTTTCACCTAGCGCTGACTTGTCCACAGTCAGTGCAAGATCAGAGCCACACGTGGAAAGAGACGTGTAGGGCCAGGTTTGAAGCTGATGTAGACTACCTGTGTGTTGACTTCCCTCAGGTAAACTGTCTTGTCCTAGCTTGCACATCAGTTTGTCTTGCGCCCAGCCATGGAGGTCCCCAGTGTCTCTGTGATGGTGTTTTTGTTGCTGAGTCTTTTGTCATTTTATTTGCAGGGGGATTTTGCCGCGGCTGCGTCAAACCTGCAGACTTGTCTGTCGGTACTCGGCCGAGCACTGCCAGCTTCCCGCCTGGATTTGGCCTGCAGCCTGTCCTGGAATGTGATCCGCTATAGCCTGCAGAAGCTGGCTTTGGTGCGGTGGCTGCTGAAGAGGACGTCTCATCAGTGGCGGGCGAGGGAGGCCACTGCAGGCTTTGAGGACGAAGCCAAGACGAGCGCTCGGGATGCTGCTCTAGCGTATCATAAGCTACATCAGCTCCACATAACAGGTAGGAGCAGAGGTGGCAGACCTGCTCTCCTCGTTTGGCCAAATGAGGAGTCTCGGAGACAATCCTGAGGGTAAGGGAGACTGCTGTGGCCTCCCTCCTTTGGAGGGCTGCTACTGGAAATCAGCCTGGCAAATTTCAGGAACCACTTACCAGAACATGACAGGTTGCAGCAATAAAAGATCTCCAAGAACAATGAAGCAATAGCAATGTCCCAAGTTACGTGTTCCTGAGACTACAGAGGTGGCTGAGAGTCTATCCCAAGCAGCAGTTGATTGAGTTAGTCACTTCTTCCTGCTGTTAAGGGCTTCTTTCATCCCTGCCACTTGAGAACGTGATGTGGGAGCAGGGGCTGGGGTTAATTGCTGTAAGAATTAGAATTTCCAGAGCTGTGCAGAGCGCAGATTGCCAGTTGGTGTTGACATGCTTTGAAAACCCGGGTGTGCGCACATGTACTGAGGAAGTGCTTGAGTGTTCCTTGTGAACGGTTGTTTTGCCGTTTCCTTGGCAAACCCATTTGCAATGTTAATAGGCTCCAAGCTCTAGAAATCCAAGCTAAAGTTCCTTTTGCCTAACTAATCATGCTGTGTGAATAACAGCCATGCCACCAGGGATAAGTACTTCTTAATATTATCAGTTTAAATACAGTTGTGAATTGCAAAGGGGTTCAGTTTTAAGGTTGTGATTAATATAGTGAGACATGCTGATGTTTTTATCCTAACTAGCTATTCAGGGCTTTCTCACAGAAGCAACGCTGTGGATGCCATCCTTGGCATCTGTGAAGGGACGACTCTGTTACGGTTGTTCTGTTGCCTGAATACAGTGTTCTTGTGTTCTCCTTGGGACAGTGGCCCTGCAAGTCATGGTAGTCTTTAGTACTTGGTATGACTGTGTTAAAAGTTAACTCAGAATTGCACTTTCTTTCCATCCCGCTGCAGGTAAACTTCCCTCCAGCTCGGCTTACTCAGGCTTGCACATGGCCCTGTGTGCTGTCAATCTGGCTGAGTGTGCAGAGGAAAAGATCCCACCTAGCACAATGGCTGAAATCCACCTGACGGCCGCAGTTGGCTTGAAAACACGCTGTGGAGGCAAGCTTGGCTTCCTGGCGGTGAGTTGCCATCTCCTCTCACGTCACACCTTCCAAGCAGAGCTGTAGGAAAACTTGCAAGCTGGCGTTGTCATAGCTTAAGGCGTCTGCTGGCACTGTAATTGCTGTATGACCTGCAATTATGACAAGAGCTGTAATTACGGTGTGACCATTGCCCTTGGTGGTGTCTCCTTAGCCTGGATGCTGTTCTTAATCTCAGCCTCTCCTTTCCACAGAGCTACTTTCTAAGCCAGGCTCAAAGCCTGTGCAGCTCGGAGCGGAGTGCCATTCCCGACTCACTGCGTTGGCTCTGCCACCCCCTGGGACAGAAGTTTTTTGTGGAGCGAAGCTGGTCGGTGAAGTCTGCTGCGAAGGAGAGTCTGTACTGCACCCAGAGGAACCCTGGTGAGAGATGTTTGTGTCCCAAGCATGCAGCCTCACAGCACTTAGAGCTTGGCAGTCTCTTCACCTCTGGGGCAAAATCATGCATCTTGTTTCAGTGTGCTCTTGTATGTCCACCCTGGTTGTGGTCTTGGTGGGCGAGACGGACTATGGAGCTGGGACATGACTCCTCAGCCTGCAGGAGCTGGCTGTCTTCCCTTTATGCACCTTGCCGTGTCATCCTGCCTGTGTCTTTATGTGCTGGAACACAATCTGGATGTGGCCCTGGATGTCTGGGAAGTGACCGTGGAGGGACCAAGGTTTATCCTCAAGCAGAGCAGTGTCATCACACTTTTGCTGAGTTGCTGAAATCCCAGTGGGATGTTTGGCCAATGGCTGCAGCTTTATAAATGAACTAAAGGGTGAAAAGACCCTGAAAAGAGTCTTTAGAATTCTTTGCATTAATTCCTCAAGAACTGCCCTCTGTTGCTCTTCCCTTTTCTCCTACATTTTGATTCTGCTTTTTGATTGCATCAGGAGGTCACTATCACCATCTGTAAATGAAATGCTTTGGGTTTCTTGCTTCCTCCCTAGCGGATCCTATTGCACAAGTTCATCAGGCATTTTGTGAGAACCTGCTAGAGCGAGCGGTGGATTCACTCGTGAAGCCTCAGACAAGGAAAGAGATAACGGGGCAAGAGGAGGAGGAGCCATGGTAAGCTTGTGTGTCATGCTGGGGACTGCTGGCTGCAGCTGCAGGCTGAGGGGCAGAGCTCCTAACCAGTGACCAAGAACTCTGGGGCAAACGGAGTCTTTAGAATAAAGACTTGAAACAGCAACATAAGTTGGGCCACCAGAACTTACTAGAAGTGTGATCTGAGAGGTTAAAACCTTTGAACGTGGGTGTGTTAAGGATTTCTGGTGTCAGCTGGCACGGTCTTGGTTGATTCCTGAACTGGATGGCTGGGCACTTTCTCTACTGACAAAGCTTAGCGCTCAGGAGTGCTAAAAGCAGTGTGCACCTGCCACTTCTGAAGGCCAGGACATGTGTCCAGAGCTCTGAGCGTGTGAAGGTATGGCATGTCAGATAGTGTGTTTTCTGTGAATGGAAGGAAGCGAGACATTTACCAGCGGTGCAAAAATCACACGGTGGCAAGACAGGAGAGATGATGTTGGCCAAAATGATGTTGGTGTTGGTTCTTAAGTTCTATGAGCAAATTAAAGGGGATGATTGATGCGAATTGGAGCAACTTTTCGTAGTGAACCATGCCTGGCTCTTTCCTGGCCACCACGGGAAAGGTGGTGCGACTCTGTGCTGTTTCTAGCTAATCTATGAGTATCTTGGTGTTGAGTCAACGCTGTGTAAATATGTGGAACACTACAAACATTCTGTCCCCAAAAATCGTGGGTAAAAGCCTCCAATGGGAAGATAACCTAATTTCCCTACAAGTATTGACAAGTAAATAGTCAATTTACTTAAGGGAAGTCCCGTCACCTCATTGGAAGGACTGACTTCAGTAATACAACAAGCTTTATGTCATAGGGTTAGGAGCTTGAGATCTTCCTCTCTGGCATGTCCCAGGAAATTAGGTGATTGCTGTGTGGGCTGCTTTCTCTGACTGGTGCTGTGAACTTGCTTGCACTTGTGTTCACAGATATTTGAGATATGCAAACAGCCACTTGCAGAAGTGTAGTTCAGCCTCCTTAGGAGGCAGCGACAGAAAATGATCCTGTAGTCAGCTTGTGATATAAGTCATGTCCAGTGTGTCTGCAGTTGAGGTCTCTTTGCATGGGAGAGATACGAGGCTGTTCCTCCTTGAGCACCTGCTTGCGTGCCCCCACTCTCAGGGCAGTCTCTTAAGGCCTGTGCTGTTGTGTTACTTGTGTAGCTCCAACTTTCTGCTGGCTTGACAGTTTAAAACGTTGTTTAAAAATGCCTTGTGACGGATGAGAGATGCCTTCAGGCTTTGCTGTCTCCTGTTTGACAGCACTGAAAATGTCTGCCTTGCTTCTTGTTTCAGCGAGTTCTCCAGTGCCATGGAGTACCTGAAATTGCTCAACTCGTTCTTGGACTCAATGGGAAGTGGAGCCCCACCCTTTGCCAGCAACTCTCTACTCAAGTCTGCCTTGGGTAAGTCCAGTGGAATCGAAAGTCTCTCCCTGCTGTGAGAAGTACTGCTGAGAGGTGGTCTCGTTCCCCACTACCTCTTAAAATCCAGGCCAGGAGAAATGTAGTCCTTGGAGTGACATGTGATTGCTGAGCAGCAGCACACCAGTGAGGTGTGACAGCTCAGACTAGAAGAGAGTGGTTGTGAAGGCTCAGAACTTCAGCTGTGTGTTGTAATGCTGGGCGCCCAGGTGGGACTGTCTGTGTTGCTGGGCACCTTCCAAGCTGAACCCTGAGGACTTGCTCCTAGCAATGCAAAGCCAAGAGGGAAGGGTGTAGCCTATAAACAAACACAGTAGTGTTGCAGTTGAGGTCAAGGAAGGACTGGGCTTTTTGCTGTTAGTTGTCTGTTGGACCAAACACAGGTTGGCCTCACTTTTCACGGCAGCTCTTGTGTGTATTTCTCAGTATCCAGAGACTTGCAGCTCCTGCTGTAGACAAGATCTGGGAGGTGTTTGGTTTGGCCTCTTGTATATTTGGTGGGACAAGAGCTGTAGACTCTCTCTGAGATGTGTGCTGTTCCTGTGGGCTTTGCTGGTAGCAGGCTGATGGACTGCTTGTCTTACCTGGTGTGGGTGCATACAGCACCTGGCAGCTCAGTGGGGTGCTGCTGGAGCTTTGCACACAGTAAAATGAGTAGAACAAAGATGGAGGGAAAACTACAGTGCTGTGTTTCTGGGGATTATTTTTATTGTGGAAAGGGAAGCCTATATTTGTGTCAATATTGTAATGAAATTTAAAAGCAGGGGAGGAAATTATGTAAGGAAGATGATTTACTGGCATGGTGGTAATTAGTGCCAAAACATGGTGTATATGAGCGGAGCTGTTATTTTGGGGTGGCGAGTGGAGATCCTTGTTGGGAAGGAAGTCAACAAGTTTCTAGACAAGTAGACAGGTTTGACAAGATAACAAACGCGTTGCCGAGAGCTCTGCTTGCAGTCAGATGTAGGGTATTTGCATACTGCCAAGTTCTGCTGTGTTCTGCAACGCGTTTCAGTGCTTACCCGGATGGCTCCGTTCCCGTGGGATCAGTTTGGGCTCATTAGCTTCGATCGCTGCAGAAGGCACTGGCAGGAGCATGTGATGCCATGAAGATGATCAGGGGCTGGAACGCCACCTCTGTGAGGACAGGCTGATAGAGTTGGAGTAGTTCAGCCTGGAGAAGGTTCCAGGGAGACCTTCAAGTATGAGGAGACCTGCAGGAAAGATAGACTCCTGTCAGGGAGTGCAGTGGTAAGATGAGGGGTAAATGGTTTTAAACTGAAAGAGGTTAGATTTATCATAGAATATTAGGAAGGAATTCCTAATTTTGGTTATTTTCTTTCTAAATTTCCTCTAAATAAAGAGGATGCTGAGACACTGGAACAGGTTGTGTAGAGAAGTTGTGGATGCCTCCTCCCTGGAGGTGTTCAGGGTCAGGTTAGGTGGGATTATGAGCAACCAGATATAATGGGTGGTGCCCCTGCTCACGGCAATGGAGTTGGAACTAGATGATCTTTAAGGTTCCAAATGAATCCTGTCAATGATCCAAACCATTCCAATTCTTGTTTCACAGGCCCTGATGTGGTGTGCAGATGGTGGTCAGCAGCGGTGGCTATGAAAATCGGTTGGCTCAGAGGGGATGATGCTGCTGTGAAGTCGCATTTTGCAGAAGTGGAACGCATGCCGAAGTCCCTGGAGATGTCAGAGTGAGTAGACTTTGTACACCTTTCACAACCCTGCCCCTTCTAAGCAGGAGCTGTCTCTTTCCCTAATTCTGTCACGTAGGACCATCCTGATCTGTGCCTTGGGATGCAACGTAACATAGTGGGCATGGCGGCATTGAGTTGATGATTGGACTTGATGATCTTAAAGGTCTCTTCCAACCTTAGTGATTCTGACATGTGAATATGCTCAGTAGTTCACGTGTAGGTCGAGGCCTGCAGGCTGATATTAGAACTGTAGAGCAGAGGTGTCAGAGTGACTTCTTCATGGCTGCCTTTTGGCTTTGTTCTAATGGCACAGCCTTATGCCTTCCAGAATCAAACAACAGAGCTGATACACTGGTGGAAAGGCTGGTCTTGCCACCTTGGTTCTTTTGCACTAAAGAATATTTGCCAGTTTCTTTCCATTAGTCTGTAGGTGAGGAATAATTTCCATCTTTTTTCTGTCTAAGAAATGATGATGTCCCTGCTCCTGAAGATGGGAAAGTGAAAGCTGATGCCGGCTGCTTTTCGAGCTCAGCTCCTGGAGCTGCTCTGTGGTAGCCTGACATGGTACTGTTTGAAAGCAACACTCTCACTCTTCTTTTTCAGGAATGCCTTGGTGAAAGCCACTTTCTATGTGTGTAAAGCCATGCAGACCTCACTATTTGGGAAGGCAGATGGAGTACAGAGCTCGTTGAGTCACTGTGAGAGGGCCAGCAGTCACTTATGGAACAGCCTCAACATGAGCAGCAGCATCTCCAGCACTGTTCTCAACAACGTAAGACCTATAAGACCCAGGATTGCACATAGTCTGTCTTGTCTGTAAGGTTGGTCTTGCTGCAGGTGTATCACTTCCCTGTTGTGTCTGCATCCTTAATCCATCTCATGTCTCATGGGAACAGAGGGGGAACTTCCTTCCTTTCCTTACAAAGGACAGGGACACCGTTCTGCCTCTGCTGCACAGAAGAGCAGAGCTGGGAGTACAGTGTTGTTCCCCTGGACAACATTGTTGCTGCCTGAGCCAGCTGAGCTCACAGGCTTGTCCTGCCAGTACCCGTCGCCTCTTTTCCTGGTGCTTTGACCACTTAGGGTTTGTCCCACAGAAAGCATCTGTCTCTGACCTGCAGATGAAGTTGAGCAGGACCTCATTAAGTCAAGTTCTGCCTGAAACAGAATGGCCTTGACAAGTGTTTGAAGCCTCCTCTGCAAAAGTGTGCCATGCTGTTCTTGAGTTTGTGGGGCTTGTTTCTCTTCTTTCCAGGGTTGCCTAAAGCTGGAGTTTCCCTTTGGAGTGTGTGGAACACAGCTCCTGGTCCCTTCTGTCGCTCCTGGGTGGCAGCTGTAGTGCATTGTAGTTGCATTGCACGTTGTGGCAGTAACTGTGCAATGTTTCTGCAGTGCAGTACAGAGGCACTCTCTGCTTCGGCAGCGTGGGTACTGTCCCCTAGGTAGCGAGTGATGCTAGCAGGGGGACAACAGCAGATGGTGGGGGAAGAGATTAAGGTAGTAGTATGGGCTGTGGCAAGACTGCCTTTGCTATCTCAGCGGGTAGCAAGGCTCTGCTGTTTTCCACTAGTTAGCATCACCATTTGGACAAGAAAGCCTTTGCAGAAGGCTGGAGCGTTGCTGGTGCAGTACCCCATTGGTGCATCTTGTTTGGGGTGGGGTTGGCTTCAGCCTTGCAGAGGTATTGACCTTTCTGGAGGGAACAGTTGCTCCTTGCACATAGCCTGGTGCTTGTTCCATAGGCTGGACCTCTTGATGCTGGACACCAGAGAAACTGCTTGGGCAGAAGGCAGAGTCCTGCTCCCTTCAGTGTGTCGTGGTGGGGGCAGCTTGGCTAGGATTGATGGGGGACCCTCCTAGGGTGGGCAGGAGGTGCTGTGGTCACCCTCTTGTGGGCTGGCGGCAGCAGATGTAGCCTGTTACTTGCCTGATGGGTTGTGTTAATAAGCATGTGTGCCTGGGCCTCTGGCTCTTGCAGATGATCCAGCTGCTGGCCTGTGACTTGCTGCTCTCTCTCCGCACCAGCCTGTGGCAGAAGCAGGCGAATGCCAGCCAGGCCCTTGGTGAGACCTACCACGCCTCAGCCTCCGAGCTGACGGGCTTCCAGCGTGACCTTGGCAGCCTGCGCAAGCTGGCCCATGGCTTCAGGCCCGCCTATCGCAAGGTGACTCCCCTGCCTGCTTCACCTCCAGCTTAGCTGTAGCCCTACCTGGGGGTGCTGTGATGGGGAAGTGTGTGTGGCCTTGGACACATGGAGTGGGGTGGGATGGTCTGCCGCTAGCAGTCTTCATACTTTTTTTTTTTTATTGGGTGGTAGGAGGGCTCCCATGGGAGTCTGGGTGAGTGTTGGGAGGTGTCTGCCTTAGTTTCTACCTAGAAAACCATCAGCACAGCCGTGCTGGTGTGCCATGGCATCACTTCTGTTAACATGGCTTCAGACTGGGTCAGTCTCTCTAGGAAATGTGGAAGGAGATTTCCTCCAGCCATGTTGCCTTTGGGTAGGTGGGCAGTCAGATGCCTTCTCTAGAGCACCAAGTGCTTCTCTGGGTTCTGCCCCGTTCCGTTTAGTCTATCTAGTTTTAAACTTCTATAGAGGAAGTGTAGTCTAATACTTGGACAAGAGACTTGTCCTGTGTTGTCGAAATTCTGCATTTCAGAGTGTGGTGCTGTCACCAGAGCACTGCACTGGCAGCTTGGGGTGAGACACACTAGGCCACAGGGACAGGGTTTGCTCTCCCATTTTCTGCCCTGTCCCTGCTCTTGTTCCTTTCCAGGCCACCTTTCTTTTTTTTTTTAATCTCACAGTTGCCCTGACCTGCAAACTTCTCAGGTGGGAAGATGAGAGGAGCATGGAAATGGGTCTCTGTTGTGTTGAGGTGTCAGCGCCCTACTCCCAAAGCGCAGTGACTGAGGGATGACACTCAGTGTTCATCCACAGCACCACCCCTGTGCTGACCCACCTCTCACCTCCCCATTTGCCTTCCTTTCCAGGTCTTCCTCCATGAGGCCACTGTGCGACTGATGGCAGGTGCCAGCCCTACCCGCACCCACCAGCTGCTGGAGCACAGCTTGAGGCGACGCACGCCCCAGAGCAGCAAGCAAGGTGGGTTCTTGGGGCCCAGGCAGCAACCCACACCACCTGTGGGGCACCCTCAGACAAGGTGGGGGGACATAGCTGCAACCTGCAGCATCATCCTCCTGCCTGAGGCTCAGCATAAAGAGCTCCTATCAACCAAAGGTTCGTGGCAATGCTCCTGCCACTCTCTCAGCAGACTTGCTGCCAAGTACTGGCTGCCCTGGGCTGCAGGTATCCATGAGCAGACTGGAAAACATCTGCTGCTGTGCAGCCACGCGTGCACAGAGCTTGGCTCTCTGGCATTTGGGGTGGTCAGTGCAAAGACAGAAGCCAGGAATCCTAACAGGGAGGATCAGAGATGGGGGTGTTGGCTGTGAAACCCCAAGGGTGTTGAAGGAAATGAGCAGGTGTGCATGCTGTTGCTGGGATGGACCCTAGGCAGTGAAATGGAAGGGGCAGTCTCTGTAGAAGACGGGATGTCAACCTCTGCTTGATTTTGTGTTCAACTGCTCTCTGCTGTCCTGAGGGAGCTGCTGGAGGGGTCCACAAGGTGCCCCTGACTCTTGGCACAGCTTGGTGATGCTTGTGCTCAGTAGTGCCAGTCAGGGGCCTGTGTGGTGAGGGGTTGTCATGCCAGATGGTAGCTGCAAGGTGAGATTTCTCTCTTCTCTGTGCAGGTGAACTGGACACTCTGCCAGGCCAGAGGGAGCGAGCCACGGCCATCCTGTTGGCCTGCCGCCATCTCCCCCTCTCCTTCCTCTCGTCCCCGGGGCAGCGAGCGGTGCTGCTGGCTGAGGCTGCCCGCACGCTGGAGAAGGTGGGAGACAAGCGCTCCTGCAATGACTGCCAGCAGATGATTGTCAAGCTGAGTGGGGGCACAGCCATTGCTGCCTCCTAAAGACAGTGTGGAGCCACCTCATCCGAAAACAGAGCCTGGGTGACCATCAGCCTGGACTTCCCTTCTGAAGCTTAAAAAATGGAAAAAAAATGAGGAAAAGAAAGTGCTAGGTTAGGGCTGTGCTGGTGGGATCGCAGTGGGGTGGGAGAGGGAGGGAGGGTTTTGGTTTTGTTTCAGTTTTTTACCTCGCCCCAGGTTTAGCTTTATTATCCCCCTCACTTGTTCTCAGGCGCCGCAGCAGGACTCTGTCTAGTTGTGGGTTTTGTGACCGTGCCTGGGGCCCTTGGGAAGTGCATCCCCAGCCCGGAGCCCCCATCCCTGCTTTGGGGAGAAGCCCAGAGCACAGAGAAGCGGCACATTGCGTGTCTGTCCTCGGGGGCATCTTGTTCCCTTCCCGAACACTTCTGCAGAAAGAAACCTCTGGGGAGAGCACGGGATCTGCTCAAGCCTTGCTTGGGGTCTGGAGATGTTCCCAAGAGAGAAGAGGGACGGCACCAGCTTTCCTTGAGTAGTGGCTCAGGAAACTGAAGCCACCTAGACCCAGCTTGCTGAGGTGTTGTGGGAGTACAGTTTGGGGTCGGTACTGCCTGGCAAACTTCTCTACGGTTTTTATACAGTGTTGTGTTTTTTTATAGAAGTGTTTGTGGCTTTACAGAAACGTAGGGAACGATGCAGCAGATTTCCCCTCCTCTGTACTTCGTGCACCTCCTTCCTGGGATGGCTGCCGTTGGTTTTTAGCCGGGGGCTGGTTTTGTGGCAGCAGGCAGAGCCTCAAGGAAGGCTGGGGCATCCCATGTCACCTGGTGGTGGGTGGTAGTAGAGGTGGCTGGTGTGAAGGGCAAATGCTTCTCTAGTGCCTTTTTGTTGATGCAGAAACAGTTTTTAGGAACAGGTTTTTATTTTTCTCAACTCCTAGTCCCAGAATTTTCAGATGTTTTTCTTTCCCTTCTCCAACTGCTCAACAGCTCCTGAACTCCCTCCTGCAAGGGCTGGGAGGCACTGGCTCAGGCCGAGTCCCCTGGCTCTGTTACTGTTGCTATTCAGGGCAGTTTGACTTGCAGGTGTTGAATCGCCTGTGACTTTCCAAGAGGAAGGAGGCAGACTGGGGATGGGGGAGGGAATGGATTGTCCTCTTTCTCGCTGCCTTTCCTGTTGCATCTCTCCAAAGAAGTGCGAAGCGCTTGCCCCCTCGCACGAGCAAACGTGGAAACCAGCGTTTGGCAGGTGGGCGCTGCTGCTTCTTGCCGTGCATAGCTGACGCGTGATCCTCATGGGCAGCAGCCCCCAGTCCTGTCCCAGTCAGGCCTGTACAGCCCAACTCCTGCATAACCAGAACCAGGGCTGTTTTAGAAGGCTCTACGAGTGTGTGGCTTTGGCAGAGGGGCACAAAAGCCCCAGATAAGGAGGAAAGATGGGGGCTACTTGTCTCACTTTGCACAGGCTCTTTTGGCATCTGGGAGGGAGATACCATGGGCTGCAGGAATTGAACACAACCCTAGCCTGGGGTTGCTTGGCTTCAACAAGATGGAAACTCTGGGCCAGGAGAAACCTGTCTCCTGGCAAAACCTATTCCCAGTGATCCTGGGCTGTAGCTACAGACAAAATCCTGGGGACCAGAAGAAGCTTCCTCCATCCTCCACTTTATCTGAAGAGCTGTTGGACACCCAGCTGCAGTAGCTGTCAGCCTGTGCTTCTCACCCCACTGATGGGTGTCAGGAGGATGGAGCCAGGCTCTGCTCAGTGGCATCTAATGATAGGACAAGGGGCAATGGGTGTGAGCTGGAACATAGGAGATTCCACATAAATATGAGAAGGAACCTCTTCACAGTGTAGGTGACAGAGCACTGGAATGGGCTGCCCAGGGAGGTTATGGAGTCTCCTTTTCCGGAGACTTAAAACCCACCTGGATGTGTTCCTGTGTGACTTGGTCTAGGTGATCCTGCTGTGGCAGGAGGATTGGACTAGATGATCTTTCAACGTCCTTTCCCATCCCTAATGTTCTGTGATGGGTCTGGGAAGTCCCTTACTTTTGTAGCATCAGCGCTTGGAAAGGAGCTCATCCTGCAATGGAAGAGTCGTGCTATTGCTCGACTTGGGTCAGTGTAGGGGATGCTGTGGTGGCACCCACTTCTGCTTTGAAGCAGTATCTGAAGTGTGCAGAGCAGCTCTGAGGACTGGGTGGGTTCTGATTGCCCATCCCAAGGTTCCTAGTGCATCAGTGATCCTGTTTTGGAGGGTGGATCATGTTCTCCTTCTCTTAAGCAGCTCTTGCACTGTCTTCCCAGTAGTGAGTTTTTCCTAGAACACAGAAACTCCATAGCTGTGGCCACCTCAGAGTTACTTCGTGTTTCCCAGATCTGTGGGAAGTTTTGTGATTTAGTAAAAGAAGAAGCAAAACTTCCAAAAAACAGCAATGCTAAGGCTTTGTGTTGCCACTAAGAGTGGAGCGAGTCCTGGGGTGGGTGCTGCAGCAGAGTACTGGTTGGGCTGGGAGGCTGTTGAGCTGGAACGCTGGTAGCTAATGGCGTTGACACACTGAGGGCCCTGGCACTGCTGGTACTTCTGTCCCTTCCAGGACATGAGATCTTTGCCTCATTTTTCTATACTGTTGATAAATTTTCTGCCTCTCTTGTCCCTACAACTTTTTTAATGCGTGTGTGTGTGTATATACTGTGACTTGTTTTGCCTGCGGGTGGGAGGACACGGTTTTATGGATCATGTGAAGAAAGCCTATTTATCCACATGGAGTTTGGAGTAGGGATGCTTTGTGATACGAGGTGCAACTGGTGGTGGGGAGGTTCCCCAGGGAACAAATCTGCTGTCTGAAAACCCTGTTCCAGGGCTCCTGAGCATCTGTTACCTAATAAAAGCAAACACTACCACCGCCTCCTGCCTGCCCTCTTTCTTGTAGCCATCTTCATCCCACCCAGCAGTTGGACAAGCGCCTTGGGAAGATGTCAGTCCTTCATCCAGATAACCTGGAAGATGGAACCTGACTGCTTGCAATCAAAGATTGTCCCTTGGTGGAGCAAGTGTGGCGTTTGTGTGCTCCTTTGGAAGCAACTCAAAAGGCTGAGGGTTTGGGAAGAACCAAGCAAGGCAGAGCTGTGCTCGATGCCTGCGATTTTAAGAGCAGCTCTATGGGAGGAAAGCTTTTACCTGACCTTGCTTGGAACAATGTCCTTTTGCTCCAGCTCTTAGTTTCTCTGCTCCCGCTGGTAAAACTCTGTCAGAATCATTACACTTCAGGCAGAGATCTGTTTGGCTTTTGTGTAGCCGCTTGGAGGGTTTTGCAGTTGGCCCGGGAAAGCCATGTTCCCATCCTGACCTCTATCACGGTGGTAGGGACAGGGCTGTGCTTCCTGGGTCCTGTGAGGGTGGGCTTTGCATCCTGGGGGAGAGGCTCTGGGATTTGGGAGCAGTGCAGGGTCCCCTAGCTGATCCACACCGAGGCCACACAGCTCAACGTAATATTTATTGACAAGGTGGTGGCTGGGGCAGTGAGGAAGGGGAGGCCGGAGAGGGAAAGAGGCTGCCCAGGCTCTGCTGGCAGCGCCGTGGTGGTGTTGGAGTCCGTTGCTCTTCTCCCGCCACCCAAGAGCTGGTGGGGGTGCCTGGTCCCAGCAGCACGTGTCCCACTGCCCTTGGGGGATGCAGTCTGTCCAGCATCATCCCCTGTCACCCTGCACCACCAGTGTGCCCCTCCCTGTCTCAGCCTCTTCACAGGGCGGGCAGAGAACAGCTGAGAAGTGTTGCCCACATGAGAGAGATGGCCTGTCCCACAGTGCCTCCTCAGTGGTGAATCCACCGTCCCCTAGAGAGGGACAGGAAGGTCCCACCACGGCCGGTTGTCATGGTGGGTGTAGGCCCTCTGACGCTTTGGTCCGGCAGGAGGCTGTTGGTGACGTTCAGGCGAGGGGCAGCCCCGGTGCTGGTTCCCACTGGTGCCGGCTGTCAGACCGTGACCTCGGTCTTGCTGTTGGTGGCGAGGTGCCGTGAGGGCTGCCCATACAGCGGTGTGGCGTGACCGAAGACATCGGGCGGCCCCTCGGGGCGCAGGCCGGGACGGCGCGGGCCACGGGAGGGGCCCCCTTCCCAGCCCCCCAAGAAGGCTGGCCCACCCAGCACCTTGGGGCCCTTGACCTTGGCTGTGGGGCAGCCCTCCTCTGAGGCTGGAAAGGGCAGGGTGCTGGCGGGGGACACCTCGGGACCCCCAAACAGCCTGTAGAAGTCCTCAGTGGAGCTTTCTGTGGGGAAAAAAGTGTGGTGAAGCCTCTTCTGCTGGTGGCGGGGAACTGGAGGGAGGCAGCAGCTGGGGGGTTGAATTTAGGGGAGAGATCCCGAGTCCTGATGGGCTGGGGAACAGTGGGAACTTGGCCACGGACTGCTGGGCAGTGCTGTAGGGTTTGGGAGGGTTCTGGGAACTGCTGGGCTGGGCAGTGAAGCCTGTCCCTCGGGGACCCTGAACTCTGATTTGGGGGTTGGGGCTGCTGCTCTGTGGGGTCCTAGGGGCTGGCCGGCTGAGTGCAGTGGATTCACGGGGGATGCTGAAGGGCTGGGGAGTGCAGTGGATCCATGTGGGATTGGTGGGGCACTGGGATGATGCCGAGCCCCTGCCGTGAGCCCGGGGTGCTTGCCCTGCCCGTGCTCTTCTACGAGCCCTCACGCACTGCACCCACCCACCCCAGCGCTCACCTCCAGCCTTGAGGGTGGTGTAGGCTGCGTAGGCAGGTGGGCCCAGGCGCTTGTTGTGGCTGTGGGGCCGCCCCAGCGCGGGCCCAATGGTCACTGCGTTGTTCAGGGGTGGCTTGTCTGGGGGGCAGAGACAGGTGGGCAGAGGGCTCAGGCGGGGGTAGTACCCTCCCGCTTCATTCAAAGGAGCTGCTTTTTCTCCCCTACACTGGCACCTTACCTGTGTCACTCCTGGGGAGCCCCCGGCCCAGCCCCTCACCCAGCGGGACCTGCACGCTCCCCATGAGGCCGTCCACATGGTCAGAGGGGCTGTGGCTCGGCTGCTTCAGCAGGTCTGTCAGTGTCCTGAAGGGAGAATAAAGGACCATTAGGTTGGTACCCTGCTACTCTGGCCTCACCGATGCATCCCAGCCCTGAACCGCAACTTTGGAGGCAGAGCCAGGCAGCCTGCAGTGAGAAAATGGCCACTGGGAACAATAAGCCCACCCAGGCTCCTGACCCAGCTTGTGTGCGGAGGCAGGTGAGCATCCCCCAGCAGAGAAGTGGGGTCTGGGAAGCAACAGTGAGTGAGGGTGGAGAGAGGGACCCATGGCTCAGAGCAGGCTACGAGGGTATGGTGAACTGAGCTGGAGGAACCCAAACTGACAGCAGCTGGAGCAACACCTCAGGGCTGATCCCCTGGAGCAAGAGCCTGCTGTAAGGGAGGAGAAGAGGTGACACCTCCACTTGAGTCCCTTCAAAGCAGAGAAGACCCAAAGGAAGGGATTACAGAAGCTGCTGGTGTCTCTTCGGGGAGGAGGACAAACCAGTGGCAGCCTCTGGCGCAGGCGCTGCTCCTGTGTAATGCCTTCCTTATAAGTAACAGCATTAAACATTAAACACCATTACATAAGATAAAGCCCTATTTCGTTTAACATTCATGGATGGAGATACTGCAGTCCCACCGCGGCACCCTGGCAGTTCTGGAGCAGGACATGCTGGCCATGCTGGAGCGAGGCACACCAGTGGTGCCAGAACAGGACACACTGGCCACAATGGAGCAGGGAATAAACCCCACAGAGCCAAAGCGGGGCGCACAGTGGTGTCAGAGCAGGGCATACCCACACAGCACTGCAGCCTGCAGCAGCGTGTCCCAGCGCAGGACATGGTGCTCCTGACGGCATGGGGCTGCACAGTGAGATAGACCTGCCTTTCCTCCTGCAGACACCAGCCCTGCGTGTCCAGAGGAGGCCATGAAAATGATCTGAGGGCTGGAGAGTCTCTCTTATGAGGACAGGCTGAGACAGTTGGGGTTGTTCAGCCTGAAGACTCCAGGGGGACCTTATAGTGACCTTCCAGTACCTGGAAGGGGCCTATGAAAGGGTCGAGGGAGAACGGTTCGGTAGGGCACGCAATGACAGGACAAGGGTTTTAAGCTGCAAAACTGTAGATTTAGACATCAGGAAAAAGTTATTTAATCCGAGGGTGATGGATCACAGGAACAGGTTGCCTAGAGAGGTGGTGGAGGCCCCATCCCAGGACACATTCAAAGGTCAGGCTGGATGGGGCTCTGGGCAATCTGGTCTAGTGAGTGATGGCCCTGCTTGGTGTAGGGGAGTTGGACTGGATGTCCTTTGGAGGTCCCTTCCAACCCTATGATTCTATGATCCTGTTCCATGTGTGTCTATAAGGTCACAGGGGTGTCCAGGGCTTTTTTTGACTCCCTAGTTTCTGGTGCTCTCTCAGCACTCCTTGCATCTCGAATGCTCTGGCTGGCTCCTGGATGCTCACCGGGAGCTGTGGTGGGAACTCACTCTTAGCAAAGGCTGGACAATAAACCAGCAGATTAAACTCAATGTGCATCAGTGAGAATTGGAGAGGAAGTGGGGAATAATCCTGACTTGGTGCCTGTGTCAGCTCACAGCACTGGAGCAACCAAAAGCCCAAAGAACCAGCTGTGGACAATCTCCAGAGAAGGAAGGCAGCAGTAACAACAGGGAAAGCAGCACGTCATGCTTGGAGATGTGGGTGGCTCCCAGAGCTGTTATTAGGGTATTTTTCCTCCCAGCATGGATCCAGTTAAGATCACAGGGCAATGGCAAGATCAAAGCTACAAGGGAGGGGTGCTTGCCCTTTAGGTTCATTTTACATCATTCTTGGGGAGCTTTGGGTAACAAACCCCCTGGGATCACTTAATCTCCAGATGGGTCAACAGGACCCTTGTGAAGCTGAACAAATTGAAATGAGGGAGGAATAACCCCCAGTGCTGGTATAAACTGAGGACTGACCAACTGGAAGGTAGCTTTGGTGGAAAAGGATGTGGTGATCCTGGTGGACACTAGGTTGGCCATGAGCCAACAGCCTACCCTTGGGACAAAGGTGACAAATGGTCTCCTAGGCTGCAGTAGTTGCCAGCAGGTCCGAGAGACATGATGCTTCCTTTCTGCTTGGTGTGGTGAGTCCACACCTGCTCTAGCTCTGGGCTCCCTGGTACAGGATGGACATACAGGAGAGAGTCCAGCAAAAGGCCACAAAAGATGATGGACTGGAGCACCTCTGGTATGAAGAAAGGCTGTGAGAGCTGGGACTGTTCAGCCTGGAGAAGACTCAGGGGATCTTAACGGTATCTAAAGGGAGGGTGTAACAAGGGCAGTGCCTGGCTGACAAGAGGTGGTGGTTGCAAACTGAAACATGGGAAATTCTCTTTAAACAGAAGGAACAACCTTTATTTTTTCCCTTTGGGACTGGTCAAGCACTGGACCAGGCTGCCTGGGGAAGCTGTGACACAGAATCACACAACATTAGGGATTGGAAGGGACCTTGAAAGATCATCCAGTCCAGTCCCCCTGCCGCAGCAGGATCACCCAGACCAAGTCGCACAGGAACACATCCAGGTGGGTTTTTAATGTCTCCAGAGAAGAGGACTCCACAACCTCCCTTGTCACCTCCATCCTGCAGCTATTTAAACCCTGTAGCTTCCTAGGAGCCCTCCTGCAGCCAGCTGACCCCAGCTCCGGGCCCAGCTAGGCTTCTTTGGCCACGGGTGCTGCACCCAGAGAAGGTCTGGGCACAAGCCTGGGTGGGTGTTGGGCTGTGGTCCAGGCAGAACGCGGGGCATGGGGGCAGCACTCGAACAGGCTTGTTTCACCAGGAAGTTCAATGTGATTTGACCTATTTTTCAATACTTTTTTTCCTAGTGTCTATTTATGAAGCTCAAGCAATCCTTTATCTGCTACTTCCTCTCCAGATAAATCTGTCAGAGCTCTTTCTCATGAGCCTTCCCGTGCCAACCGCCCGCAGGGTACGGACAGCAACAATTAACAACAACGGCTTGAGCAGCTCTTAACGAGCCATTTTGCTAAGGTGAGAAGTGTTTCTGAGTCCTCAGCGCTGGCAACACCTGGGCTCACCCCTCACCTTGCATCTGGAGCCCCTGGAAACTGCACCCTCCTCCCCATCCCCAACCCCAAGTGATGCAGTACATGGGAGGTGGACCTGGAGGGTGACACCGTGCTGAGGAGCTGCTGTCTCACTGCTTGTTCTGGTGGGTTTTATGAGTCCCAGCCCGGTCCCATAGCTGGGGCAGTGCTTGGGGCAAGTCAAGCCACATCTCCCTAGGTCACCTGGTGATCTGTAGCACCACAGTGGCCCCAGGATGGAGATGGGGATCACAGGGCAGATGCTGCTTTAAACCTACATGTGCATACATACCTACACCTCCATCTGCCACAAAACACTGGGTAGCACCATGAGCTCACATGCCGAGTGCACCAGGCCATGTGTGAAGGTCACTTGCCACCCAGCTTGCCTGAACACAGCCTTGTCCACACGGGAGTGCGGCCACCTTCACGGCAAGATTGGTTGTGCCAATGGGTACAACCCAAGTCTCCCAGACAAGCCTGGCATGAGCTCTGAGACCAAACAGAAGAGCAGATCCAGGAGCAGTGATGACAAGTGGCCAAGACAGCTCCACAGCAGGAGCTGGCATAGAGTGCTCAGTGCTCCTGAGCCACCCTGGATGAGGTGCCTGCTCATGAAATGGAGGTGCTCATGTTTGAGCAGGACCTAGGGCCTGGCAACACCCTAGCCAGGGGGTGATCAGCTTTTGGGAGGTCCAAGTCTCACACCCGGCAAGCCCAAGAGGAGAGTAGCTTTAAGTCCTGGGCAAGGGGACAGAGAACTATGCGAGAAGGCAGGAACGAAGTCTCCAAAGGAGAAGAGGGATGATGGAGTGAGTGACGTGTGATGTGACACTGCTGGGAGACGGAGTGAACCCTTGGAGCAGAACAGAAGGTGGCAGCTGCTGGCCAACCGAGGCAGTGAGGTTTGGAGCAGAGGTGTGGTGGTGGAGGAGACACAAAGTACACTGCAGCTGCACCCATGGTTGGCACCCTGGCTGGCCATGCTACCTCCACACCCAGCAAGGACATCACCTTCACCTGCTGGTGGGGACACATGTCCCATGGCTTATGGTGCATTTGCTTGGGGTAGGGGTTGCCTGTCCATGCAACTGAGCAGCGTGGGCACTCCCGGACACCCGTCTGCAGGGATGCCCCTGGGCACCGCAGAGATGCCCAGGAAGGCTTGGGAGTAGCGAGCAGCAGGGTAGCAGGGCTTGGACAAAACACTGAGCAGTGCGGGGAAAGCTGGCCTGACTGGACACCACAGCTAGTCCAGAGACAGTGGTCCTGGCCCCCCCTCCCTGCCAGAGCTGTGTCCCTTTGTCCCCTGAAGAGCTGAGGGGCATGAGATGACTCACTATGCTGCCTGCAGGTAAGACTTCTAGGTCTTTGCCATCACCTGCACTGACTGCAGGCACAGCACGGACAGAAACACCACCAGAGAAACACCCAGCACGGTCAGATGCAGATCGTGGCTGGGCTTTGGGACCCCCAAATAGCACGTGGGGACAGAGAGAGTGAAAAACCAGCTTCAGGGGCTTGGCTACTGTTGCTGCCAAGGTATCTGCCCTCACCATTTGTTTTGCCCCTCTGCAGCATGCCCATTGTGCCCCAGAAGGCTGCTTCTTGCCCAACTCTTGACATAGGGATGCTCACCCCAGCCACAAAATGCAGTGGCCCCCCTGAAGATGTTTTGGGGAGAGGTCTGGGACGTGCACCTGCTCTCATGGCACAGGCACATCCAGTTCCTGGTGGACCCCAAGGACCCGCTATCTTCAAGCTTGGGGGCCCGAAGAAAAACACAGGCAGGTGTTCCTGACTCAATGCGGGTTCTGGCCAGGCTGCATGAGTACTGGGGATAGGAGCCAAGCGAGAGCCAAGCAGGCTTGTGGAAGCCACCATAAGGCCCTGCTGGAGGAAGGCGGATGGAGAGGGGAGAACATACCAGGTACCTGAAGCTGCTTGGAACCCTGTCTCCTGGGTGGACCAGCAGCCAAAGCTGGGAGGAGAAGCTGTGCTGGAGGCAGCTGCATTATGAGTGTCACAGCACAAACTTGACAAGGGCTTGGGTGTCTCATTCTGGGAGGATATAGTGGGGTTTCTGTTCCTGGTCACTCTTCCTGAGCTTGGACTAGGACCAGGACAAACATCTGGAGGTGCAGAAGTGACTGACCTTCCGCCCTGAGGGAAGCCTGTGAGCAGTGGCCATAGGAGCCATCCCCTGGCAGCAGGCAGTCCTCCCCAGGAGCAGAAACACCCTGGTGGGAGGAAGGGAGGGAAGGAGAGAGGGAAGGATGGCCATGGAAACCAAGCCTTTTGTGCAACAGGGAGCTGGCCCAAGGCCACAATGCGGTGCCTGAGGAGCAAATGAGGAGCGTCTACCTGAGGCACCAGGAGGAGACAAGGTGGCACTGCTTATGCTTTGAGTCATGCACAGGTACAGAGACACAGCAGCTACAAATAGCTCCAGCATCCTGGAGGTGCGGAGATGAGATGAATTGCTTGGGCCAGCCAGGCGCACAGCGGGACGCGGGTGACAGCATCTCTGTCTCTGTGTACCCTGCCCCTGGCACTGTCTCCATTGGCCCTGTGTTCAGGAGGCCACACCAGCCCGGTGTTGTGCCCGGTGCCCTGGGTTCTATACCCCATGCACTGCTCATGCCCTGCTGTGGCTTGCTGGGCACCATCCCTGCGGACCTGGAACTGCTTGTGGCTTATGCAGAAGGACACAGGGCACGAGAGATACTGAGACCTCTTCCAGCCTCTGCAGTGATGGAAGTGTTGTTCTCATTTTGTCCCATAAAAGCAGGCAAGGAAAACTTGCCTTCTCCTGGTCCATTTGCCAGTTCCCAAGAGACCAGTGGCTTTGGGGAAGAAAAGGCACCAATCTCCCTGAGCTCATTGGGAAAATTTGGACTCACATGAGCCAGAGGAAGGGGGTTCATGGGGAAACACATGGCTCTGGAGGGACAGAATTGAGGCCACCCACTGAAAACACCCGCCAGTGAGCAGCAGCAGTCCAGCCGGTGGCTGGTGATGGGAGAAGGCAAGACTCACTGGCAGGGGATGAGGTCCTGGGTCCGGGCGTCCCGGGGGCTGACCCCTCTCCAAGAGCAGTATCTCTTTCCCAGGAGGTGGCAGGGAGAAGATCAAAAAAAGACTCAGCAGCAGGCGAGAGGAATGGGAGTCAGGAGGCTGGCAGAGGCTGTATTGATCCTGTCAAGGTGCCAGCAGTTACTTAGGCGACACAAGGGGAAGGGAGGGTGTGCAGGGGCATCCAGCTCGGCTCCCCACCAAGGTGGGGCCACAGTAGCAATCCCCCCAAAACTGCCTCATGCAGCTGAGGAGGACCCCACAACCTGTATCAGCGCCCAGATATGAAGATAGAGAGTCAGCCTCCAGCCTCCACCCTCCCAAGTGGGTGCAAGAAGTGGGCTTGGTCTGAGGACAGGGGTCCAGTGCATCTAGGATTGGGGTGCAGCACTCACTGGCTGCCCAAGCTCCAGGAGGGCAGGAGGAGTTGGGAAAGGAGAGAGGGGTTGTGTGTTGGGGATTGCAATCAGTTTGGCTTCCTGGTCATCCCAGAAAAATAATTTCCTCCAGCCCTGCTCTTTTCTGGTTTTTTTAAGCTAAAATCCCTGAACAGAATGGCGTAGAAATGGGTTTATCGCCAGGCTTGATGTCCTCACCGGGAAGGCATCAAGTAGAGCGTGCATGCCACCGCTCAGTGAGGTTCTGAATCCAGCCCAGCCCCCAGCTCCTCTCACTGCCCATGCAGCCCTCACCAGGTCCCCTTCCACTTTGATTCGTGCCACCCACGACCACGGCACAGCCACCTTGGTGAACCTGCCCTGAGTCTGCTGCTCTGCGTGTATGCACACGTGTGCGTCGCCTGTGCCGGGGGGAGGCTGAGGAGGGCCAGCTCTGAGTCAGAGCCGCAGGGGCAGAGCTGTGCCGGGGAGGCTGGAGCTGCCGGCAGCCGCTCTGAAGTGTTAAACTCATTGAATGTGATCAGTTAAAAAAAGAAATAAATTTAAAAAAAGAAGAGGGAGAAGGCAAACCTACCTAAGCAGAGGAGCTGTACGGCATGACACCGGGGAAAAGTGAGGCAGCGGAGCCGTCAGCGCTGCCTTCGCTTGTTTTGCTGGATCCTGCAGGGTCAGCTGCCCCTACTGCCTGTCCCTGCGTGCCCCAGCATGAGGCACACAACCCTGCTGCCCATAGGGAAGCTGGCAGTGCAGCCTGAGAGGCTGAGGCCAGGCCACTTATGACACCTCAGTGCTGAGAGTGGTGTGGGAGGGCTGATATGGAGTGAGAAGTGTGTATGTGGAGCTGGGACTGGTGCAGGAGGGAAAGGAGAAGATGCATCGACGGGCATGGGAGTCAGGCAGGAGTGGGGTGAGCCATGGGCGTTCCTTATCATTGAAGAGTGCCTGACACCTTGACCTTCCCCTCACCAGCCTCACGCTAGCCCCAGCAGTGGGCTGAAAAGCCAAGGGCTGGACATGCAGAGTGCTGGGAATAAGGGTGTTTGCTGCCCAACATTCTGCTGGAGGCTGAACTCCAGGGGTGTGCAGCCTCATCTCCCCCTGCACAGACTATGTCCCACTGCAGTGCACAGACACGCACACTCGTGCACACCCGTGCGCACCCACTCCAAGGCAGCTCGAGCCATGTCCAAGCTGTCTTTGCTGTCTCCTCTGCTCCCGCACTGCCAACGACGCTGAGCCCAAGAGGCCTGCGGTCCTGAGTCACCCCATGCGTAGTTGGACCCAGCATTGCGTCTCCCCACATTGGGAACCACTGATTTGTTTTGAGGGGTGTGGGGAAGCCATGTCCTATAGCTCACGTGTCACCCACCCCACTGGCCAGTGGGGACAGCTTCCCTGAGCTGTGGACAGACCTCCTCAAGGGACAGAGCAGGTCATTCTGAGAGGGTGTGGGTGTATGTTCACCCCTTCTCGTGGAGGCTGTCCTGGCTGGCAGCCCTCTTTGCCAGGACAGGTTGTGAGGCTTGCTGCCAACTCACCCCCCAGGTGTCTCAGCATGCTGGGACAGGGATTTTGGGGCTCACATCACCCTCTTGCCCCAGGTTGAAGCCAGGGATCACAGAATGCAAGGGCTGAGGGCATGGGCTGCCACCCATGGGGGGAACTGAACAAGGTAGGTGGAGGAAATGGAGCTCTTTACCTGGAGACGGTCATCTCTGTCTGTGGCCCCTGTGTCCTCTCCAGGCCCAGCTTGGTGAAGATGCCCACCAGCACCATGATGGCCACTACGCCACAGATGATGTAGACGATCATGTTGGTCTTGTCACGAGTGGGGTCCTCTGGAGTCTCGTCCACTCGTGCGGGCGGCTGGCCCGTGTTGACCCAGTTGGGGGTGTCGTAGTTGGAGCAGCCGCTCTGGTCCAGCCGCCCGGGCTCGAACTGACAGCAGAAGCGGTACCCGCAGGTCCCGCAGCAGTACTGGTAGATGCCGGCGTTGCAGTTGAACGGCGGATCCCACTGCCCCATCACGTCGTAGTAACCCCGGCATCGGTCCCCCCCCGTCGGTGCCGTCCCGGTGGGCGCGGGAGCCGCGGACTCCGCCGCCGGTGCCTGGCTGCTGTTACCGTTCTCCCCAGGAGCCCCGGTGCTGGATTCGCCGCTCCACACCCGGCCCGGTTCCAGCAGCACCAGGCAGCAGATACCCACGACGTAGCTCGGCTCCATCCGCCCGCGGCTCCGCGGGGCCATCCGGGCGAGGGGCAAGTTAGAGCCGCTCGCCCGGGACCGGCCGCATGGCCGCCCAACAGTCCCACTGGAAATAAAACGGGCTAGGGATGGCCAAAAAAAGGGAGGGGTGCAGGGAAAAAGTGGCGGTGAGGAAAAGTGCGAGGGGACGTACCCCCTCCCTGCCTGCCTCTCCCCGGATCGGCCGACGGGCAGAGACTCAGAGCAGGAGGCGAAGCGGGCGGCGGAGGGGGTCAGTCCTCTGCCACCGGCCGNCTCCCCCGCCGCCTGATAGCCTCCCGAGGAAACCGGAGAAGCTCCTTCACCGAGTCCTCTGCCTGACCCCTCGCCGCCATCGGGAAGCAGGACTGCCGCCCTCCCCGTCGGACTGCCGCTGCGGGCGATCGGGCACTTGCGGCACCGACCCCTCGCTGCTCGCTTGACCCCCAGACACCAAGGGGAGAGATCCTCACCCTTCCACGGAGGGACCTGTGTACAGGGGTATGCAGAATGGGTGAAGTGGGGGATCTCATGGGACACCCCTAAAAGTGCCTTGTCCTTCCCCAGACCCACGATGGTTTTTTGCAAGCTGCCGGCTGGCCCCTTGTTTGAGCATCAAAGTCCGGATATCAGCTGGCCAGGTGCACTCACTGCTCTGCCCTCTAACCGGTGCCACCCATAAAGATGATGTCGATCCTCATTGCCAGGTCCTGTCCCCGAAAGGGCAGGATTTGCTTTCCCAACACTGGGGTTGTTGCGGTAAGAACAAAGTGGGGGAAACTGAGGCACAATTGAGCCTGGTGCACTGTGCAGCCTGGCACGGGGGTGGCTGAGGGTAGGGGCTGCAGTATGAGGGAGCTATGGCTGCAGCCTCATCCTCTCTGGACAGTCCTATACCCTGTCCCAGGGTAGGGCAGCAAATCCAGCATCACCATTTGTCCTTGGGCAGATGATTCTCTCCATGCTACAGGAGAGAGATTCGTCCTGCCTTGCCTTGTCAGTACCCCAGCACAGGGAGCAGAGCTGCCTCTGGGCTTCATGATGATGCCAGCACAGAAGACCCCAGACTGGCAGTGAGACCAATAGATATTGTTATGAATAGATATTGTTATGATGGAACCCCTCGGTCTAAAGCAGAGTCAGTTCTTTCTGATGAAAGTGCCACCTTGGGCCAACACTGAAGCCATGTGGATCAGTCTGTCCCCAGAACACATCCCTTACAGGTGGTAAGCTGAGGACATCACACTAAAGTGCAGCTCACGCAGAGGCTGGTGCTTCAAAAGCCTCCTGTGCACACATGGGACCAGAGCTGGCCACCATTAGCTGGTTGAACAGGAGAGCAGTGCCGCACCACATGCTACACAGGGGGATAAAATGCACCATCATCATCGTTGATCTGCATCATGATGTGATGTGATGTTTTGGGCCAGAGCTTTGCACAGATATCTTTCCCCCTGGTGAAAGTGGAACACTGCCATGTTTCTGCGGGAGAGATTTAGGGGATAAAATATCCCCTGCTCGATCACCCAGCTTGGCCCCTGCAGGCCCACAGCCACTTCCCATCTGGAAGCTGGCAGAAGCCAAAGAAGCTGAAAATGTGGATAAGGAGAGCAGCTGGAGCCTGGGACACATCCGATCAACCCCCAGTGCCACAACCTAATAGAGAGCCATTAGGTAAGGTAGCTTGCAGCTCCCAGAGCTTCCTGAAAGAGATAGAATGCCAGTGAAGCAGAAGAAAACCACACATCTCCAAAAGCCACACTTTCCCCAAGTCTCAGAGGGGCTCTGTGAAGAAAGGCCCCATTGGCTGGAAGTTGCAGGCATGCGGGTCGTTAGCACTAATAGCCGACAGCAGTGTTGGCTTCCAGAGAAGCTGTGCGAGCAAAGTTTGCTGGTTGCCCAGGTAATACCAGCAATGATTTCCATGAGGCTGGGTGATCATCGCGGTGTGCTTGTGAGCAGAACTGTCCCGGGGACCCCAAGGCTTTAGCAGGCTGTTAGCAGGCTGAGCGAAACACTGGCCAAAACAGGGGATTTTGCTGGAAAATGGTTGCTTGGGAGGAAGGAACTGCTTTTCAAGGGGGAGAGGATGTTTACTAAGTGTGAGGCAGCTGATTTAAAGGGTCTCTGGGAGCAAGAGGGAGGGAGGGAGGCATTAGCTCACAGGCACAAAGTGTTTGCATCAACCCAGAAGGAAGCTGAACCTAAGGGCATGGCATGGAGGACCACCCCCTTGGCCAAATCCCTGGTGCGCAGAGCAAGACCTGGCAGGGGCTGTCTCTGTGTGGAGCTGGCATTGTTGGCTGCAGCCTGCAGCCCTGCTGAGCCGTCAGCTCATCTTCATCAACTACGCGACACAGCCACTAGCTGTATCCCCAAAGGGAGGGGCTGCAAGAGGGAAATCCTATAAACCAGCACCCACACTTCTCATGTTCCTAGCAGGACCTCTAGGTAAATTCAGGTCAGCAGGGACTTCCCAAGAAAAAGCAAAGAATGTGCTTGTAACATCTGCAGGTACTTCTGGGGATGGGTATCTGGGAGAGGAGCTCCACAAGGTTTTGGCCACAGGCCTTGGAGGATGTAGTGAGAATATCTTCTGCAGTGACACCACCACCAGGACTACAGAAGAGTGTCTCTGCGCCTGCAGAATTAGAATATGGGTGGTTCAGCACCAAGCAGGGAGGGATTTGCTGAGCACTGACACAGTAGAAGAATTGTTTCTGGCAGGCCATGGCAATCTGGAGGAGATCCTGTCTGCCATGGCCAGAGAGCCCAACAGACAGTGATCCCTTGATTGCAGGGGTGCAAGCCAGGCAGAGCTGCCAGGTCCTGCATGACAAGCAGGAAGGAGGAAGCCATCACCATCACCAATGTGAAGCAAAGCCATGGGAGCCTCCCTGAGCACAAGGAAGCTTTGGGATTCCATCATCTCCTGGGGAAAGCCGGAGCCCCAGAGCTACCCAGGAAACCCCTCCTAGAGGCAGACACATTTGCCTCAAAAAGTGATTTTTGTGGTATTTTCTGTGCAGGACTGAGCAGGCTCCAAGGCTGAGGAGCGAAAAGGGGAAAGGATGTTGTTGTAGGGTGGGTGCCCCATGCCAAAAGGCTCTGCTGGGGCAGGAAGGTTCCTGCCAGCCAGCATCTCCTGCCTGTGTGCCATGAGTGCTGCCAGACTGGGTTTCGCAGCTTTCAAATCAGCAGTTAACACTTGACATCATCAGCTGGGAAAGGCTGAAGGGGAAGGAAGGCTGTCAGGATGAGCTTCCATGACACGCTACAATGCTGTCCCCTGCCTAGAGGCAGAGGAGAGGGAGAGCTCCTGCCACTGCCCCTGGGGATATGTGGGGTACGACATCCCCTGAACCTTCCACCATTCTCCAGCACACCTTGGAGAAACCTGCTCCTCTCCTAAACTTCAGCCACTGAAGCTGGTGCTGTTCCAGGCAGGGGCAGAGCTAGAGAAGAGGCTCTCCTTGTATTGGTCTTCACTATGGGGGAATTATTTTCGGTCATCAGCTCCTGCTGGGAAGTCCTGAGCTTTCCCAGACTCACTTCTAGGAGTGAGATAAGGGAGACCAGAGCTGGGTGCTGGGCTAATGTGCATCCACACACCCTCATGGGCTCAGAAGATGAAGGAACCCAAAGAAGATCTTGGGCTTCTGGTGTTCACGATGGAGGGCTACATGCGCTGAGGGGGACAAAAGGACGCAGTGGCAGTGCCTAGAGCTACCTCCAGCCACGCTGTTTCCAGCCCAGTGTGCACGAGGGTTTTGTTCCCCGCCTGCACTTGGTGCTCTGGCTGTAAAACGGCTGTAAAACAGCAACTGTGCCTCGTAACGGCTTATAGGAAACACAGAAGCATATGTGCCTTTACCATTACGATCATAATTGCAAACATTCAAAACTCCAGATTTGCAAGCTCTCAGCTTCCCAATGATGGCTGGATTTGAACCCTAATGACATCCAGAAGAATCAGGAGAAAATCAACTCGGTAGCAAGGTCTGCAGTACGGGCAAGCAGGGGCTGGGCTGGCAACCCAAGCTCCCCCAGCTGCTGCTGTCAGAGGATAGCCCCAGATATGGCAGCAGAGCATCGGCTGCAACCCCCAGGGTCCCAGCAGGGCTGGCAGCGTTCAGAATCTGCATTTTTGATTCATCCTGGAGACCATGCTGGTGGCAAAGGGTCACACTGGGAAATGCTCCCCCTGCACAGGCATTTGGTACCCAGCAGCTCTCTAGTCCCAAGGGCTTTACTGGCGTGACCTGTAGATTGTGTTATGCATGAGTGTGGAGCCTTCTCAACTCCCTTTACGCTAATCTGAGCTCTGTGGCTGTCAGAGGGATGTTGGACCCAAAAACATCCCGTTATCAGTTCCTGCAAGCAAAGTAGGAACAGCCCAGCGCCAAACCTCCCTCCCATACTGGGCCTGTGCACCTAGTCCCTTCCACCATCCTGGGGCAAATCTGAGTATCCTCTGCTTCTCAGCCTAAAGCAAATTTCCACAAGCTTTTTCAAATATGAAAGGGCTCTATGCACCAGACCTGGAAGTGCCAGTGCTCAGCACAGCTTATCCTGGATTATCTCTGGCTGCGCTCCCCCTCCCCACTTCTTCACCTCTGAGCATGGTTTTGCAAGGTGCTGATGCAAACCCCAACCACTTAGGGCAAAACACACCCAAGCAGAGAAGGAATGAGAGTGGCTGTCCCCATGTGAGGCATCCCCAGGGCTGGGGGACACTGATGTGTGTAAAGGAGGGTCCAATGTGGAGTGGACAAGAGGCTGCGGGGCCAGAACCAGGCGGCTTTTGCCAACGTGGAGCAACAAAATCCAGGCTGTGCCAACGAAAGGGACCCAACGCCTTCCCCCTGTGCCTCAGGACCCGAGATGGCAGTGGCAGCAGAGTGAGCGCTCGGGGTTTGCCAGGGGGATGTGTTCCTGCGGCCAAGGCAGGGCTGGCGGGATGAGGCCATATGGCCGGGAGCAGCATGCGGCACATCCTGCCGGGGCAGACCGGCAGCAGCAGGCAGAGCATCTCCTCGGGAAGGGCTCTGGTGCCAAGTGCGGGATCTGTCGCCGGCGCTGGCTCTCTGTCAGGTACGTTCTGGTGCCACAGGGCTTGGAGCCTGTGGGGCAGCATGGTTGGCATGGGGGTAAGGCTCCATGCAAGCCAGATGACCCTCTTCATCCCTGGGCACCAAGGAACATGGTGGGGGAAGGTGAGGGCTTTTCAACCCCACCAAGTGGGGTTTGGGCCAGGCAGGTGCAACAGTATGTGCAGACGTAGTGGGGTGTAGGCACTCCCACTCATGGTGGGCATGAAGAACATGGCTGTGGAAGGGGGTTCAGTCAGGTGAATAAGCTGGTGGCCATCCGTCACCCATACCAGGGAGACGCTGGGTGGACACTCTGTGGTCAGGAGAGCCCTGGGGAAGGAATGAGGTGGCCCAAGTGGCTGCAGCAGCTGATCTGCCGGTCCATCAGGAAGGCTGGCCAGGGCAGCCAGCTGGCACCTGAGCAGGGCTGTCCAGTGCCTGCAGACCTCCCAGCAAGTGAATGAAATCTCTTTTTCTTCTACAAGGACAAAGTTTCGACACAGACAGACTGGCTAGTGGGACATTGGCAGCAGGAGCACATCCACCTCCTCTTCTGCCAGCTCTGCCTTGTGCTGGGGGACAGGCTCCTCCTCTGAGGGCGTGAAAGGGGCTCAGCATCTCCCTCCTGTTATGATAACTCTTCCAGCAAAGGCTGGCCCCAGACTTCCATTCCTGCTTCTGCTTGAGGTGCAAAGGGGTGAAAAACCAACCTGAGATGTGACCTAGAAAGCAGGGATTCGGACGGGCTTCGGGCAGGGCTTGTGAGCAGATCTGGGCACGGAAGGTCCTTAACTAACACCAGGGAAGGGGAGGCCCAGCAAATCAGGTTTGTTTTTCACATGGCAGAGGACACAGGTGAGCAGGAAGGCAAAGGAAACACAGGCACAGACAGACTGCCCCAGTGCTTTGCCTCTGTGTGGAGCCGTGTGTCACCTCTGAGCCCACCGCCTTCCTCTGGCCGCCCCGTTCTGGATTCATACCAAGCTCTTCCCCTCTCCACCAGCAGACCATGGGCTCTGTTTGCCCTTGGCTTCCCGAGATCACTCTTGGGGTGGATGCACTCGTCCTTTGATGTCTCTTTGTCCTGGATTAGAGAGAAGGGAGAAAGCTTTGCTGTCGAAGGGCTGGCAGTGGACGGAGCTCCCTCGCCCACTGGGAGCCTACGGGCTCTCAAGCCAGCTTCATTTTGGACTGATCCCCTTTGTGAGTGAGACCTGCTGAAGACAACCCAATCCTATTAGTGTCAGGGATTTTCTTCAGGTCTCCTGTCATTAACCCAACGACACTGCACTGTGCAGAAAGCTTCTGTCTTCTGGGAGACTGAAAATCAAATGTGCCGCTTTCCCCTCGCAGGAATCGTCCCTCAGCTGTGACAGCAGCAGCCTCACTGCAGGAATCAGGAGTCACCTTGGTGCTCCCACTGGATACTGCATTTTCCATCTACCTCCCAAATCCCAGCCCAGGGACAGGACAGATGCCACTAGCAGCAGGGCCCGGGGTGAAACAAGTCCTGTGATTGTCACTTAGGGGTGCCACTGAATCTGTGGTGGCTTTGAGGCCCTCAGAAAGAAGGGTAAGAACAGGCGGAGTCAGATCAAGGGCTTGTCCTGGGAAGCATCTCCGACAGTAACTAAAGGGAGAAGCAAAGGAGATGTTAAAAGGACAAATGTTTAATGAGCCTTTCCCCTGGGCCATCTCCTCACCCCCAGCAAGCTGGAGCTGGAAGACTCCTGACCCAGGGGTTGTTCCTACATCTCAAAGGATTTCTCCTTCCTGAGCTTGTCTGGGCTTCCCTTGAACCCATGTAAGAGCTCATAATCTGTGGTGGTCAGGGGTGCAAAATCTCTGCTGCCCATCCTCAGCCACCCCCTCCACCCTGCTTCTCAGTGCTGCAGCAAAGAAGACAAAATAGTCACTGTACCTCTGCAGTGCAAATTGCCATTGGTGATGCCACCGGTTCAAAGAGCAGCAGAAGAGCTTTCGTGTTTGGGCTGGGTTGTCCCTGTGCCTTGGAGATCTCACTTTCCTTTCTCATCAGGCAGCAAGGACTGTCCCTCCACGCATGAGAGTCGCTGCACAGGGCTTAAGGCCATTGCAAGCTGTCAGGGTGACGTTCATCTGAAGCAAATATTTTTGGGGTAAAAAAACCCTGTATAATATGAGAAAGGGGGAAGGCTGGCACAGCTTGGTGCAGTCTAGAGGTGAGACAAGCAGCTTTGGGATGAACAGGACACTGCACCCAATGCAATGGCTCAGCAAGAGACCAGTGGACAGGTGACTGCAGAAACTCCCGTGGCCAAGGATGCAAGAGGATCCATGGAAGGTCTTGTGGAAAAGAAGGGAAGAAAAAGATGTTGAGATACTGACTCCCAATGAATTATTTCTGAAGATCACAGAATCACAGAAGGTTAGGGGTTGGAAGTGACCTCGAAAAATCATCTAGTCCAATCCCACTGCCTAGATCAGGTCACATAGGAACAAGTCCAGGCAGGTGTTGAATGTCTCCAGACAGACTCCACAACCTCTCTGGGCAACCTGTGCCGGTGCTCTGTCACTCTCACTGTAAAGAAGTTTCCCCTTGTGTTTACGTGGAACCTGCTGTGCTCCAGTTTGCACCATTGTCACTTGTTCTGTCACTGGACATCACCAAGAAGAGCCTGGCTCTGTCCTCATGATGTTCTCCCTTTCCATATTTATAAACATTAATGAGGTCACCCCTCGGTCTCCTCTTCTCCAAGCTAAGGAGCCCAAATGACCTCAGTCTTTCCTCACAAGGGGGGTGTTCCACTCCCTTAATCATCTCAGTGGCTCTGTGCTGGAGTCTTTCAAGCAGTTCCCCGTCCTTCCTGAGCTAAGGGGCTGTCTGTGTGAGGCTTGTGAGTGCCAAGGCCAGACAAGGGGCTCAGTAATTACCTGCAGTTCCACAAAGGACAGGCCAAGAGGGCAGGAGTGCAGCAGGAGGAATAGGACCAAATTAAGAAGAAGAGAAGTAAAACTGGAAGTCCAGACGGTGAGATGTATGTGGTATCCGAGCGTCTCAGGCTGGAGCAAGCCAAGCGTTGTTAAAAACGTGCCAAAGCAGCAGAGCAGGCTTCGGGTGGAGGATGAGGCGGGTCTGCTCTCCCTTCTGCACCTGCCTGAGCACAGTGGCTGAGGCAGCGGGACACAGACCCACACACGTGGGATCCCACAGTGGGGTGCAGGTGGAGAGCCTGGCAAACACTTCCATGAGCCGCAGGCAGAGCAGGTGTGTGACCCAGCACTGTGTGACCGTATTTGAGCCTCCCAGGCCCTGCTCAGGGCAGGTGCTAATCCTCCCCAAGGGTCGCTTTTGGAGGAGTCACAGTATAGCAGGACAACCTCACTGGCTCTGCTGGTGGCCTTCCCTTTGCTTCGTCAGCCCTTCGTGGATGATGATGCTCTTGCCCTGGCCGGCGATGGGTTTAAATGTGGGGTTGTGGTTGCCAGATCAAGAGTCGTAAATGCAGGGTTGTGGCTGCCCTGCTGGTGGTTAAACCTTGCCAATGTTTGTGACAACCCACAGAGGTAATTGCAAATGTGAGGAGAAAAATAAACACTTGGCATCCACCAGCGGCGCCTGTTCCCTCTCCCACCGAGAATGCAGCAGTCCTGGGCCAGGTCCGAGACAGGTGTAAGAACTACCAGCCACCACCCTTTGTAAGGATGGAGCAGCCAGCAGAGCTGGAGCGGTTGGCCCTGGCACCACTGGGAAGGGGACACTGCTGTCCTCCAAGTCTAGGAGAGGAGCTCGGCCAGAGGGTCCCTTTGCCAGGTCCTGTTGAGCCATGGGAACCAGACCTTGGGCAACACAGAGCTGGCTCGGGAAGCTGCTCCCTGGTGTGTCTGGGCACTGCTGTGTGATCACGCACCTCGCTGAGCACAGCACGGTCAGAAGCATCATCCACTTTCTGCTCCCTCAGCATTCCCAAGACAAGACCTTGGGCCTCTGATCTTGGGAGGTATGGAACTGCGGAGCACTAAGCATTTGGAAATATGGGAGCTCTCTTGCCCCCTTTTGTCCCTATTGAGTGAAGGTTGGAGGCCCTGTTTCATGGTGAGGGCTGACAGCTTGACACTGCTCTAGCCAAAGTATTTCTAACACTTTAGATGAAGCAGAAAACCCCAGACACTGGCCCCATCCCACAGCAGTAGTTCATGTGTCAGGGATGCCTCGTAGCGGAGGGCTCTTTAGAGGGGCTGGGTATGGTTTAGCGTCGCGCTCACATCAAATGTTTAGCTCATATTCTCAGGTTGTTCTTCAGCCCCGAACGGGAGCTTACTGCTGCATGGTGGTGGTGGCTACCACCAGCAGCTTGCCGTTGGCAGGCACCAGGACCAGTTGGAAAGGGGCAGCTGGGACAGCAGCTGTGGGCAAATGTCATCCTTGCCAAGCAGCCGGATCGCAAAGAACAAAAACGCTCGGTCTTAAAAATTAGCAACACCTGAGCGGCCCTTCTGCCATCTTCCACGTCATCGCCAGAGACATTTCTCCACTGCACCGGCTTTACCCCGGGGGCAGCTGCCTTCGCAAGCAGCACTGCTCTCGCTGCTCCTGTGCCCCTTCCTCCCCCCAGGCCATGCAAGGAGGATCTGGTGGCTTTAGAAATCAAAGGGGCTGGAGCCCCACTAGCCCTGCCAGGTTCCACCTCCACAGAAGCGCCCGTGGGGCTCTGCCTTCACTGACACGGGTTTTCTAGTTCTCTTGCTCACAGAGCAAAGTCTTGCAGAAGTGAAATGAGAGTAGCCTGGAGGCTCAAGAGCCAGGGATGAAACAGCAAGTCCCCAAACTTCACTTGCTCCCTTTTTTCTGTTTTAATCTTGACAACCTGATGCCAGTTTTTGGCTTTCCATAGGCCTGGCTCCCACCAATAGGTGCCCGAAGGCAGCACTGTGCCAGGGGCCCCCTGGGATGGCTGCTGGTGGCCTGGGAGGACTTTGCAGTATCCTCCTGCAGCAAAGACCCTTTCCCACCAGAGTGGGCCAGTGGAGCTGCCCCCACCCATGCCACCCTCCCTGTGTGCAGGGGGAGGTCAGGCAGGCTGCTGACCCCCTCCCTGCAGCCAGCTCACACCGGGGGTTGCATTCCCATCTGCACAGCGACTGGAGACACAACTCCTCTCCAGGATGTCTCGCAGTGAGCCGGTCCCTCTCCTCTTGCCTCTTCCCTGGGGCAGCCTGCTGCATGGCTCTGTGCAAGCGCAGCGGGAGGACAGATCTGAGAAGACAGGAGGAAAATGAACTCCCTTAAATGTGATGGAGGCGACTGCCTGGTTCTGTCAGCCATCGCCGCCCCGCACCCGCCCTGTCTCCTGCTGTTTTTCTCTCTCTCTGGGTAGAAGATGTCACAAGGATTAGGCCCAGATCTCCCCTGGGTGCTTGCCCAGGGGGATCTTGAGGTCACCTTAGAGGCTGGTTCTGTCCCCTCCAAACTGAGCGCCGGATGCAAAGGCGACAGCGTTGTGAACCGCTCCCTCAAGACACCAGGCGTGGGCACACATGGAGCTCCGTTGCCACAAGTGTCCTGGCCTGGTGACTGGCTAGCGTGGCTGCTGGCAGCAGGATGCACCTCCCTCCCAGTGCTCCTCATCCTCTTCCTGACCATACTTGTCCCTGACACTCCAGGGGCAGCCCTGATGCCCTGTACCCAAGGGTCTGGACTCTTTCCTGCTGCCTCTCTCCCCCACACCCTCTCAAACTGCCTCTGCCACTACCGAAGTGGCCACGTTTGCCCCAGTCACCCAGGGAAAGAGCCCAGGCATTAATTGCAGCTGCCACTGCCAGAGCTGGCAATGTCTCTCCTGAGTGCCCAGGTCACTGCAGCGCTTGGCTGGGGTGGGGAACAAGAGGAGAGAGCGTTGGGTCTGCAGGTAAATGTGCTCCGAGACAGGCAACGAGGGAGCAAGGGCTGCCGCATCTTTATTCCCTCTTGACCCATTTAAAGCAAGCTCCAGTGACTAAGGAAGCTGGCAGGAGGATAAAAATACCTCCCACATATTCCTTAGGAAGCCAAGGACAGAAATAGGGGTGCCATCACCTCTCTGGAGAGTGGCTGCGGTCACCTGGTGTTTTGCAGTCCCAAAAGTGGAGTCTCCTGGGGCCTCTCAGCAAACCTGGCCTCACTGGGGGCTCGGAGCCTCCTGCCATGCGTGATCCCAAGACCCAGCTCCTTTGTGCTCTCCCTGCCCTTCCTTAGGGGCAAAGCAGCAGCAAAATCCCTCGAGAGAAGGGAAGTGTCATGGAAGGACACGTTGCCTGCAGACCCTGGCCATGAGGGTCCCCATGCTGCTGCTAAAATGCCTGTCACACTGCTCGCCCTGTTGGGGCTTCACCCTTGTGTAGGACAGGTCTTGGGGCTCTCTTCCTCTCCCTGGCCTGAACTGCTCCAGGTGCCACTTTGCTGTCCATGGGAAAACACAGAATGTACCGTGTCCCCAGGCAGGGCTGTTCTTGTTCCACTGGCACATTTCAGTGAGAGAGCCTGTGCTCTGGGTGGTGGCCAGCCCAGATGTGTGGGAAGGGGATGAGACCTGATGGTCTGGAGTTGTCATCTCCATTCCACCAGCACCTGCTGCTATCAGTGGGTGGGCAAGCTGGCTATCAGTGTTGGGGGTGATGGTGGTGGGCTTTTTGACGGAGTGACGACAGACTGGAGCATCGGTCGAATACCTCAGCTGGGAGCTGCCATGGAAAAGGCGGCTGTGCAGCAGGGTGGCTTGATACATCCTGCAAGGCTGGCAGCTGGATGGCTCCACAGGCCTCAACTGACTGCCGGATTGAGTCTGGGGACCAAAGGGTTCTATCCTGGACCAAATCACAGAATGAATCAGGTTGGAAAGGATCTTAAAGATCATGTAGTTCCAACCTTCCTGCTGCAGGCAGGGACACCTCTCACTAGACTTTGTTGCTCAAAGTCCTATCCAACCTGGCCTTGGATGCTTCTGGGGTGGGAATAAGAGCCTTCTAAACAACGCAGTTGTGAGCAGAGCATGGTGCCCATCATTCCAGATGAAATCCTGCTGCCTCTCATCCCACTGTGCTTGGCAAGGGAGACAGCCCTGGGCTGGTGGCAGAGCAAGGTGCAGGTTGGTGGTGGTAATCCAGCGCTGCCTTCCCAGCCTCTCAGTGCTGGCTTTTGCTCTGGGAGCAGGCTCTGCACTCGTCTCCACAAGCAACTAACAGAGATGAGCAAACGCACCTGCTGCCTAGTAGTTTGTTTGCTCTTCTTCAGGTCACGCAGCCACACGTTGCTTTATTAAACCTTGGAAAACATCTTTCGCAAGCAGCTGCAGTGTTGAGTGATCCTGGTTTCTTAGCAAACCAAAAGGTCTTCAACCAAGCAAGCAACTGCAGCAGACATCCCGGCTGCCTGACTGCAACTAGCAGTTCAGCGGGGAGCTAAAGCCAGCGCAGGAGGATGCTGTGGCCTTTGGGCAGGTGGCCCAGGCTCACAGACAGCAGCAGGTCACCTCATGGTGTAGCACAGAGAGATGTCACGGAGACATATCACCCACCCTCTCCAGTGGGCACAGGTCCCGCTGGCTGGGCATGGGGATGAGGGCTGGGTGTGGGGCCAAACATAGTTGCTGGGTCCCCTGAGTTCGAGAAGGCAGCACTCAGCTCTCGTGGGGTTTGTTAATAATTTGTCTACAAAAAGCTGGAGGCTGAGGTCAAAGGAGCAAGTTCAGCAAGGATATGGCAAGCTCAGTGTCTCCCCAACTTCTCCCTTGGCACAGGCTCCCTGCCAAGAACCAAGAAGATCTCTCAAGCAGAGAGGAAACAAGCCTTTCCTGCCTACGGCTTTCACGGGCCCATATTTATCCAGACTCGGGGTGAGCATCAGGAGGAGGCTGAACACTGAGGCAGTGGTTCCTGGGGGCAGCGGGCAGGGCAGGCACCAGGGAACGTTGCCATCCCTGAAGGACTTGCCCGCTTAATATATCCAACCAGATGCATGGGCAGGCTGTGTAGGGTGATACCTTGCTGCTGCTGAGGGTGTGGGTTGGTCTCCTGAAGCGTCAGAGTTACTGGGAGCAGCAGTATATGCTGAAACAGGCAGTCCTGCTTACTAAATCTGTAATTCCAGCCCTGGCTATATTTTCATCTTTCTAATAATAAGTGCAAATGTAGTAGGGATGAATCACAGGCTGCAGGCTTCAGGGTTTTTTCCCCCTCCTTTCTCTGTGAATCCATCAAGTGGAGGAGAGGGGCTGGCAGAGGGACAGAGCTCAGACCTGGGGGAGATCCAATCCCAAGTGGAAACCCAGCCCCTCACACCTCTGCGTGGTGTTGATCCCAGCCACGAGCTGGCCATTCCTCCAGCTCCGGTTGCCTCCATGTCATCCAACCAGTGGAACACTCCAGAACAGGGATATTTCCTTCCCGGGACACTCCCAGACCATTCCCAAAACGGTGGCCCTGTCCCATACCCACCTGCACCCCAGAGCTTGCACATCCCCACATCTGGGTGGTCAGGCACCACTGGATTTGCCTGCTGGGATTTTTTCCCTTGTTGCAGGGACCTTTTGCAAATGTTAATGCTTCCCTTTCGCTGGAGAGCTCTTCAGCTGATCTGCCAGAACACATTTCACACGCTTCTCCTAAAATTATGCCCTTTGCTTTCCCCAGCGCTCAAGCTGAAGTGAAGCCCAGCGTGCCGGCGGCATGCAGGGGTTGTTGTAGCTCGCTGGCTGCACCCGGCTCCAGGGGTGGCGGAGCGAGGGGTTAAGCGCTGCCCAAGTGAGCATTTGCTGGCTGGTGGCTCCCAGGGCAGCAGACAGGAGATGTGGGAGGCTGGGAAGTGCAGAGCCAGGGAGCTGTGGGGAAACAGCCGGAATCTGCACCCACCCACCTTGTTGCTTGAACTTCATGGGTGCCCTCAATGGAGAGAGGAGGGTGGATCAGAGCACCCCTTGAATAAAGACTCGTTTCAACTCTTCTTCTAGCATGGCACACAGAAGTTGGAGTTCAAAGTACATCACAGTCTAGGCTCAGGCATTTCAGCTGGAGGTGGCTCTGAGTTTGGGCTGAAAGCAAGGGATGAGCTTGCTATTAACAACTCCCAGACCAGTAAACCCCCCTGGTTTGTCTCTGGACAAACTGGAGCCCACCCATACTGGGTTGCACATACTCCCTGTAGCCACCTCCTGCATTGCCACCACCACTCTTCAGGACAGGGATGGGGACAAGGGGTTGTGCCCCAGCAGGTCTCTGTGGCTGAGGGAGTGAAGAGACCTTACTATGGTGCAAGAAATGGCAGGTGGAGGGGTGTCCCACAGAAAGTGACCCCAGGGGGAAGGGGGTCCCTCCTGAACATGGGATCAGCACCCAGTTGATTGTTGCAGGAGGGTGGTGCTTAGGGGATCCTTTCACTGCTGCCCACATGGCCATTCACATCACTGGAGCTGGGGCGAGACTTGGCCAGGCAGGTAAGCCCTGAGGAGGGGTCAGCAGCACTCCCAAGGAACTGGCCTGACACAAAACCCTCTGCTTTCCAAGTACTTGCACAGGGCTCTCAGCAGCCCCCTGGTGCAATGCGCCATGCCCGGCTCCTCTGCTCTCCCTACATCCCTCCAGCCCTCTCCATTGCCTGCACCCCTGCATTCTTGACCTCCTCCCATGTCCTCCACATCTCTTTGCATTCCCTAAATCCTTCTGTGCTTCTGCATCTCCTGGATCCTCTGCTTCCTTCCATCCCCTGCATCCCACCACAGTCTCTATAACCCCCCAAATCCCCGGCACCCCCTCTTTCTCCCACCCTGCACAGGTACGCAGGTTACAGGGAGTTTAGCATCACCCCACCAACCACCCTGAACTGCAAACGAGAACGCTCGGGGGTCACCCTCCACTGGTAGAGCTCTCCAAAACCCCCCATTTCCCCTGTTGGGAAATGCCGTGGGGGGAACTGGGTTTAGCCCTGCCACTGGTCCACCTCAGCCAGTGCTGGCAGCGAGCAGTTAGCCACGACTATGGTCTCTGTGGTTAGCGCTGATTTAACTGTGTTTTAAGTGACTCATTGGGGAATTTGTGTTGGTTTTTTTTCGTAACTCACGGTGTCACTGCAGGGTACGAAGTTTGCTTCACTGAGTTTGTTTCCAGGGAAGATAAATGATTGAGGAGCTGAAGAGCAAACCAGAAACCCAAAAAGACTGTTACTGGGAATACGCTGGGAAACGTCACCCCAGTTAGCACTGAGGGGTAGAGCAGACCCAAGAGGGATTTGGCAGGAGGAGATTGAGGGGGACAGGCCTTAAGGGACTGAGGTCGTAGTGGGGCTCTGTGGGAGGCTTGGAAGCTGGTGTCAGGTCTCTCCTTGCCCCTCATTCCAATCAACTACTCCTGCCCTTTCTGCATCCCCTCATCTCAATGGGCTTGTCCAGTGTCAAAAAATACTCCCACTCCTTTGTGCTGGCAGGGGCTTCCAGCATCTCCCACTGAAAATAAGCCAGTACTCCCCCAGCGGGAGGGCAGTGATGGCCACCAGAGGCCAGCGAGGGTGGCCATCGCTGTCCCTTCAGTGCCCATCCAGTGCCTCAGGGAAGGGGACTGGGCCCCCTCCACAAGGGCCGTGCTCCTTCACGGAAAACCCTGGGGATGTTCAGAGCTAAGACAGACCTCTTAGCCAGGGAAGGCTGCATTTAACACTAAAAAAAGAGAAAATTCTTTTAATTTACCGGAAACCCAAATTTATGAGCACTGGGCTTAAATAACCCACTTCAAAATGACCCTGACCTCATGAAGGAATTAACAGCCTTATCAAAATCCTTCCCAAAAATACTACTGCTATCAAAGAACAAGGATCGTGGGGGTTTCTGGAGGAAGAAAATGCTCTTTTGCATATCACCCTACCACAGACTCCTATTTAAATTTCCACCCTGAGCTCGGTCTCGGCCACAGTTTCTGGTTGCAGGTGCCTTCATCCCGGAGTTCCGCCGCTCTGCGAGATGCTGGTGCTTCTCAAATCAGGAAGCAGCATCTGGGTGGCGAGACCCAGTGAGAATGCAGCCCCTGTAGGGAAGGAAACAAGACAGCCATCTGCATCATTGAAGTTGTTCGGGAGGGAGGCGGGGAGCAGAGGACGGGGGAATCTCCTGAAAAACCCCACCTGTACCCCCCTGCCTGCAGCCCTCCTCCCGTGGCTGTCACCCAAAGCCCCGCGCTCGCCCATCGATCCGGGCTCAGAATAGCTCCTGCCAGCAGCCGGCTGACACTGGAGACGCTGGATGAAGGACACGGGGCCCTGATGCTGTGACACCCACCTGCCAGTGACACCCTCCCACAATGCTGGCTGCACCTTGGGTTCCCAGTACAGCCCCGCACCCAGAAGAAGGGGGAAAAAGCACAACATGACCCCGAGCGGGTGGGAGAGGAGAGGATGTAACACAGGGTTATAGGAGGGCAGGGTGTGTCATGTCCTCCACCCCTGGCATCTGCCCACTTACCCCTTTGTGGGGGGGTTCAAAACTATACCCTCACTTCTGGGGGTCTTCCACACGCCGTATCCCCTCCCACAGTCCTATGGGAACAGCAGCACAGGGTAGGCAACCTCCCCGCAAGAGGAGAACCCTGCATCCCCTGGGAGGGTGGGGCTGGGGGTCGGTCCCTGCCACCTCAGTGCCCTGACAGAAGCACAGAGGCTCTCCCTGTGCAATCTGCCTGTCACCGCGGATCACTTCAGGTGTCAGCTGGGGTTTGTGTCACTCTGCAGGGCTCTCCCCATGGCTGCCAGCTAGGACCAGGACAAAGAGCAGGTTTAAAATGACCCCATTTGCCATGGGAGGGGGACAAGTAACGCTCAAAGCCCAGGACACATGCAGGTGTGCCCTGTGCCTGCCTTGGGGCTTCCCCTTGGAGGATGCACTGAGCAGGGCCAGGATGACACAGGGCTGAGCATCCTCCTGCATCGGGCTGAGCATCATCCCCTCATGGCTTGTCCCAGTCCCTTGATCTCTGGGGAGCAGCAGGTTGTGCAAAGGCTTGGGCACCCCAGGAGCATTCAGAGCAGCCACTGGAGACAGGAGAGGGGTTTCCTTCACAACCCCCGCTTCTCCCTCAGCCCTGGATGCCACTTGGCAGGTGGCTCTGGGGACAGGAGGCATTGCCCTGGGGTTCGTGCAAGGGGCTGAGTGAAAGTACTTGAAGGGGTTGGGCTGCGGGAGTGGGGGTGAAGCTGAGAGTATTGAGTCCCCAAAGTCGGATTTTAGGGGCTCCCTTGCAAACCCAAAGGCAATGGTTTTGCTCCATGGTGCTGGGGAAAGTATGGGGTAATCTCTCAGCCAGTCCTTATTGTCTAGGAAGTTGTCCCCTATCACTGCAGCCCCCCCGGTGGCTTTTTAATGCCTCCTTTTCCCCCTTGGAAACTGCTCACTGCACACAGCCAGCAAAGTGGGGAGCAGTGGGGGTGGCCCCAGGGGAGAGCATCGGCCCACAAAGAGGAGCAAGGAAACTCCCTCCAAACCTGGCACAGGAGCAGGAGCTGTGCCCCCTCCCATCACTCCCCCAGCACGAAGAAGAGGCCACCAGTGCCACGTCTCGGCTTGTCCCCAGCATGGCCCTCGACCACAGCGGTGCTGGTGCTGAGTGAAGGAAGGGGAAGCTGATTGAAGCTGAGTGGTTGGGATTTTTTTTCTTTTCTTTTTTCCTTTTTATTTTAATCTTTCCTTAAGTGCGAACACCATCTGGCTCCCCCAACTCTGTCAGCGCTTCCAGTCCCCAGGCAGCTTCGCTCTTCCTAATTACTGTCATTAGGCAGTGGGTAGCTATTAGGGAGGGATGCTGATGAGAGGCATCAGGGAGGACTCTTGTCCCCCAACAGCCTCACACAGGGGGTCGGGCAGCCTCTCCTCCCCAGCCTGGGGCCTCTTCCAGCTTGGGAGCTTAGCAGGAAACGTGCTAGTTAGTTTTTCAGCAGAGGATGACACAGAGGGGATGGGCTGGAGAGTCCCAGGGCATCTCCAGGGAGTCCTAACACTACTGGGAATGGGCAGCTCCAGAGTGTGGGATGATAGTAGATGTGCTCAGTGCTGCAGCCTGCTCTGCCTCTGGTTGTCCCACCAGTCCATGCCTGCTCTGCCCACAGCTGTCAGCCACCAATGACCATTTCTCCTCAGCAGACTGTGATATGCCCCACAGCCAGATCCACCAGCAGCCATTTCTCCCAGGCACCCTAGAGGCTGGATGGCCAGAGAGAGTGAAGTTCACCTGTCACTCTTCTCTCTGGCCAAAGCAGGGCTGCCCACCAGCCTACCTGGCCCTCTCTGCCTTCTCTTTGGTGCATTTTGCCTTTCACCCCCCATGCAGCTCCCTACAGTGCTGCAGACATGCAGGACAGGGTTGGGTGTCAGTGCCACCTCATGGCAGGCACCCCAAGCCTGCTGGCCTCATCATCATGTACAGCCTTCTATTGGCATCTCCGGGCGCTTACAGATGCTTCCACTTTACCTTCTGCAGTGACTGGTGCCAGGAAGCGGGGTGGGACGAGGTCCATGCTCCGCTACTGGGTGATAAGGTGGCTACACAGCCCCAGGCTTTTGGCAGCAAGTGGGGGATCAGAGGCTGTACCCAGAGATGGGCAGTCCCTGTTGGAATACATGGGCTAAAAGTGTGCCCACCTTACTCTGCCTACCTTTGAGAGCCAGCACCCAGAAAAAGCCTATGGAGGAACAACACAAGCCTGTGAGTGTGCTTCAAGCTGGAGTAACTGAACCTGTGGAGACTGAACTATCAGGAGGCTAAACTAGTGGGTGAACCAGCAATGGGTGGAGAGAGGAGAAAGTGAGGGGAGAAGGGCCAGGAAGGTCAGCTGGTGGAAGAAAGCTGAGCACTTTGGAGGCCAGGGAACCTGTGGGATTGAGGAGGCCTTGGCAGATGTCACCAGTGGCTGCAGAAGAAAGATCTTCAGCTAGGATACCCCTCCACCTTCCCTCCAGCTGCTACCGTACTCTATTGGTCAGGTGGCTCCTGCCTTTCGGGATGAAAACTTCCTGCACCCCTATGGACAGCACAGCACCTGTCCTTTACAACCAGCATTGCTGGCGGGACGTGCAGGATCTCACACAGCCCGGTAACATCCATCACAGAGGAGTCGGTGCTTTTGAAATGGCTAAGGAGATGCCTGAGGTGGTTTTAAAGCAAGGAGGCTTCTTCCTCCTGCCTCGGAGTTTCCTCAGACTTTCCCCTGGCTCTTTCTGAAACCCTGCACAGTACAGCCAGCTGAAGCCCGGCCTTGCCAGCCCTTCTAGGCAGCTGTGCGAGCAGCAGGGCGGGTGCTGGGCTGAGGAGGAAGCACAGCTCCTGCCTTGCAGGAGGAAGTGAGAAACTGATATGGAAAGTTAAAGACAGGCAACACCCCCTGCTAAAAAACATTTGACCCACTCATCATACTGCCAGCCAGCTCCTGGCATGACTGTGGGGCAAGAGAGGTGGCCAAGCTTAGCTGGTCCCTAGCCATGCAGACAGATGTATGCAGCTGGTGCAGAGACTCTCTCCAGCTCAAGGTCCTGCTGTAGCCCCAGGGCCACCCTGCCAGAGACCCCTGAAAATGGAGATTGTGAAAGCACCTTCCCACAGACCCCGATCGTGTTATGGCAGTGGGTTCACTTTATTGTTTAATCTGTGCCACCACATTTTTAACTCACATCCCCTCCACTCTCCATGCAGCAGGATGGGCAGACCCGTGCGCTGCACATGGAGATGGAGAAGCACACATGGACAAGCAGGCAGGCAGGGCGGGAGGGAAGCGCTGCTCTCCCACAGCTGGCAGTTGGGCTGGGAGGAGGCGAGGAAGACGTCCCACACATCAAAACAGAGAGGGGTCTGGGGGGCACTTGCCAGCTGAGGAATCCAATGTGGATCAAAACACTGTTTCTGTGCACTGCAGATGCTGACAGCATCCCATGGAGGAGACACCGGGCTGAAGCTCTAGAAGAGATGAGAAGCCCTCATCTGAGGAGTGTTGTTTTCAGCAGGGTTTAGACAGGAGTTTCTTTTTCCGATCGCCAAGCCAGTCAGGGTGGGTGGTGCATCCACGGGGCTGAGTTATGGCAGCCACCACGGGGGAAGCATGCAATGCTCCTGACAGTCCTGTTCCGTTTCCCTCTCGCCCCCATCATCTCCTGTGAAGCAGGTTGCTCTGCCTCCCACAAACAGTACTTCTTCCAGCACGGAAAAAATATCCTACAGCCTGACTTCAGCTCATTTCCCCACTCTGACAGCACAAAGCCCCTTCAAAAGGCCAGGTGCTGAGCATGGGGGTGAGAGGTCTGATTCATGCTGCAGGGGTACCCCTCTTGTGCACTGGGAAACCAGTTGGAACCTCCACAGCTGCTGCCAGCAAGCCATGAGAGCCTGAAGTCCCAGAAAGAGCAAGTTGCTGGGCACATGGACCAGCCCCTCCACCATCCTCAGCCCCAAGGCTGAGATAGGGACCCGCTGGGTCATGCAGTGCCTTAGCAAGATGAAGGCTCACCAGTGCTTTTTAGGTCTGGGAGAAGAATGATGGTGAGGAATCTGGGAACTGGCCTGTGGTTCCCCTTATCGGACAGATGCCACAAGTCTGGATCCCGTGCCACAGGCATGGGAGAAGTGGGAGGGTCACACTTCCAACAATATATGGTCCTGCAGCCCCAGAAGAGAGCTCAAGCTTGGGCAGGGAGCTATCTTCCCACCAGAGAGATGTGCCCTCTGCACAGCATCACACAGCTACCCCACTGTGAACTGTGGCCCTTGGTGGATCATTGGTCCTTGGAGGCAATGCCCCTACAACTAGTTTGGCTACCTCTGCTCATCCCTGAAGCCTCGTACATGAGGAAGCCACCTCTCTGAAGGAAAGCAGACCTGGGCTGCTGCCAAGAAGGCAATTGATGCAAACACCTCTGCCTCTCCCAAGGCACTGCTGGCTGCCTATTTACGCCCTCCTGGGCCGGCAGTTTCTCACCCAGCTCGTTGGCCTGGCTCTTCTCAGCAAGGTTGATCAGCTGCTGTAACCACCTAGGAACAGTAATCCTGCTCTAGTAAGTCCATTTTTGAAGTAGTGTCCCTTCCCGTGCAGCAAAACCATTTGCGGGTGGGTGTAAACGACCATCTACAAAGAAACGCTTTGAACCAGCAACAGCGGCCAGCTCTGTCACACAGGCAAAGCCTTGAAGACTCTCACACAAATTAAACCATCCCACCTACACTTGCATCACTCCCTGCCTGGTTTTGCACGGCGCAGAAACATCCATCCCAAGTGCCATGTGGTAAATCTGTAGCCACAGGGAGCTGAAGTGACAACTGTCTGAGGCTGCAATAACAAGCTCATGGAGTTCCTCTCAACCAGCAGTCTCCACAACAGCCCCTGGCCCTACCTGACTGTAGACACTGCAGGTCAGAGCAAAGACAGATTTTTTTGTTCCCCTCTTCCCTCTCTAACTCCCTGCTGGGGAAGATGACTTGCTTCCCTTCCACAGGATACTTGGCTGCAGGGGGTTCTCATGAGTGTTGGTGGAAGTCCAGAGGCACGAGAGACCTGGATACTGCGGCATGCAGAAGATGGTTGGGCAGGACTGCGAATGAGGCAGATGCTGGATGTGCCTTGCTCCATATGGCCCCAAGACTTCTTTTATTGAGGTCAGCAGCAAAGACTAAAGCTAACAGCGGTTGAGTGGGATTTGGTCCTAATGTAACTCCCTGCTTCCCTCTCCACCTTCCTTCCCCCCTCCTCTTTCTGTTATTCCTGCCCCACGTTCCCAGGAATCACCCACCCAGCACCAGACCCATCCTGGCGTAACAGCAGCCTAGCAAATGACACAGTAGACCCTGCCACACTCTGTCCTCACTAGCCACATCTCCTCTGCCTCCTCCAGACGGTATGGCCATGGCAGCTGTCAGCAGTTCTGCACAACTCGGCGTGATCCACTTCGGCTTCCTCCGGCGCTTAGAGGCGCAACTTGGGACTCGGCACAAACAGCAAAGTGGAAAAGGGCAGTCAGTCGTCTTAGAAGGCTGATCTTGCTTGAGGCAAAGCCCCGTCCTCAGACAGCTCACATCTGTTCAAGGCTTTGCCCACATCGGGGACGGGATCTGCAGTGTCTGCAGGGGGAAGCCAGAGTGCCACAGCCCTGCTCTCCCTGCCCTCAGGCTCTCTCCTCTGAGGCGCAGTTCTGGGTGGTTTTAGTGGTGACCAGGACTGTGGCCCCTAGCTCTGTGGCGGGCAGCGGGAAGCTGGGGTTGCGCTCGTCACGCCGGGGGTACGCAGCAGACAGCAGGACGATGTCGCTGTCACCATTGCCTGGGCAGCACGGCCTCCGCTTCGCCCCTGCTTTCCTAGGTGATGCCAGCACTTTCAGGTCTCCGTTGAGAAGCAGGCATGGGGCTGCGTCCAGGGTGGCATCTCCCGCTGGCACCACAGAGTCCTGGCAGCCTGGACTGGGAAGGCGGCCAGCAGCATCCATGTTTGCTGGGAGGGGGGCAAGAAAAGGGGGTTATGTGGCTCACAAAGCAGGGCTGGGCAGGTCCCAGGGGGAGGATCTCACCCCTGGGGGAACACCGGGGAGAAGATGGAGCAGGAGGAGCCTGCAAGCTCCCCGCTGTGGCAGAATCCCTCCTGGTTGCTACCGATGGCTGGGGTGGGTATTTTCCCTAAAAAACACTCAGGAGAAGCAGAGGCTTGCACTCACACTCGGAGCCCTCTCGCGAAACCCCGCCAGCGGCAGAGCAGCCCGGCCCCCGATGGCTCACCCTCCCCAGCTGCTTAAAAATAGACTTGTTTACGCGCTTCGAACGCAGCGCGTGCTGCCAGCCCCGAGCACCCTTCGACTTCCCACACGTCCAGCACCACAGTGATGGGCTCGCTGGGGTGCAGCCTGGGGGACCTGGGGAAGACAAAGGCCAGGGCTCGCGGCAAGGGAGTAGCCAACGGGCACTACTGATGCTCTGCATCATGGCTGGGTCTCTTTACCACTGGATTTCTCCCTTTGCTTTTGTTCTTGGTATTTTTCCCAGACTGTGAGTCACAGGCTGTCACAACCACACTTGGTTTAGTGGAAATGCCCCAGGTAAGTTTCCCCCCCAGCCTGAGTCACACAGCCAGAACCACCAGCAGTGTGTGGGCAAGCTGGGCCAACGAGGATCAGCTACCCCTGGCCCCACAGCCCCCTGGAGCATCCATCTGTTTGGTGGGGCAAGAACAGGTGCCGGCACCCCCTGGAGTGACATCTTATGGGGATTCCAGGGAGCCATACCCCCTGCCTGGGGTGGGGAGGGGTGAAGCCAGGTGAGACCATTTCCAAGAAGAGTGGCCGGGGTTGAGTCAGCGCCAGGGCTGGGTTTCCCGGCAGATGAGATGTCCACCCAGCCCCTGGCTGATGCCCCAACAAGATGGACCATCATGGGGCACCATGGCCTCAACCTCCTGGAAGTACCACACCAGGAAAGGCTCAGCCCTTGTCCCTTACTCCTCCCCAGACCCAGTTTTGATGCCTTTGGGGGTGACCCTGTGCAGTGCTCTGCTTTCCTGCTGCTGGGGCTTGGCCCTGGCACTAGTGCGGTTCTTGGGGCACATGCTGGAAGGCATTGAGCACCCCAAGTGGGAAAGGCAAGTTTGGTGGCCAACACAGGACCTCCATGTGCAGTGCTATGAGGACAGGCTCTCTGTGGAGCCATCACTAGCATTCACTGCTGCCCCCACAGTTCTCACTCCATCTGTGGCCTTCTGGCTGCTGAGGGACAGGGAGATGCTCCTCACCAGTGCTCTGTGCATTGCACCAGTGGACAGCAGCAGGTCCTTTAAGCAAGTGAAGGCACAGGGAGGCCCATTACAGGGAGGGAAGGCAGCCAGGGGTGGTTTCCCCAGGGCTGCAGGACACCATCACTTAGAGGGCTCAGCTACCCCAAAATGCTCTGGAGTGCCTGTGGAGCCTGTGTTGAGGAGTGCAAGCAAGCCCATCTGGGGCCCTCAGGGTGCTGTGACAGGACGAGCAAGAGTTCCCCTACCTTCAGCCTCCTTGTCCACTGCCTTCTTCCTCCTCCGCTTCCTCACCTTGCAGGCCAAAAAGCCACAGAAGGCAGCCAGAGCCAGGATGAGCCCCACGGCCACTGGGACCCCAAAGATCAGGAGGCTGCTGGGGGGATCCACCGAGGAAAGGGTGGGTGCCGGGGCAGAGGTGGGCACTGTGCGGGCAGGCTTTGCTGTGGGGCGAGACATAGGCAGGGTCAGGAGGGAGGGAGCTGGGATGAGGGCAGGAGTGTATAATCACCGTCACCCACCCGTCCAGCCAGCCTCGGGGCTCTGGTGGAGGGGGAGGAGAGTGGCCCTTTGCCGCTACTGACCTTTCACTTGTAACACACTGGCCCCCTGCCTGATGGGACACTTGTCCCTTCTGCTGCTGTTTTGAACCGGTGGGAGATGAGGGTGTCCCTGCCCACGGTCACCTGGGGCAGGCTGTGGCCCCGCACCCAGCTAGATGATCCCTCTTCCCGCCGCTCCACGCTGGGTCTGGCTGCCCTCTTCCCCCCTCCATGTGAAGGCAGCAGTCCATCCTCCACTACACCTTCATTGCCATCTGCAGGAGAAGGCGCCCTCCCTCCGCCACCCCCAGGGTGCCCCCAGCCCTCCTGGCCCACCACCACCCAGCCGCCCCCACCCCCTTACTGGTGTTGTCCTTGAACAGATCGGAGCACTTGACGCAGGACCTGGTCAGAGGGTCAAAGCACTGGGCGGGGAGGCAGGAGGCGGGAGCGGCCGCTTTTCCTGACGAGGCCATGGCAGGGCGGGAGCGAGGTTCTGGCTGTGGCCCGGCGCCGCGGCGAAGGGCCGCCCGAGTGTGAAATCGCAGCGCCCTGGGCCCCGTGGCAGAGGGAGACACAGTCTGTCAGGCTGCCCTGTCTCCCTTGGGGTTCCCGACCGCTGCGCTCGCCTTGGGGCGGATCTTCACCGGGGAGGAGGAGAGCAAGTGCCCCAGCCCTGCCGCCGCCTGCCTGTGCGCTGCGCCCTCAAACTACCTCTGCCCTCCGAAGCTCGGTCCCAAAGCCCCCAAAGCCCCTGGTGCGTGTGCTCCAGTCACGCTACACCCTGCGCCCGGCACCACGGTGGCCCGGCTCAACTATGGTGCTTCCTTGGCCCTCACCCGTCCCCAGCCCACCTTTATGTCATCCCCTGGTCAGACATCTCCCCCAGACAACACCTTCTCTCAGGTGAAATAGACCTTTGGCTTCCTCCAGTGCCTACTGGAAACTTTCCCTGTGCTCAAGTCTTTACAAGACCCCATCCTAAGGCAAATGATCCAGCTTGGGTGCAAAATGCAGAGAAGGGTTGAAGAGAAAGGAGTGTACAGGCACTGAGGTTCCTCTTGTAAAAGCTCCCTCTGTCCCAGGACGTGGTCTGTTAGTGGCTGCTGCGTGAGCAGGCCAGCACATGTGAGCCACCGCATCCCTGCTCATGATGGTGCCGGGATGGCCAGGTGAGATCTAATGGAGTTTTACTGCTGGAGACACATCCTTGCAGCAGCTACAGCCTCTGGGCTCTTTCTAGCTCAGCCTCTGCCACTTGCTGGACTGGACAGAAGCTGCAAGGGGAGAAGGAGAAAAGCAAAAGGATGCTCTGGCTAGCAAGCCGTTCCCAGCCAGGCAAAGGAACTCCTCCAAGACAGGCCAGAGGACTTGGTCCTTGGTTGTTTCTGCTGCTCTCAGACAGCATTTGGGCAAGCTGAGCCCACACCCTCCACACACCATCACCTGAAGCCCTGAGTGGGACACAGTCACTAGCTGAAGCACAGCTCTCCAGCACCCCATGCCTCACAGGACAGGAGCCACCCTACAGCAAGTCCCTCCTGGCATCCCAGATGCACATCCCTCCCTGCCAGCAGCACCCCTGGAGAGTGCCTTTTTCAGGGCAGTGTCAAAGTGGCTTCAGCACGCCTCAGTCTGCCCTGCTGGGTGCCACAGCGCTCTGGGTAAGTGAAAGTCCCAACCAAAACCTGTCACTGCCCACTGGTTCCACGCCTGCTGTGATTTCACTTCCCTTTCCAGCCAGCGTGCCCAGCCATTCACTCCCTTGCACACATGCCCACCTGTAAGGAGCACTCTGTCCAGCTTCACTGTACCAGCAGCAATGGCTGTGCTCACCTCAGCGGGCTGCAGGCCCCTGTAGGCATCTACAAGATCCTGGCCACCAGTCCTGCTCCTGTGACTCAGTTATTCTCTCTTTGTCTCAGTAAAACTCCCCGAGTGAGTGAGGGGTTGGAAGCACTTCCCTCTCTCCCTACATTGCCCTGAGCTCCAAAGCCACAAGCCGTATGGCCAGCCTGACACCCTCCACCTTGATGCTCGAGCTGAACAAGCTCTGATTGCCCCCATGCAGGTGCAGTCCTGCTAGGGAAGGACATCTCTCTGTAACCCACCTCACTCAGCTCCCTTTTCTGTGCACCCTGGGTGAGGAGCAGGCTGGTGCTGTGAGCACCAGAGCAGGACAGACAAGCATCCAGCAGAAGAATACTGAGAGCATCTCTGGGGGGTTAGAAGTCCATAACAGGGAGGATTGTTACAGGAGCACCCACGAGTGCTGACAGAGCCAGCAGATGTCATTGCCAGGCCCCTTTCCATCTCTGAAAGGTCGTGGAGAACAGAAGAGGTGCCTAACAACTGGAGGAAGGCCAATGTCACTCCAGTCTTTAAGAGCAATTAAGACGACCCAGGAAACAACAGGCCAGTTAGTCTCATCTCCATCTCTGGAAAGATGATGGAACAAATTCTTTTGGATACCAGCTTCAACCATCTGGAAGAGAAGAATGTTCTTGGGTATAGTCAGCATGGATTCACCAAGGGGAAATCATGCTTGACCAGTGTGACAGTTTTTTATGTTGTCATATCTGGCTGGGTAGCTGAGGGGAGAGCAGTGGATGTTGTTCACCTTGACTTCAGCCGAGCCTTCAACACTGTCTCCCACAGCATCCTCATTAGGAAAACCACGCAATGCAGGTTGGATGAGTGGACAGTGAGGTGGGCTGAGAGCTGGTTGTATGACAGAGCTCAACAACAGAGGGTTGTTATCAATGGTGCAGAGTCAAATTGGAGACCTGAGACCCGTGGTGTTCCCCAGGGGTCAGTATTGGGTCTTTTCCAACATATTCATCCACAGCCCAGACGAGGGGACAGAGTGTATCCTGAGCAAGTCTGACAATACAAAGCTGGGAGGAGTGGCTGTCACACCAGAGGGCTGTGCTGCCATCCTGTGTGACCTGGACAGGCTGGAGAGTTGGGCAAAGAGGAACCTAATGAGCTTTAACAGGAGCAAGTGTAGGGTTCTGCACCTGGGGAGGAACAACCCCATGTATCAGTATAGGTTAGGGGTAGATCTGTTGGAAAGCAGCCTTGAAGAGAAAGATCTTAGAGTCCCAGTAGACAGTAAACTCACCATGAACCGAAGGGGCCAATGGTAATACCCACCTGGATGTGTTCCTATGTGACTTGGTCTAGGTGATCCTGCTGTGGCAGGGGGATTGGAATGGATGATCTTTTCAGGTCCCTTCCAATCCCTAATGAGTCTATGATTCTATGATTATGTGGTACATTAAGAATTGTGTGGCTGGTAGGTGTAAAGAGGTCATCCTCTCCTTCTACTCTGCCCTGGTGAAACCACATCTTGTTATTCTCAATTCAATAGAGATCAGAGAAGTACTGGAGAGAGTGCAGTGGAGGGCAACGAAGATGACTGGGGGCCTGGAGCATCTCTCTTGAAACGAAAGGCTGCTTGAGACTGCTTGAGACCTGATCCACGCCTATAAATATCTGAAGGGTGCCTGTAGGAAGGATGGTGCCAGGCTGCTTTCAGTTGTGCCCAGTGACAGGAGCAGTGGGCACAAGCTGGAACAAAAGAAGATTCATCTATAAATAAGGAAAAAACTTCTTTAAAGTGCGAGTCACAGAGTACTGGAGTGGGCTGTCTGTAAAGGCTGTGGAGCCTCCTCTGGAGATACTAAAATCCTGCCTGGATGCTGCCCTGCGCCACGTGCTTTAGGCGATCCTGCTTTGGAGGGGAGGTTGAACTTGATGGTTTCTTGAGGTCTTTTTAAACTCCATTGATTCTGTGATTTTGTGACTGAGGGGTCAGGATAAAAGCTTAGATTAGCTTCAGGCCATATCTGAGCCGAACAGCAGAGGTCCTTGATGGGAAGAGGGCACCTGGAGTGCTCACTGTCCCTGGCAGGCAGCTCACAGAAGGATCAGAAAACATGTTTGTGGGTTGGTGTGGCTGAAGCCATGCATGAAGGCAGAGGACCTCCACAAAACAGCCAGTGCTCTGTCTGCCCCAAAACATGAAAAAAGCTGGAAAAGCTTTGCTGTCCCTCTTGCTCTGGGGTGTTTCCACCTGCTGGTCTCCTTTTCCCAAGAGATGACAGTCCTCCATCGTTCTTTAGCCTGAAGAAAAGGAGGCTTTCTACAGCTCTGCATTTACAACTTTCCACAGCTCTCAACGACTAGCTGAGAGAAAGGTAGAAGTGAAGAGGACAGCATCTTCTCCCTTGTGGCAAGTGAGGACTAGAAGAAACACCTGCAAGCTGCATGTGGGTGGTTTAGGCTGGATGTTAGGAAGAACTTCTTCACCAAAAGGTTATTGGAACAGGCTTCCCACAGCAGTGGTGGAGTCACCATCCCAGGTTGGACTAGATGATCTTTCAAGGTCTCTTCCAATCCCTAATGATTCTATGATTCTATGTACTTAAGTGATGTACTTACGTCTATGGTTTAGGGGTTATCTGCCAGTGTTGGGTCAAGGGATTGATTTGATGATCTTGAAGGTCTCTCATAACCAAAAATATTGTGTGATCTTCTTAAAATTCCCTTTCTGTGCCTCCTCCACATCAGTCATCTCTCAGCCCCTATTCCCATGGGTGCCACTTAGCACTGTCAGCCTGCCCCTTTCACTCCTGTCTCCTTGACTTAAAGCAGGAGGGTGGGGAAATAGGCCCTGGTGTCTACTCTGCCTCACCTACACACTAACCCTGTGACCCCTCCAGTCAAATGTATGCACTGGGGAAAGCCCAAACCGAGGTACATATAGGTAGCTTTGGACACAGAGGCTGAGGTTTTCAATCCTGCTCAGGAGCCAATGGCTCACAGTTTGGTTTCTGGAGTTAAAGCCTGAAGCTGTGAACGGATGGCAGGGAGCCCAGGGACACCAGCCATGATGTTCTCCTGCGAATAAAGTGCTCCCGGATTCTGTTACGTGGAAAGATGCTGCAGCCTCATCACTGCAATTGATCTTACACTATTCGCTCCCATTTTCTAAGGCCTCTTTATCCCCCTCTCCAGCTCTTTCATGCTCCCCTCTCAGCCTGTCTGCTCCTTCCTGCGCCAAGAAAATAATGTTTGAGTTCACACATGGTAATGCTTACTCATGAAGAAAATCACCGCTGACTTCCCCAGTGGCACTTGCACGTGTGCCTTCTCACCAGCGCGGCACAGGCTGCCCAGGCATCAGCCATCCCCCTCTTCATCTCCCCCATCTTTGTCTTCCCTGGCCTTTGTAACGGGCCGCTGGCAACTTTTGGAGTGGTAGAAGTTGAAGCTTGTCGAGTACTTTGAACTGTTTGCATCTAAAAGCTGAATACGCTTGATAATAGCACAAATGCATAATTAAAGAGCCGACAAAAGTGACTCACTGGGTAAGGAAACGCGCTTCTCTTATCTCCTCTGCAGAGAAACGAAAGCCCCAGGAGCTCGGGACTCTGGCTAAGTAAGTGGTTTTATTAAACAAATAAAACAGCAAAGATATCAAATGAGCTATTTAAAAATTTTGTATGAATCCTGGAGCTGGAGAGTACGATTTCCAGTGCCGTTTGCTCCAGCCCGACACTAGAAGGACTGGTTTCAGCTGAGGTTGGCTGTAGGGATCCCTGTGGAGATCCCAGCAATGGATAGGGCAGCACTGATAGTGACCTGGGAGCACAGCGGGACGGCGGTGTCCTCCGAGCGCTCGTGCACACATGAGCACCTGGACTCGTGAGAGCAGTTTCTCTGGTGTCAGGGCTGGGTGAACTGACACTCACACACTTGCAGAACCGCCCGTTATCAGAAAATATCCACTGAAAGTTCACCTTGTGCCTGTGTGCACTGGAAACCCAAAGACTTGTAGACCAGAGAAGCCGCAAGGTGTTTATCGAACAGACCCGGTCACCTCAAGACAAACCTCTTGACAGGGTGTCCAGGGACCGCCTCAGCACCTTCCAGGTGCTGCTGGAAGGCTGCTGGAGCCAACCCAAAAGCATGTTTGACAGCTCACCCACACACTGCTTCCCAATATCCCTGTGCTGGTTGGTAGGAAGCATCTCCTCCCAAAAGGTCCCATTTATAGCTCTTTGCAGCTGGTTTCTCAGGGCTCCAACACAAACATCCTCACCGAGATCCACCAAGATGCCCCAGCATGAGCCAGCCCTGCTTTGCTCTGCCGCCTTAGAGTAATCTGGGCTGAAGGACAATATTTGTGAAGATTTTGGGAATAATGTTTGAAACCAAAGACTGCAAGAGAATTACCATCACCCCAAAACCAGATCCCGCTGCTCTGTTTCTTACCAAATGTTTTCTGTGGCACCACTCAGCCACCCAGCATGAGGAACCTGGCATGGGCCAATGCCCTAGTGGCATCAGCTCTGTTGAACATCGTCTCTCCCCTCGTTTACACATCCCTGGAGCTGTGCTTGTCCTTGAGGCTAAGGAAAAACAAGGAGGTGTCCTTGGGTCTCTCTGCAAGGGGACTTGGACCCTGCCAGGGGTGATAGTGAGCACCCAAATCAGGCTACTATAGTAAGCTGCCCCTTGAAAACCCCTCCAGGACTCCAGAACAGTCATTCAGCAGTGCCTAGCTCAGGCTTTACCTACTTACCCTCCTTGCTCCAGAGAGCCCAGGAGAGACACAGAAACATGGAGGACATGTGGGAACCCCCACTGCCTGATCCAGCCTTGGAGGAGCTGAGCCCTTGACTTACCTGGCCAAAAGCAATAGTATGGGGAGTGAGTGGTGTTTCCAGATGGTGTGCTGGCTCCACTTGCCACTCTGCAGGGCACAGTGGGACTCTTTTAGCCAGGCTCGGGTCTGTGGACACTGCCCAGACTCTCACAGCTCTGCCACATGATAAGCAATGTGCTATGAGCTGAGCCAAGCTCTCTGGCCTGAACAACCTGCAAGGAAACAAGGAGCAAATCCCCCTGCCCACTCTGAGAATGGGTGGGAGCTTGATCTGTTCCCCTTGGGGGACCAAGGGGGAGGCTAAGTACCAACTCCCCATCCAGTTTTGCCTGTGGCTGGTTATAGGAAGCATTCTAATTCCCTGCAAAGGTCAGACATCATCTGCAGCACCAAAAATCAGAAGCCAGTGGCTGAGGCCAATGCATTGCCACACTACAAACCCCGAAGCAGGTGGGTTCAGGCGCATGTACACCAGAGCAGACCCCTCCCTGGCACACCAGGCTGAAATCTCACTGGTACCAGCAAGCCCCATCACTGCATTCCCAGACACAGAGGCATCCAGCAAACAATTCCAGAGCTAAAAATCAAAGCCCGCTGCAAGTGAAGGGGTGTCTACATTTGAGTCCCCACCTTTTGCAGCTTGCTGTAGCACCAGGGGACAGGAAACCACTTTGGTCAACCTGGAAGTCAAAACTAAACTAGAGCAACTTCGACTGCATTTTGCATAGTGCTCCATTACGAAGAGCGAGTCGCTCGCAGGAGAGCTGCAGCTCCAGCTCACGCACAGGAATGGTTCAGTGAACATATGTGAGGGCGGCAAGCCGAGACAATACAAAGGTGCTTGCAAGAGACACCAGTACAGAAAAAGAACCTTTTTCCTGATCGCACTGGTCTGCTGAAGTTCACTCTGCTGCCCCATCTACAGCTAACACCCCCTGCCCGCCACAGATGGCAGCCCGGCCACTCCACAGCCACACACGTCAGCACCAGCCACAGGAACCGTCCCGAGAAAGATGAGGAAAACCAGCAGTGTGTCCAGGTCACAGAATGACAGAACACTAGGGATTGGAAGGGACCTCTAAAGATCATCTAGTCCAATCCCCCTGACACAGCAGGATCACCTAGACCAAGTTGCACATGAACTTGTCCAGGCAGATTTTAAACTTCTGGAGAGAAGGAGACTCCACAACCCCCTGGGCAGCCCCTTCCAGTGCTCTGTCACCCTGACAGAGAGGAGGTTTCTTCTCATCTTTACGAACCTCCTGTGTTCCAGCTCACACCCATTGCCCCTTGTCCTGTTATTGGATGACACTGAGAAGAGCCTGGCTCCATCCTCCTGACACCCACCTTTTTGATATTTATCAATATTAATGAGGCACCCCTCAGGCTCCTTTTCTCCAAGCTACAGGCACCCAGCTCCCTCAGCCTTTCCTCAGCAGGGAGAAGTTCTACTCCATCATCTTTGTCGCTCTGTACTAGACTCTCTCCAGCAATTCTGTGTCCTTCTGGAACTGAGGGGCCCAGAACTGGACACAATATTCCAGATGTAGGCAGAGCAGAGCAGGAGGAGAACCTCTCTTGATCTAACCACCCCTGTTTAGATCCACCCCAGGATGCCATTGGCCTTCTTGGCCACAAGGGTACATTGCTGGCTCATGGTCATCCTGCTGTCCACCAGGACCCCCAGGTCCCTTTCTCCTGCACTGCTCTCTAACAGATCAATCCCCAGCCTATACTGGTACCTGGGGTTGCTCTTGCCCAGATGCAAGATAACTTAAGCCTAGCTCGTGTGGGGAACAGAACACACACAAAACCCTGAAAACTCTCAGGTAACCTGCAGATAACCGCAGCCTAAGCAGGAGTAAGAGTACAGGAACCTGTATAGTTTCCAGTACTAACCACTGCTCCAGAAACAGGCCCCTGCAGCCTCCCAACACCACATGCAGGGTCAGTAGCAGTAGGTGCAAGGTCAGCCTCCCTCATCCCCGCACTGGAGAGATTTTCTGTTTGCCCCACAAGTGGCTGTTCTGATGGGGTACAAGGCCACTTGGCCATTCCAATGCCAAACTCAAGCTGGTTTCAACCCCAGAGAACTGAGAGGGACTGCAACGCTGCAGGAGGAATGAGTGGCACGTGTTTGGACATGAGCGAAGCCCTGATGTGGGCTGAGAAGCAAGGGAGCAGTTTCCACTGAGCTGAAGCGAGCCCCGCAGTTGGCTGGCTGCCTCCAGCAGCAAGCTTGTCACCACCGTGCTGACAGCTGCAAGGCTCCAGCTGACAGTCTCCCCTCTTCTCCCTCCCCAGCCAAAGCACTAGGACAAATTTCGTTAGTCTGCAGGGGCATCTTCACACTCGCCAGTCCCCTACTCACTATTCTTTGGCTTCCCGTAGGTTTTTAGGAATGGGCCTGGCGTGAAAAGCCCAAAGCATTTAACCTTCACAGACACTCAAGTCCTCAAAGGTTCTGGCTGGAAGAAAGGTGAGTTGCACAAGCACAGGCTGCCACAAGAAGGGAAGTGCTGGGCAGGGAGTAAAAGGTCCTGCTGAGGCAGGCAGACGTAATCATGGCTCCAAGATCCCAAGATTCCTTTCCCCTTGTTTGATCTCAGTGAGAGCAACTGTAGGGAGGTCCTGCTCTCTGCTACACAGGCCACTAGGGAGGCTGCCTGACTGTCCCCAGGAACACTGCCTGGGCAGCACAGCTCGTTGGCTCATACTGGACATCCCTAGCTTTCCCGTTCCATGCTGCACCACAGTACTGTGGAGGGCTGGACCATCAGAAGATGTAGGCAGGCACCGATGCAGCAGCACAGCCGTCTCCCATCACCCAACCTAAGAACATCAGCACATCAGAAGCTGAGGGCAGATACAGCTTTACACCCCCTAATAATCTTGTCTCTAAGCTAGATAACTAGGACTGCAAATCCTTGGCGATAATCACAGCCACCGTGCCTGCAAGCTCGCCTCCAGACCATTCATTTGGCTTGATGATGCTTTAAAGAGACATCTAATGAGGATAATCTGATTCAAATCCCCCTCTGCTTTTGGGCAGCAGAGCAATTCGGTCCCCCCTCAAACTCCTTCTTCCTCCATGATGATCTTTATTTCCCCTCCACATATGAATCACTCTGGGGTTTCCTTAGCTGTTTGCATTACTATTTTGATGCTTCCATATGACCACTGCAAGCAAGATTTGCTCCCCTCAGAACGTAATTAACGTGACGTCAGACTCGCTTTTCACTCGCAGCCTCACACAGGAGAGAGCCTGGCCTATGCTTCAGCTCTCACTTTGGGTGCAGGGAGCATTGCAGCCTGCTTAAAAAAATTCCCTCTTTACCTGATTCCATCAGAACCACTTACAGGAGATACGCACACATCTCAAGCTTGGCGAGTGCCAAACTTTGGGAAGCAGGGAAGGTTTCAATCACACTCGGCTTCGAGCGTGGTGCAGATGGTGAACATACCGACTATATAATTTATAGGACACCATCACTGTGTATTAGTCCCATGCAGTGGCTGAGCTCAGCCAAACCACAGCTCATGCACATGCAGAGGAGACTCACGCAGGTGATGCTCCAACCTGGGCAAGAAGGAAGAGCCAGGTTTTGGAGAAAGTGCATGCCGCACGTCCCGTCTCCTTCGTAACACGGAGCAGAGGATGCCGTGCAGCAGTGCCGGCCCCAGGGAGGGCGTTTTCTTTTCCCCGCAGGCTGGGCAAACCCTTCCCAGCCTGCAAACTTGTGTTCGAACTAGGTCAGTATTATGCAACATCTGCACACAAGCAACTCCCATTCCCTTCCCTAGGAGCAGCTCAGGCAGCGGCACAATGGATGCCAGGACAGTCCAAGGCCAGGTGTAGGAGTCTGTACTTCAGAGCCACCGTGCTGGCACAGCCTGGTGCACACCTTGCCGGGGTCACAAAGTCTGAGGGGAATGTATATCACAGTACATGAGGGATTGGAAGGGACCTCAAAAGATCATCTAGTCCAACCCCCCCGACACAGCAGGATCACCTAGACCAAGTCACACAGGAGCATATCCAGGCGAGTTTTAAACATCTTGAGAGAAAGAGACTCCACAACCTCCCTGGGCAGCCCATTACAGTTCTCCATCACCCTCACCATGAAGAAATTTCTTCTAATATTAACATGGAACCTCCTATGTTCCAGCTCACATCCACTGCTCATTGTCCTATCATTGGATGACACTGAGAAGAGCCTGGCTCCATCCTCCTGACACCCACTCTTCACATATTTAAGAATATTAATGAGGTCACCCCTTAGTCTCCTTTTCTCCAAGCTAAAGAGACCCAGCTCCCTCAGCCTTTCCTCATAAGGGAGATGTTCTGCTCCATCATCTTCATGTACCACCACCACAGCCCTATTTGAAAACTGCCTAAGCCTCTCTGCCTCTGCTTTTCACCTGGACATGTACTCCTGCTGCTCAGCACAGCCAAGCAGGGATGCTGGGGAGGCATTAAGGACCTGCAAACAAGAAAAGGAGGGAAAACCACTCAGGATGGCCAAGTCAGGTTTTAACGAAGGAGCAACAGGACAGAAGAGATCAAAAGCAGTTTGCAGAAATGCTCCTTGCAAAGCAAGGTGAAGGCAGCTCCAGCCCTGTCTCTAAGACAGCAGAGTTTTCAGTCCTCTCACAGCCTAAAATGAGCCCCGGGGACAACAGTGCAAAACCGAGCCTTTACCGGTGTCATCAGGTAGGCAGGCACAGAGAAAGCCCTGCGCTGTCCCAGTGCTTTCCCACTTCAGTGTGCCCGATGCTCTGCTGTTTGGTGTAACAGCACGAGGCACTGAGTCACCCCTCAGTCCCATGGCAGAGCGGGGATTAATTAGTTGATGCCGGCACGTTGCTTTGAAGAGAGGCGCTCCGCCACAGCACGAGCCACAGGTTCTTACGTACCGAGCTGAGTCAAATGCAGCCCTGGCTTCACATCTGTCATTTCTAGAAGAGCAAGAGAAAGAAAACGGCACCGAGGGGAAAAGAGCAAAATGAACGTTCACGTTGGGGTGATGCCAGTGCTGCCGTCAAACCTAGGAAGGCGGCCAGCACAGAGGTTCAGGGGAGTTTAGGGCTGACCAGTCCAGACAAGCAAGGACTGTCTGCTAGAACTGCCAACTCTCAGCAAAAACTTGAGGGGTTTTGTCAACCCACGTGCAGTGACGACACAGCCAGCGGGGAGGGAGCAAGGGATTTCCAGGCAGCACCGCCACCCGGCCACCTCAGGGTGGGTACATGTTGGGATCAAAGAGCTTCCATGGGAAGACAGGAAAATTCTCCACAATGCCAGAAAACAACAGGGGAAGCTTCCTTAGCTTGTTTGATGCTCACTGGGCCTTTTAGGACTTTCCAGGTGCTCATAGTGTGCGTCTGCCTCCCTCCTGTACACAGACTGATCTAGAGCCCAGGTGCCTCAACTGGCCTTGACACAGCTTGCTGTAGAATCAAGAGGGTGGAGGGTCCAGAGGACAGAGCAGCAGGGCCAGGGTTCCCAAAGAGAGCTGACTTTTCCATTTTTGTCCTCACCCCACCTTGGTGCTCTTTCCTGTGACATGCAGAGCCCCCAGGGCTCTCATACTCAGCCCACAGCTGCACCTGGGCCAACTGTGAGGAGACAGCCAGCACGTATGTAAAACAGGGGCTCTGTCACACACCACTGACTTCCCTCAGCAGAGGAGGTGGCAGCGTGTGGGGGGACAGGCACAGTGTCCTTGCCGGCTCCTCACAGAACACCCTGCCATCCCACGAGCTCAAGGGAGATGAGGGAAGCCAGCATCGCAGCACGTGTCAGCTCCCGCAGAAGGAGCCCGGGGCAAGGGAAACGTGGCCCAGCACAGGCCAGGAGCCCATGCTACTCAGCTGCCAAGGAGTCGGAGCAAGTCACATCACTCTCGAGTCCCCTGTGCCCAGCCTCTCCTGCATGCGGGTTCTTCACAGCCAAGACGGCCCCTCCTGTGCAGAGCCAACCCGCGGGGATGCCATCCTGCCTCGCATTGCCGTGGTGTATTAATATTTAACAGTGAGGAAGAGATCCAGAGACTTTGATTTCTCCCACCGGCCAATTCAAGGATAATTGAACTGTGCAGGGAATTTCAGCGTTTCAGAGGGTGGTTTTGTTCCAGTTCACAATAAAACCCAACCACGCTTCAATGCCTTATGAGAGCAACCCAGTTCCAGTCAGCCTCTCCCTGCCTGACTGCCAGAGTCAGGCAGGTAAATGGCACAAAACACAGCCCATCTCAGGAGATGCCCAGCAGGCAGGTCCCACCAAACCTTCCACCTCCCAAACTTAGGTAAAACTCAAACCCTGATAACCAGAAAAAACTCCATTTTCTTAGGAATGTTTCCATCCAGTTCCAGATTTGTGATTCCAAAACAATTCACTGTCATCACGCCACTCCAGTAGGGTCAGCTCTTCTTCTAGAGGCTGAGCAAGGCAGAGTGAATTTTAATACACGTGCCCAGGGTCATGCAAGAAATCAGCCGTGGAGGCAAAATGAGCCCAGCATTTCTGGCTCCCAGCTTTGGGCTGTGCCAGCTATTGCTTTCTCTTGCATATAAAATCACTTTTCCCCACCAGTGAAGGACAGCTGGTCACTGAATGGGAAGTGGCAGTTATTCAGCAGCCCACAGCAACACCGCACACCAGCTCAGGGTGGGAAGCAAAGAACACTCCGTGTTGCAGGAGACTGCCAGGGGATCTGGGCCAGCTGAACAGAGACAGAGCAGCTGGACTCTGGCCAGAGCAAAGCCCACTGTGCCTGCAAAATCGAGACAAGATAAAACCCCACAGGAAAAAGCACCTCCCTTGTTTTCGCCAGCAGAGCAGGTAAGTCTGCCACAGCTCTTCAGGAAAGCTCCAGACAGCAGATGGGGAGTCTCTTCTGATCCACTGCTACTGCAGGCAGTGGTCTTTATGAAAGCTACCAAGCAGCTCTTACAGCATGACCACATCTGCCAAACTCCACTGCTGACCTAATCCAGCCAACCCTTGGAACTAAAGGTCTTGGCAAGCAGAGATAGAATGTTATCTAGTCCCCAAAGCAAATATTAGATGTGGCCTTGAATCTAAACCTCTGCCATCATTTTCAAGTTTGGAGAGACAGATAAGTGCCCAGAGCTGTACTTATCTCTTGGGTTTCTCTTTGTTCCAGGACAGACAGATAATAGATGCTGTATCAGTACACAAACTCCTGTTAGTATAGACCAAGCACACGATGTCTAACCACTCTTACAGAGTTGGTCTGATTTAACTGTGTGGTGCAGCAAAGCCAAAACAAAAACCCTCTTCCTTTGAAAAGCCTGGACTAGCAGAGCGCTGCAATCCCAACTGGTAATGCCGACCAAGCAGATTTGTGCCAAAATCTCTCACCTTGTACCTCCGTGAGCAGCTCAGAAGCAGGCTGAGGACACAAAATCCTCAAGTGACTGGACTGAAGGCAAAATCCTGTGCGTCAACCTGCTGCAGCAGAAGAGCCACTATTAGTCTCATCCAGTTCTACCCAAAAGTCCCCCCCATCGTGTAACCAAAGCTTACAACAGTGTAACTGGTGCAAGGTCCTCTATGCTAAATTAAACCTCTTTTACACAAACTTTACTGACACAGCTGACAAACAAAACACATCTCCAAACTGAAACAGCCAAACCACCAACACTCAGGGGTAACTTCTGCCCCAGACAGGGGGATTTCTCTTTGTAAATCTCCACAGGGAAGTAGAAATGGGACAACAGAATGAGGAAACGAAAACTCCAGAATACCTTGGCAAGCACTTTTGTAGTGTTTAAACAGCACAGAAGCCAAGTCACTAGCCTTAATTCAGCTTCAGGCCTTCCATGCCTCTAATCTCAATTTAAGTACTACTTTCACAAGACCTTTATCAAACATCATCCGTGCTTACTCCATCCAGATGAAAGATACCCTCAGCTGCCTTGTCTTCTCTAGTAGGGGCAGCGCTATGGCCTGTCTGAATTAATAGCTGACAGTTCCTAGAGGTATTTACATAGTTGAAGCTGTAGCTTTAGATGTGTCCCAACTACTTTGGGTTGTAAAACATGACGGACCCGAGACACAGTGTCATATTCTTAGATACGCTCCACTTCCCCTGCCAGTTCTAGTAAAAGCTTTTTCCTACGAGTAAGAAAAATATTTGCCCCAAGGTGAAGCAAGATGCTGCTCTTAAGGAACTAGATTTTATTTTGTACCAGCTGGGATTCGGCCACCTGTGGGAAATACAAACAGCATCTTTCTTCTTTGAAAGCAGTAAAGAAATACCACTTCTGAAACACAGCAGTGGAAAAACCCCCATGTGTGTGAAGGTGCAGGAATGGACAGTAGCACGTGTGGGTCGCTACAGAGAGTTCCGAGTGAACCAAAGGACGTTTCGTTTTCACCAGTTCAGAGGGCACAGCGAAATTACTCACGAGGCCAAAGGAATTTTACCAGAGACCAACAGCTATTAGAGGCAACTGGAGAGCAACCTGGGAGACAGAAGAGCCTCTCTACCTTGCAGAAGTTGTGGAGACACAAAAGACAGGCTCATTTCATGCTGCAGCCCTTCCTTCCCTCCCCTAGACCGCACCTGCATGTCAAGAGCACATCGAAACCAGTCTGTTCTAAAACATGGTTTCATTTATTTTGAGGGACCCAAAGCAAGAGCAAGGTTGAGACAGTATAACCAACAGAGAAACCTGCTTCTCAGCATGATTGCCCCTCTCTGGTGGCAAAGTCCTGGCTAGTAGCTTCGGAATCACAAAGCTAGCTGGAAAGTAGGACATGCCCATTAAGCTTCCAATCCTTCTTACACAGCCACGGGAGTTTGCACATGTCTTTCTCCTTTGGGTTTTAGCCAGAGTCCAACCCTTTTGGGCACCATAACACAGCTGAATGGTTTAGCTCCTTTTGTTCCAGCTGACAAACAACCTAGCCCTCCCCCGCCAGCAACAATACAACTGGAGCTGGGATTTGTGTGTCCTCTGAGCAAGGATACAGGCTTTGTGCCTTGCTGAGCTGTCTTTGCAAGGACTGCCAACACTCACAGCTGATTGAGCCTGCAGTGCTGCTTTCTGCTTTTTCCTGCTCAGACAGATGTCAGAAACAAGCTAAGTGAAACGGCACAGGCAGCTAGAGCTCTGCACCTTGGAACATTAAAGCACACTATTAGGGATTAAATAAATTAAACCAGAGGGGAGCTTAACACATTCTCGCTAAGCTTCATTTCTACCTGGCATGCGATTCTGGGTAAGAGACATCACAGCGTTTCAGAAACGACTGCCTTCTGGAAAGCGGCTCGACTGGGCGTCAGGACTGTTTGGAAAGGTTCTGACACCACCCCGTGGCTAAAAGCGTGGCTGCAGCCCTCCGAAGAACCAGGGGATCAAGGCTCAGCCAGCTGCTCTGCAGAGGCAAACTGTGGCGAAAGGTCGGAGGTTTTAGAGCCCAGGTCATGCACCTAAATAAAGAGCATACAACTAAGTATTAAATATTATACATTTTATTAGCTTAGAACTCGAAAACACACTATTAACTTGGAATAAGTGGCACAAATTACTGATAAGAACCTGGTGGTCAATTATGCAGCATGCATACAGCTTCTAAGAGACAACATATGTTTTCTGTCTGCTGCTGTAGTCCAGTCTGCTGTGTTTCATCTCTGGTCAGCCCCAGGGGCTGGGTTACTAAGGTTATCCTGGGTTTGACAGATGGAGCCTTTTCATTTAAAGATCTAAGAGCAAGCTCAAGGGTTAGATTACGTTCTTCGGTCCCTTCCTCCCATCAGGTATCAGGCATGAAAACACTGAAGCCTTCTTAGGACAGATGCTAACACAGCTGGATCATTAAACTGCCTGTCGCAGTCTACCTAGAAGCTGCAAGACAGCCTTCCTTCCCCATTATTCTCTTGGTGGGGAGACAAAAGCTGGCAGTGAGGTATCACAAAAGTCCAGGGCGCTGCATTTCAACTGGAAGGAAGCAGAAGCCTGCTGCCTCTTCTCTAGCGCTTCGGGGGTGTTGCAGCTAAGATACTCAGCTGTCACTTGCAGTATTTGGGACATTGGCCTGTTCATCCAATATTGTCTCAGTAAAATACTGCAGCTTTCCCCTGGTCAAAGTGGATAAAACTCAAACTTGATCATGAAATGAGATTCAGGTGCAATAATGGATAGAAATTGTCAATTCAAACTGCCCTCCCCCCAGCACCTGTACAGTATTCCATCAAACAGGAAAAAAGCTTTTCTTGAGAGGTTAGCAACTAGGAACAGCTCTGGATGAACGGTCCTGACAAGTCAGGCAAAAAAGCCTCCCGATGTGATTCCAACTGCAGCAGCTTGAACGCCCGAAGTGAAAAAACGGATGCATGTGGATGAATTCTCACAACGAAAAGCTAGTCATCAGCAGAGTTCCTCATCATCGAGCTAAAGAACAAGGCAGAAACTCCTGGCACGTGACCAGCACAGATCTGTAACATCCGGAGAAGTCGCTGAGCGGTGGTAACTCTCATCCCTTCCAACTGGAAGGAAAATTGAAAGGTTATCAACACAAACAACAATAATCATATTAAGCTGTGATAAAAAACATCCAGAGCAGACACTCAGTGTGGTTCAAAGTAGCTAGCTACAGAAAACCTCAAAAGAGGCCGATTTGCTCCCCTAATATTAAGGGAGGTGCAGCATCATCAGCTGAAAGCCCTGAAGGAGTTGCCAAAGGCACAGATAGTACCTGCTGGTAGGGAAGTCATCCCCAAGAGTGGAATGATGAGAACAAGAACAAGCGAAGTGCTTCTTGCTGCTGAACACCAGACTCTCTCTCCAGCTTTTCAGACTAAACAGGTAATTGGAAAGAATGGCCAATCAGATGGCAAACAGTCTGTGAAGCAACAAAGCCTGGCTAGCAGGAAGCATTCTGTGGGCAAGAGTCATATGGCAAGTAACAGCTTAGGGGCTCCCAGGATGAGAAAGTGCCTTAAGGAAAAAGTGTACCAAGGCTTTGTAGATCAGAGAAGCCTTTGTTAATTTAGACTTGGTTTCTTGAGGCTTTGAAGCAGCAAAGGAAGAAGGAGGTAATCTGGAAGACTCATTTCAAGGGCAGTCAGACTCTTCCTCCTCTAGCATCATTGTAGAAAAGGTCTGGTCTCTGAGACCTGTGCAGGACCACAGGGCACACACATTTATTGCTAATGTAGCAACATTCCTAAGGCTTGGAGAGCAGTGGAATTGACAAAGCCTTTCAGACAGCAAACAAGCACCTTACCTCCAGCTCACAGAATATCACAGGGCTGCAGTAGACTTCTCCCAGTTTCCTGATGGCATTCATGTCTATGCTGCTGCAATTCAACCTGCCAGCTACAGGAAAAGTTTTCCCACATTAAAAGCCCCATCATCAACATTCAATGAAGAAAAGTACTAGGAAATTCCACATCCACAAAATGACCCAGAGCAGATTTCAAGAGCACCATAGAAAGTGAGGCAACAGTGAGTAGTACAAACAGAGTGGTACAAGATTTGAAACAGAACTAGCACAGAGTCTTTCATAATGTTGATGGCAGGAATAGTATTGCCACATGACTGAGTATGGTAATATTTTGGATAAAAAGCCAGTCCAGAAGCCCTCTTGGCTCATGTGGTATCACAGGGTAGTCATGTCTCTGAGGAGAGAGAGATTAAAGGCACAACAGGGCCAGGCAGTGTTTTACAGTGTTTTAATACACTCTTGTATTAAAACTATACTTAATAGTTAAGTAGCTCATCCATTTGGATCCACTTTATTACCACAGTATCATAGCCTGCTCACTGCTCATTAAGATTATCATTAAGAGAGATCTGCAAGAGCAGATAGAACAGACCTCTGCAGTGCCACAGGAAAATAATAAAAACCAGTAACACAAATTGCATTCAGGGATTGGGGACAGAGGAGTCTGACTGCCAAAACCAAAAAGGACAGCGCAAGGGAGCACGAGAGAACTGGTTTATTTAAGAAAAAAAAGATACCCGAGCTTGGAGGTAATTTAAATAAAGCTCTTCACAAAGACACTGGTTTCCTTTGTTGTGTTTCATGTTAAGTAACTACCCTATTTTAAGGAAAGCAAAAGTGAGCTGTGCTGCCTGGAGAGGAAGAAGCATACATACCTCCAGTGACAAGAAAGCACACTTTCCCCAGGAAGTAACCAATGTCCACATGCACTAGGGAAGCTTCGAGCTTCTCCAAGCTGTCAGAAAAGAACAGACAATCCAGCTGGACAAGGACGTAAAACCAGTACAGCATAAAGACAAAGGGAATAACTTTCAGAAGTACAATTAGAAAACGAATGATGTTAACATCTACTGATCTGTGAGCTGCAGAGTTATGCTCAATGCTAAAAGCATGGCAGCAGAGACCTCTGCAATACCCACAGCTGTTTAATAACCCATAAACATCCTTCCTACTCAAGGCTCAACAGTTAGTCTTAGTTTGAACAGTGTACTCCATGATTTGCAAAAGCTAAGCATCCAAATTCATTAACATCCAACAAGACTTCAGCACTACTTTGGCTCTTTCAGAAGAGCTAGCCCACACATTTCTGCAGCACCATCTGTGCTCTGAGTATGCAGCTGGGCCTGTCATTTTTGGTAAATGAGAGCCCAGGATCATCAGTCACAAGATAAGTAATAAAACGCTGACTTTTGTGCCTTAGCAAGTCTTTACTTATGGTCTGGTGCCATCAAAAAGATAAGCATGAGAGAAAACAGATCAATCCCTGCAGACTTTTCTCTTTTGCCTAGAGACATCCGTAGTGCTGATTCCACTTGACCAGTGGTATCGGCAAACTGGGGACACAGATGCAGCAATTGGCTGATTATTAGGTAGCACTGCCCAGCACATATCAGTCAACTGTACATTACAGAACTTAACAGCACCAACATAATTTCCAGCTCATTTTACAGACAGCATCTTTCCAAAGCTCAGTTCATATCATCCTATCCCCAGGTCCAGGAATAAATTCTGCCTTCTCTGCTACGGCAGCTTAGTGGACAACAGGCATGTTATTGGACAGAGCAGTTCAGCCCTAATCCATGGCTGAAGGACAGAAAAATCACTGTGTGTATTACTGAGCTGTTCTAGCACAGCAAGTCTCGGGTTTGAAATCCACTATACAGCAATTCTGACATGGTAAAAATGTAGATTTAGCCATCAATCCAAGAAACTATATAGTTTTCCCCTCTCATATTTCTGCCCTTCTTTTACCTGTATTTGCTCTTGAGGTCAATCATAAACACAATCATATCTATCCTGGGCCGAAGGTGATCCCTCTCTGAGGGTAAGGGGAGAGACATAGCAAGGTGACTGAAAGAGAATTAATTCACCAGTTTAATCAAACAGCTTGGCAAGGCAGCATCCACTTGACCATAACCACTGCATGAGGCAGATTACCAGCAGTACAATAATTAATAGATATGTAGGCACTGAAGAGACACTGATTCTTTAAGAGCTATTGTCATATCTTAAGCCCACTCATTGTGGCTGACAGCCACAAAGACACTTGCTAGACAAGGTTGTTTATAATGGGAAGCTTAGTAGAGCATAACAAGACTCACAGAAACATTGCCTCTGCACAGATCTGTGTGGTAGTGGTTTTACTCAACTGTGAAGCAGAGCCCTTCCTAATAAAGTGAATCCCAATGCTTTACAGGTGCACTTTGTTGCCCAATTTCAGTCAGTACTTTCCTGCCACATTCCAGAGATGCTACTCATATGCTCCCCCAGGAGAGGCTGCCTTCTCAGGTGTCCATGTTACAGAAAGATGTGCTGCATTCATAAAACCTTAAACCAGAAATGTATCGCTAGCATAGGTTTATAGATAAAGTTATAACTCAGCAAGAGCTTCTACTACAACATTACTTCCCTGTTTTGACAAGGCTGCAACACAGCCCAAGGAGCATAAGCAGAACCCAGAGTTCACTATTATCAGATTCTACATATTGTAAGAGTAAGTTTATACAAGTCATTACACAACTCATGACCATAGAGGCAAAGAAGACTACCTCAGACCAGAAATATCTAGAAAGAAAACTCAGAGGTAATGAAAGTCCATAATAAAAACAAAACCCATTCAAATTGATTATCCATTAAGCTTACAGTCCACCAGGTAAAATTTATTACTGGCAGCAGTTCACAGAGAGATAGAAGCCTGTTGAGAGAGGCAGGATAGCCCTACTGTCCTCCCAGAGGGCCTCTCGAAGCTGCCTGTCTCTTATACTGTGCTGCTGCTCCAACAATTTCTTCCTGAAGCAAAACACCTGTCGCCATTTAATTCTGAAGCAAAAGATCTGTTGCCATTTATGGCAGATCCAGATTCTCTCTCAAAGTGGCCTGCCCTTGGCAAGGCAAGCCAGGATGATTTCCTCCACGAGAATCTGGACTTTGGCAGTCTCTCTTCAGAAGAAGGTATCATCCATGTGAACCTCAGTTCCTAGCACTCCACTGTCTTTTTATCCTTTTCACTGTGTCAGAAGTTACTAGGTTAGTTAGATGTTGACATGGAAAACTAAAATAAAACTATGCTTAACTCACATAGTTTAAAAGGGGAAATGTGTAGAGCTGCTAGGTGTGTATGTATGAGGAGGGGGAGCTGCTGGAACAGCAGGGCCTACAGAACTAAGATAGCTTGGCAAGGACTACAAGAGAACAATGACCTGGGAGACAAAGAAGCAACAAATGAGCTTGTTAAGGTTAACACAGCTGTATGAGAACTGGTTCAGACCACCAAATCTCAATCAGCAAACAACAAAGGTTAAGCGTTTAAGGTGATGAAGACTACAGCCCTTCATCACAGAAGACCGCCAGCACCCCGCTTGCAACCACTGAAGACCTCAACTGCACATGCACTGAAGGTGTGTACCTATGATAATTAGTTCTTGTAAAAGTACTGAATACATAAAGCAATTGCACCAGTTTATCATGGATCTGCATCCATAGAATCATAGAATCATTAGGGATTAGAAGGGACCCTGAAACATCATCCAGTCCAATCCCCCTGACACAGCAGGGTCACCTAGACCAAGTCACACAGGAACACATCCAGGAGATGTCTTAAACGTCTCCAGTGAAGGAGACTCCACAACCCCACTGGGCAACCTGTTCCAGTGCTCTATCACCTTCACTGTGAAGAAGTTCCTTCTCATATTTAGGTGGAACCTGCTATGTGCCAGCTTGCACCCATTGCCCTGTGTCCTATCACAGATGAACATAGCTCCATCCTCCCACCCCTCACATATTTATAGACATTAATGAGGTCACCCCTTAGTCTCCTTTTCTCCAAGCTAAAGAGACCCAGCTCCCTCAGCCTTTCCTCATAAGGGAGGTGTTCTACTTCCTTCATCATCTGTTGCTCTATGCTTGACACCCTCCAGCAGTTGTGTCTTTCTTGACCTGAGGGGCCCACAACTGGACACAATACTCCAGATGTGGTCTCACTAGGGCAGAGGGGGAGAAAGACCTCTCTCAATCTGCTAACCACCCTCCTTCTGATCCACCCCAGGATGCTGTTGGCTCTCTTGGCCACAAGAGCACACTGCTGGCTCACGGTCATCCTGCTGTCCCCTAGGATCCCTAGGTCCATTTCTCATACACTACTCTCCAACAGGTCAGTCCCCAACCTAGACTGGTACCTGGGGTTGTTCATTACTGTAATATAATCCTAAACTTGCAATTGGTACACATAACCAATTATATAACTGCTGTTACTGAGTGTCTCCCTTCATCAGTGTCCTACATAATAACGACACAACTGTTGGGAAAGAAAAGTTACAGGATAAGGAATGTTGTCTCTTCCCAATACAGAAAGAAAAAAGGGCTTCAGTAGAGCACTAGTGAGACCACATCTGGAGTATTGTGTCC